>JANVCC010000077.1:12818293-12859872 GCA_025345505.1 Todiramphus chloris collaris
CCTTCCCTTCCCTTCCCTTCCCTTCCCTTCCCTTCCCTTCCCTTCCCCTACCTACTTGCATACAAATCATTCTGCTGCTTGGAGGTGTTCAAACTTTCCCACCCTCTTCTTTTCCTGCTTCCTACAGTATATGTAACCTGCTGCCCATCACAAGACATGGCAGAAACCATCTCACATGAGATCCTAAAGCAAGGACAGGGCAATGGCAGCAGCTCTTCTGCTCCTTCCTTGGCTTCCTTACAGGAGTAGAAAACTCTACCACAGAGCTCCTGTGATGCACACAAAATGGGAGCAACAGGACAGCCTTGGGAATGACCTGAATTTAGCAGATTTCATAAGCTGAAAGGATTTTCATAGAGCACTGGCTCTATGTCACCAGTGGTCCCAGTCTCTGGCCATCCAGTTATATGGCTACATCTGCTGAAGCTCCTACAAACCTCTATAAAGCACTATTTAAATTAACAGTTCCTTGCTCTCTACGGGTATCCCAGGATCCCTATCCAGAGTTAAAAATTCAAGCAACTAACGCTCAAGAAAGAGGAACCTGGGAAGTTAATTGTGCCAGACCAAAATCAATAAAACTACACAGCTCTAGCACAGAGTTTCCTGGTTTCCATGCAGAAATACAAAGCTAATGACTACTCTGGGAAAGGGAAAGCATGCTTATAATTTAGCTACATCCTCTTTGTGAGGTATTCCTGATCTACATTTTTTAAAAAATTAAAGAATAACCTAGCCAAAACATGCTCAAAATGTCATAACATTACGGGTCAAATATCTCAGGAGCAAATCCAAAATAACCAGTTTGATGTTTTAAAGAAATCTGCATCTTCTGAGGCCAAGCTGTTATGCTCTGAATTTATTTGGTGTCAGTAAAAAGTCAGGCATGAAAGTTGAATTAAGCATTTACTCTGTATTTTCATTATCAGGCACTGAAGTTGTGCTAAAACATATTTATGTGCATTTGGCCAGCTAAACAGGGATTAACAGAAAATTCACAACTTTCTATGGAAAGAAGATCAAAAGTAAAATATGTTCTTTCTTAATTAAATCTAAACAGTGCAAATAGGGCAGCCTAGGCTTTTAAAACAGCAATCCAATTATCTGCTGAGCTATATTGGTTAAAGATAGGGCAAAAATCAATGCTCCCTTTTCAGGACACACAAAAAAAAATCATCTCCCAAAAACAAGTTCGGAGAACAAACACAAACGAATTCTGAACAAGGGGGACTGGTTGTTGCCAACGCTTTGAAAAAGCCGATGGGGAGCGGAGAGCCGCTCTCTCCTCTGTTTCAGGATGTGGTTTGGGAGAAGGATGCGTGCTGTAACACAAACCAGCCAGCGCGAGGTATTGAAGCCCTTCCTGTATCTTTGCAGCAGGATGGATGCAAACCAACATAAACCAACGCTGGGTGTGTATTTATTACACTTCTCTGCCTGCCTGATGACCTGCGAGGAGTCTGCTCCGCATCTGGGAGTGGGCGATGCATTAAGATTCACGAATGGCAAAGGAAGGAAGAAAGGAAAACGCAACGACATATGGTTTTGACTGAATGGAAATGACTGCACCACACCGGGAACTCAATTCGGTATCAAGAACAACTAATAAACCTAATACAAAAATGTATGTGCTTTTAGGCAGCTCTCATTTATCGTGGTGTATCGCAAACAGACCCCCTGCTCCACGGTGCTGCCCGCCACCTCTTTGAAGGACCAGCTCCATCGAGTTCTCTAAAGCCACCAGATTTTGTCATTTGGGTACTCACCCAACCTCACAGAGTTCAGGACTTTCTACCCAGACCATCGGTACAATTGGCAGGCTCTCAGCCTGGAAGCAGCTCAGGAGCTGTAGTGCTTTTTAATCCCAGTTTGATGGAGGGGTGTGTTGTTTGCTATCACAACCTGCTCCCTAAAAAAGCCAGAAAGACCGTGCCCTGCCTGTCCTCTGACACACGGTGACCTCGCTGAAGAGGTTGGGAGGGAGGCTGCTTGCACCAATGCAGATTTTAGCTTTTTGAAAGACCTGTTCTCGGGACAGGGATGACTTTTTATAAAGGTCTTTTTAATAGTAAAAAAAAATAAAAGAAAATAAAAACAATTTAAAAAATAAATCATATTGAAGTCTGGTTAAAAGACTGGTTAAAACAATAAGCCTTTTCCTACATTGTTTTTTCCTTACTGTGTTGCCCCAAAAAGTTAAAATCAAAATACCCACAGCCCTGTAATTTTCAGGGGGAGTGTCAACTAGATAATTGCACAGCCCTGAAGGTCCAAGAAGCACGTGGCAGCCCATCTTCCCCATATCTGCTTGCACTGCCAGATCTGCTTGTGGCATCCTTTTACTGTCACCCCTGGATGATGATGGGTCACTCTGTTAGAGGGATGTTTAACATCTGAAAAAATTCAAGCCCAACATCAGAATTTGTTTTTCCCCGACTCAAAAATGGACTAAAAATTGGCACAGGAATTAAATAACCTGGAATTTGCTCAAAGTAAACCCATAGTCATCATACAGTATTTACACTGTACGTACAAATCACAACTGTTCATTTTGCTATCAAACAGATGGGAGCAAAAAGTACCTCATTGTTGGAATACATTATGTGCTGCTTAAACAATGCTTCGTGGAAGGCTGTGCAAAGAAAACAAACATGTCTGTTCTGTAGTAAAGTGTTACAAAACAAAACTTAATGGAGCTGGCAGCTAGGAAGCAATTGCAGTGGGCCTGGGTAGTCTTATTGAACAGAACGGGTTGCAGACGGTCCGTTGCAATTTGGGTAATTATAATGTGAATGAGCAGCTGTTGATATTTGCCAATTTAAAAATTTACGCGAACTTCTTTGAGGATTATGCCATGTAAATTGAGTAGATCCCACTTGGGTTTAAAGCTATGCCTAGCTTTAAAAGGAGAATTCCTCCTCTTTGTAAGGACACTGGAGACTGTGACCTCCTTTTACTAGGAGTTTGATTACAATGTCCAATTCTTCCAACGTACTCAAAAAACCAAGGTCAAGCATGGATTGTGTCAAAAACTGTACATCAACTAGCTACCCACTGTCATATTTTATGTACCTTACTCCCTTTGTCCTGCCATACTTTCTGTGAGTATTCCCATCTAATAGCTCTGGACTTTACCACCCACCTACCCACTGTGTTTCAACAGAGCCGGGGCTGAGCAGCAAACGTGCCCCTCTTTAGAAACATCTCTTCTGTCTTTCTATGCACGTAATTATTGCGGAGAACATTTGCGGGGAACCCACAATGGGCTGTGCACTGTGGGGGATAAGAAGTAATTATCGTCATCATTCTAAGTTCCCAATGATAAGAAATGACACGTCCTCCAGATTAGATCAGAAAATGCTCTCCACAGTGGGAGCTGTCTGGCATGCTGAGGAGAGCAGAAGCAGACGAGCTCCATGGATAATGCATGGGGGCCGTATGCGCAACATATTGGTGTATACTGGGGAAGCAGCACGGCAAGAAAACTGTGTTTCAGGGCCAATAGAAAACTATGTCTGTTCTGAACTGTGTCCATTATAGATGCTATCTGAGACACCTGCCCACTCCTTCCATCCCTTTAGTGTCACCTGCATCCTCAGAGCCTCCTGGGACTGCAGCATTCCCAGGATGGAGGTCTTTCCACATCCATACTGCAGAGTTACGAAGCCATTGAAAAGCATAACAGGACAAGGGGTGATGGTTTTAAACCAAAAGAGAAGAGATTTAGACTAGATATAAGGAAGCCATTTCGTACAGTGAGGGTGATGAGCCCCTGGCCCAGGATGCCCGGAGGGGTGATCAATGCCCCATCCCTGGAACAATTCCAGGTCAGGTTGGATGGGGCTCTGAACAACCTGTGCTACTTGACAATGTCCCTGCTCAGTGCAGGGGGGTTGGACTAGATGGCCTTGAAAGGTCCCTTCCAACCCAAACCAGTCTGGGATTCTATGAAAAATGAAAATCATACTCAGCCCTGTCCCAGTATTTCCATGGTTCAGCTAATAAGGAAAGAAATAATAATAAAAAATACAGTAGTAGCAGTGTCCACCAAGACACAAACTGAGATGACCACGCATTTCACTGAACTGAATGTCAACTCAGAATGCTTCAAGAAAACCCATAAATTATTCTATCACTGAAAGAGGATTTCAGATGCTTTTTGTCTCTCGTCAATACAAATCTGGCTGGGCTCAGTAAGTTATATTAAATGCACATGTATCTCCTTCAAGCCACATTTCATGCTCTCCAAACATCTTTCTCTAAATTAGATCCTTTCATATTCCTTGAAAAGCTCAGTTCTTAATTAGGAAGGAGTTCTGATTTTCCATTTTCAGTAATTCATTTGATTTCAAGATTCTGAAGCCAGAGCAACTGCAACTACATGAAACCTACTGAAAGGCAAAAAGGTGCAATCAGGTTCAGACAATGAGAAATTTAAGAGGTTTGTTTTTTTTTTTTAATGCAAGTACAGGGCAGGTCTAAATGTCCTGGCTAAACTGACTCCTTGATAATGCAACAATTTCCAGAGAAGCAATGATATATGTTTTGCTTCTCTGAATGAACTCGGAGGGTTGGCTAGATTAATGCTTAAATCACTTAATTATTTGGCTTAATTCACATGCTGTTCTTCACTTTCAGATCCCTCCCGCTCCCCTCCAATCACACTGCTCCACTGCACCAGGTCTGTGCCAAGATCTCTGAGCTCAGACTTCATTCTCTCTAAACAGCTTTTCATATTATGTGGCTCAGATTAAATCTTCTTCGCTAATTTGTTATTGCAATCACAGATGTGCTTCTGGATTCGAGTTCCCTTTTGCATCACAAATACCAGAATGCAAACCAGAAGTGAGGAGTTGGTATCTAATTTCCACTCTTTCAAACCATAATTTGTCTCTGATGATCTTCTGAAGATGAGGAATGAGTTACACAAAGACAGATAAAATATTAATATTTTTTTAAATTAATGGAAGGGGAGATTTCACCCTGGTCTTGGGCTACTCAAGATAACTTGACAAACTTTCTAAAGCTGTGCTTCCAAGACACATGAATCACTTTTATATCCTGGAATGTGCCCTAAGAGAAAAAAAGGGATCTGAAGATTTCCTCGTAAAACAAATGGTATTGCAAACCTGTGGGCAGCATCTCACATTCTTCAGCTTAATTAGAAAGAGACTTCAGTACATATACCTCATCTATACATTTGCAGTCTCGTAGAAAAGAAATGACACAAAGCAGTGTGGAAAGGGCAGAAAACTTACCTAAGAAAGTACTCCATAGAACACAATCATATGTTTTATCCTGAATGATACTCAGAGATTTAAAGTATTAGTGACCAGCATATTTCTTGCCACAAAGGCAAAGACAAAACACAGATGAAAATGCCATTACTATTATTATGTGCACAAAAAACTCTAAACAAAACCTATCTATTAATTATAAAATACATTTTAAAGTATATCTAATTAGATTATAGAAGGCCAATATGCATCTAATTCCTCCTGTCGATAATTTGCTTAAGTACTTTCAGTAGCTGAGCATATAGAAAACCTGTTTAATTTCTTATTACTCATAGGTTCAATAAGAATAAGCTATAAAATGGTCTTTTTAGAACATGCTCTCTCATGACATATTAGATAAACTTGTGGGTCTAAAAAAATAACCCCTGTATTGAGGTAGTATAAATTGATATTTAAGTTCAGCAAAGAGCCACTTTACACTAAATCATCTAGAAATAGCACACCCTTTCTGCATTGAAGGGCAGGAGGTAAATAACTGAAGAGGAGGTAAAAACAGATAATCAATTACTTCGGTTGGCTTCAGGGTTAGTGCTGAAATTCTCAGGCCCTTAGAGAAAAAGCAAAAATCAATATAGCAGAGTATTTTGAGATAACAAAGAAAGAAACATCTCAAAGGCATTTGCAACATGTGATAAAAGTATAAAGAAAAGGCCGCTGTCACCTTCAACTGCTCTACCACAGAGTGTAAATGAGCAGAAATATTCCCGTTTCTTTGCTGACCTGACTGCACAGGGTTAGGAAACAAGAGAAATGAAAACCCTGCAGAAGGCTCATAAAATCTTTCAATTACCCAACCTCAGTCTCGTGGATTAATGCAGCAAAACAGAACGAGCAAGAATATTCTCTTTTTCAGCTAGCGGATGCTGGAGTCACATACCCATAGGGGTGGTGGGGAAAATGAACCTGGCAGTAGCTTTGAAACTATGGGAGAAAGCAAGCAGCAGTTGTTTGTGTAGCTAAAAGGTGAGGAGCAAGTGGACTCATAGGCTGCAAACTCTACTTTAATTGTCCTCTGTGTAACGGGACCTCTTTCCAAGATGTGCCTGTGCAAAACCCAGGCTACCAGAGCATCCCATCATGGCAGAAGGATGTCTATCCGCCTTCCTGGGCAGCTTTCGATCCCCTTTATGGTAACATACCACTCAAGCATGTATTTATAACATTTCCACCTCTTCTTATTCACTCCATCACTTGTAGGAGTCCTGCTCTACTTTGCCTGCCTTCCCCAATACCAAAAGCCAGTGAATTAGCACAGCTAAGAGAAAATAATAAAGACTGTGTGAGACAGATCTATTTTTATGTGATTTTTGCCTGAGCAAATGCAGTAAAGTTCAGCAATGCACAGATTTAAATGCTGGTGATGGTCTCAAATTCTCCATTTCTTACTTCAGGTTCAGAAACTTTTTCTTCCCCCCAGAATTAAACCTCAAGGGAAATTTAAATATAACAGTTTCCCCAGACAGACATGATACACAGAGTATTTATGTATTTGAAATAGATGAATTATATGCCATATGCTGTTGACTTTCCATCAGCTCTGGAGATTTGTCATCTTCCAAGGGAAAATTCTCACTTTTAGACAGAGAGGGGCCTTCCTTTTAGACCTAGAACTACAACCCAAGTATCATTTGTAGAAAAAGTAAGCACAGGACACTGTCAACAGTTCACATGGACACTGTCTTTTTTCATTACCCATCTCAACAGAGTGGCTTATACCTCTTTCTTGACCCTCCAAAATTCCTCAAGGAAAGGATTCCCTCAGGCTGTCTACTATGGCTTTCTAAAACTATCTCGTATGTTCATAAGAGCCTCTGTCACTGCTGCAACCAAGCACCTATGAGGCAGAGATGTGCCACTAGATAAGCAACTACATCACAGAGAAGCTCATTGATCTGGTTGTGATTACATGGGAGCTCTGCAGCACAACACAAAATTCAACAAGTCCTCCCAGAGCTGGAACTACTTTGTCCCTAAACTAAACCCCTTCAGGTTTATGTCCCTAAACTAAACTTCCATGGCATTATAATCCATCTCTGTGATTTCCGTGTCCATTCTGAAGTTAATAATAAATTTGAAAGGAATAAACAAAGGCTCAGCTTCTGCCCGGCCATCTTCTCTTCACCCCACTGAGACAGGATTATAGTTAATGTTTCATTTGTCTATGTATTACTTCATGTCTACTTCTAAATTGTGCAAAACCAATAATTAGAAGAGAAAGAAAAGTTAAGGGGCAACAAAGTCTTCATCCTGGACAAGAAATGGAAACATTCACTATGAAGTTTTAGGTATTTAAAGACTCAGAAATATTCAAATCTTATTATTTGAAAGGCAGAGGTAGCAGAAGTTTGCAAGGCAGGTTTATATAAAGGAGAAAGAATGGTCTCTACTTGACATCAAATCATAGAAAATGGGGTTTATGAGACCTCAGAGGTTCCTGCTCCATGTCAGGATCAACTCTATACCTCTCTCATTAGCAGCTGTTTCTCTGGCTTCTCTGAAAATCAAGTGCACTCAGAGATTTCAAAGCTTCTCCTCCTCACTATATGCATGTAAATACATCCTTTTCTCGTTATCTTCATTACTGAGCTCTTACTTGCTGCCTTGTAAGGACATTCTTCTTGTCCCTTCTAGACAGGGAACATATCTAAGTGTCACAGAAACTAATTACTCACCCTTACTTTCCCACAGCCATTTACACATACTGGAAGATTTATCATCTCCACGCCCAGTCTCTGCCTCTCCAGACTGACAGTCCCAGTCCTTTGGTCCTCACCGCGGGCTGTGGTTTCAGACCTACAGCCATTCCTTGCACCCCGTCCTGTGTTCTCCCCAGGTGACCTCTTTCTCTCTCTCTCTCTGTCATTTATTTTAATGGCTGTTCTCCTTCCTTATTCAATGTGGATCTAGTATCTCGAGAGCTGGGCGGTCTCCTGTGAGATTTACCTCTCATTGCTCTGATCTGCAGCCTCCCGCTTACCCTCAGGAGTACTCCAACCACTAGATTATTAATGAACAGGTTTGCACCCCACTGTTGCTTCTTGAGCCATTCAACACTCCTTTTTTTATTTTTTCAGAAAGCAGGAAGTCCAGCCTTTCATTGAGGGATGCACCCAAACGACTAAATTACCACTCCTCTTAGTGCTGCCCTGTGTTGCATATTCAAACGAGACCCAACAACGTGAGCATATGAAACTTTGCCCGTTAAAACACGACACATTGCACCAGACTTTCTGCCTTTTGTACTCCTGAGTCATATAAGGTAGCAGACTGCAAAGAGGAAGGCTTCTGGAAAGGTTCGTTAGTGTCTCTATAAATAGTAAGTGTTTGCCAGATACGGGTACCACTGCGACGTGTCGCCAAGTGTCAGCGAACACAGCATGGTTGGAGCAGGACTTTGAAGCACAGGAGCAAGCCAGAGTCTTCTGGCAGGTTTAGAAGTACATATAGTCTTTTTGGAAATTTTTATCCAGGCTCATCAACATATAAATAGAGAAGGGCTCTGCAGGGCTTCCCCCTACTGAGCTGATTTACTGAGGTGATGAGGGAAGGCGCGTTTTAGAGCCCTATCACAAAGCTTAAAAGTCTTGCTTACCAGAAGACTGACGAGTCTCAGAGAGGAGCCCAGAAGACAACTCATCAAGGTGCACAAGAAAATAACATCTGAGGACTGAATAAATTGGTTTAACTCAGACAAAGAATTTGGAAGAGCAAAGATGCCACACGTGTACTTATCGCCTGGGGGACTCCTGAGCAGCTGACTCTGAACTGCTTTAGCTGAGGGATGCTGAATTATTCCCTCAGACAACAGTTACTTGCTTTTGCACAGAGGCTCTGGTTTTAAAGAAACCTAAATTCCACGATACATTTGATAAAGAAATGTATATCAACTGCTCCCCTAAAAACAACTCCATCAAATTTTAGTCTGCACATCAAAATTCACAGATAAGTATACCTCACACATACAACTTCACCTCAGGCTAAATACATGGAACAAGTTATTTCCTTTCTACTTATCAAGGCAGTGACGGTGACATTGCATCAACAGACAAGATGCAGCTCCCCACAATCAAGGAATTAAAATTTGCACATTCCGAGAGATGCAGAAGAATGATTTTTGTGAGCTAGGTAACGAGACAGCAATAAATTGCTATTTGACTATATTTTTTGCTGAATAAATTTTTCACTGAATAAATTTTTCACTGCCTCGCAGTCGACTGTCAGGTGCCAGACAGCACACCAACAGAGCAGCTCATGAAAGGAATTTCACTATTGCTCTTGAGGAACTTTTAAAACTCTCACTGCTATGACAAGAAAATATATGGATATAACATAAAAATACAGAATATAAAAATGTAAAATGGAACAGTGGCTGCTGAAAAAAAAACCAAAGCGTACCACGGTGTGTCCAAAGGATTTGGCTTGGTTGTGATGCCTAATGTAAGAACCCACATTCAGCTTAAGTACTATACCTTGGTGAGACACAGCTTTGTGTTTTACCAGGGAAATATTGATTTGTCTTTCACTGAGAAAGAGAAAGATTTTACTGGAAAAACAAAGCAGCATCACCTTTGAAGACTTCAAGCAGAGACTGGAGTCTCCATCTAAATTGTTTAGTAAGGAAAGGTGTGAAGACATTTTCAATACTTCTACATATAAAAAGAATATTCCATCTCCCTTTGTTCCCTGCCTAAAATTATTAGAATTATAGGAAACATTGTTCAGCTCTAACACACAATAATAGAGGAGCCCCAAGAAGACACTTATTTCGTATACATCATCTATAATGCCAGTAGCAGCTAATCCTGTTGCAATCTTTAAGCTCTTGACTGATGACACAGATAATATCCACCCTTTCTATTACTGAATACTGGTTTTATTTCTTTTACAATATGCTTTTTTTTTTGTTGTTGTTCGCTTACTTCACTGCTTAATCCTAAAATTGGAACAAGTCTATCTACATATAAGGAGTTCATGACATTGGGGAGTATGTTACAAGGACACACTGAGATAAGCTCTCTGCTTCTAAATGTAATTCCTTCCTAATATATCCTAGCAGGGCAGAAACACGGATAAGAATTTCACTCCCTCGTATGTATCTTCCCTCTCAACTACTTGATTTCATGATTTGATTTCAACACACAATCTTGCTGTAACCTTACTCAGTTGGGTTTTTTCACTCACATTTTGTTGCCACAGATTTTCAAACTGTGATTTAAGAGCTGAATCCTGAGACAAGGTTGGACATTGAGTATCTGGATGTATGGATAGATTGAGATAGCAGTATAGATATCAATATACCTACTTCATCAATATAGATACAGATGGTATCCTGACTGGGAAACCCAGCAATACAGTGGGAAGGCCCCAAGAATCTCTTTTAAAGGAACAGCTCAAATCTTGCTGTCATTCTCTCCATCTCAGATCACACAGATTTGGAGAAACTGCTAAATATTAATTCTGTGAAGGCTGAGATCAGAGTTCATTGCAATTCTACACATAGAGAATTCTTTTTAAATGACAATCATAGAATTATAGAATACTCAGTGTCCAACCTTGTCTCAGGATTCAGCTCTTAATAGAATGGTTTGGGTTGCAAGGGAACTTAAAGATCATCTAGTTCCAAACAGTTAACAAAAGACATATGGAAGTGTGTTAAAACTAGTAAGTTCAACTTTAAAGATAAATGGTTGCTTAAGTTGCATATTTGAGAGCAGTAAAAAAAAAAAAAGTACACATGAAATAAAAATACATAATACACTAAAACATTATTTCTCAAAATGTCCCATCAAACGAAGTTTTTTCACATCAGTGTGAATCTCCCTCAAAGAAACGTGATCACATTAAACTTGGACTGATTTATATGGCTCATCATACACTATAAAAATCCCAATTAACGTTCTTCATAGTACTTACCAGCTGCTCCTAAATTGCCTCCGAGATTGTAACAGGGAAAAATCCTTGTACACAGCATTGCAAACACTCCTCCCCTTTAAATCTTTAAGAACTAAAATCTTGAAAATATTTGTTGCCTGGTTCTGACGACACATGCGTGATTCAGCCACACGTGCCAGACATCCCTCGTTCTCCCAGAACAGCAAAATCCTTGCTCCCTAGAAGTTGTAAAGCGAGGGTACAAATCCAATTAACACTTTTATGCTGAAAAGGCCTTGATGTCCCACGGCTTCGATTAAACTCGATTCCCATTTTAGAGATAGAAAAGGGGAAGACAATAAAAAGGGAGATGTTTGATGAGACAAAGTGAACAATTAATGTTTCCATCTTAAACCGAAAACAAAATGAAACAAAACCAAACAAAAACCCCAAACGACAACAACAAAAACCAACCAAACATAAACAGAAAACTGGGGTGGAAAAAACAAAACAAAAAAAAAACCCAACTGTTTCTGTATCCATATCTTAAATTTGCCCCCTATGACTTGAAGTGTTCACGGGCTCTTGATGCTCAGTCTCTGTAGAGCAGCCTCTTCCCTCTCTCCCTCCTATGGGGATCCTGGGAAACAACCACTTTGGCCTGGAGGGATCCCACACATCACAGTTTAAACCAGTCCAGCCCTATTCCCTTTTTTCCTTTATAATCAACATACCACGGCAGTAAGCAATTCTTGCAATGAAAACACAAAAGGACAATCTTTTGAAATATCTTTTTTTGTTGCAGCTGAAGCCTTTTACAAGCAGAAATGCTAAACTAATAAATAGAAGTACAAGAAAGCACAAAATACAGTACTTTATATTTAATCATGGCCATTAAAATTGATTTCTTTTTTTTTTTTTTTAATTGAAATTGATTTTTAACTTTTCTCTGCAGGGTGGACTTTTGGGGGTTAGCTTTGTTCTTTACATATGCCACTCAAATAGTCAAATAACTAACATGCCCCCATGTATCTCAATAGCTACTTCACTGGAACCCATGACATCTTTTGGCAATAAAAGGTTAAAATTCACTTTGCCCTCTGAATACAACAAAAATACCTTTGCAAGATAATGACTGTAGCAGGCTGGTCTGTTCCCGAATAAACATTTTAGGGATTTCCTGAGGTGTTGTTTTGGGGTTTTCTGTGTGTGTTTTTTTTGTGTTTTGGTTTGAGTTTTTTCCTTTTTTTTTTTTCTTTCTTTTTTGCCCCATCTTTCTAATTGAGGGAAAAGAATTTGGAGGCCGCAGACAGTTCAAATGCTTTTTCAGTCAAAAATATGTATAGGCTGTATTTCTATACACTTTTTAAACTGAAAAAAAAATACATTTACACAGCTTCTGGATATTCATTTTATGGAAAAGAAAAAAAAAATATCTTTAAAGCTTATCCAACTCGTCTCCTTCTGCCAGCTTTCCTTGCCAACTCTTTCTTAGTAATGCCAGTAAGGGCCAAAAAAAGTCTGGTTTAAACAATGTTTCTGTCTGTTGAAACCAAGAGAAAGGCAGTTTCTGTTGGAGATACTCGATTTAGGGATCCCACTTTTTCTTCTGCTCCTGGGAACGCACCCTGGCCATGTCAGCGTAGGCAGAAGGGAGCGCCCAACGGCAAAACAGTAACGCGCTAGAAATTGCTCTGAGGACAAAATTATACAGTTCCTCTTATTGGCTTTTCCCACAACAGATTTATTTCCAGAAACTCCCCTCTCCTTTGAAAAGGGCAGATGCGGTATCTGCCAAGGAAATGGTCCTTTTTTGGGGCAGGGATAGTCTGGCTGTTTAGATTAACACATCTAAGAGCTTTTGTCTCATCGCCACTTGCCAGGAGCTGAAGCAGACCTCCTTCAGCAGCAGTTCTTTTTCAGTACAAGATGTACTTAATGCGAAAACATCTAGGGAAAGATGATGGAATGTGTGAAACTAAAGTAAATAATGTCATCGGAGAGACACCAGTGTGGGACTTCATCCAAGAGTGCTGCCCGAAGGAGCCTGCCATCTCCAACACTCACACAAATGAAGTGTGCCGGAAAACTGCATCCACCAGCGTGCAAAAATCAGGCACCTCAATGAAGATCTGATCCTCCCCTAGCTAGGCAGCTGCTTTGACTAAAAATGTTTGCTCCCATGCCCGTTAAAGTGGCCTCAGGTGTCAAACACGATTGTCCTGACTATTAAAATTATCTGTAGGCTTCACTTTAAACGCACAATGTAAAATTCCACCACCTCAGGAGGAGGCAAATCACTTCAAACAGTGATGACTCCCTGGGAAAGGTTTGGCAGGTTCACCTCAAAAAGGCCATTTTTGTGCAGGACTGCTGAAGAGCTCCTCAAAGGATATGGTCAGTGGAGGGAGAAGGAGGAAACAAGGAGATGAAACCTGACAAGAAACCACCCAGTAGCTGCTGGTGGAGGGAGAAGGCCAGAAGTGGAAGGGCGAACAAGTTCATTCAACAGAAACAAAATGAATTTGATCCCAAGGCAAGACAGTAAGGGCAAAGGAATGAGGGCAGGGCCTGAGAGCACTTCATTTCCTGAGAATGACTTCAGAGGAAACATCATATTAGCATCCTGGGACTTGGGACAGAGGATGAAAAGGCAAAGACAGTCAAAGCTGGGGACCTAAATGGAACTTACAGCATTCTGGTATGCTGAGGAGCAATGAGAGGCAGCAAGAGCTCTCCTTGAATTCAGTGGCCCCATCAAAGTGGTCGTGTGTGCCTAACTGCTGCATCAGGGTGAGCAGGCACATCCTTCAGTGCAGCCAGTACCACCAGCAGAGTTATCCTTACACTGACCAGAAATACCACAAGCACATCCTTGCAGGACAAGGATGAGGTCAAATCCAGTAAAATGCCTGCAGACCTTGTCAGCACCCCCACCACACACACGCGTCATACAAATAGAGGTTTGGATGAGATGATCTCCAGAGGTCCCTTCCAAGCCCTCCCGTTCTGTGGTTCAGAACAAATGGAAATGCATCGCACAAATTATCACCAAATGGATTTTGACTCCAGCCTCGCTAAGCTTCAGCACTCCATCGTGTCCACAATGCTGTAAATTGCAATCATTTGCTTTAATTAAGCTTCGAAAGCTCAATTATACTTTAAAACCGTGTCCTTGAGGAAAGAGTACACAAAAGGGACGTGCAATTTCCTCAAGATAGAAAATGAACACAAACTTCCTGCTAGGACATCAAAATGATACAGATCATCTCTACCTCATCTACACACGCCTTTCGAAAATAATGGGCAGAGTTTTTGTCAAGTCATTTTATTTCTAGAAAAGTGGCAACACTTTTAAATCCTTTTGTTTTCAAGATATTACTACAGCATTAAAAAAAAAAAAAAGCTTATTAAATCAATCCTAATTATTTTTTCTTATCAAGCTTTCAACTGCACATAACCTCTACGATTTCTCATTAGCATTCTGAGAAATGAGAAATATTCCTACAGAAGGGGTAAATTAACTGGGGTTTGAGTAAATCATATTGAAACAGATTTGCAATTCAACAACAAAGACATCAGGCTTGTTAATGATAGGACTCAGTGGATCGACCAGCTAAATTTAGTACCTGATCCCTAAAATAGACACTTGAATACAACTCAGTTTCCTACGGCTTCCTGAGATAAGGGCCTTCATCACAGCACACGTCAGCAGCTCTTATTTTCCATAGTCTTCCCCAACTCAGAGGACTTTAATCCTTGGAATGGCCCCAAGTTCTCCTGTTACCTTCAAGCCTTCAAACTGCTCCTTGCAGGAGCTGAACGCTCCCTGTACCAAGAGCATATGGTGGGAGGCAGCCTGCCTTGGAGGAACTGTGTTGGGCTCAGTTTGACTCAAGGCAGTCACAATAAGAATTAAGAACAAGGGAGATTGTCCTTTTTCTTGCTTAAAATAAATAAATAAATAAATAATGATCACATGTTCATAGCTGGAAAGCAAAGTATTATTTTAATCCAACACTGAAATTCATACCTTACGCTCGCAAGATCTGTTGCAAGAGACATGAAATAGCCAAGTCTAAGCTAAATTAATTCAATATGAAAATGCCTCAGTACAAGCACTTTAGAAACCCAGCATAATGCTGCCTAATTGCAAGAAATTTTCATCCCACGTGGAAGGGCTGCTAGCGTCAACTGCATCATTAAGATCAAATTTTTTTTTTTTCCCCTCTCTGTTTTATTACGGAAAATATGATTTGTTTGTTTGGGTTGGGTTTGTTTGGTTGGTTTTTTTTTCTAAAATACCAGTCTGAAAGCTCACGTTAAAGAACGTGGCTGCAGCCCCATCACCTTACAGAGGAACATAGGAGTGGAGTCCTGAAGCTCCAGTCTGAGACACTACCTCATAGCTGGTGGGTCACAGGCAGCAAAGGCAACAAAGCCCTTCTGCAGCATCCCATCATATACAATCGCTGGCAGAGGGAAACTGGGTGGTACAGGGAGACAGAGCTCGCCCAGGACTGTTCTAGCACTGGTGATCTTTACTGGCCAAGTATGACAAAATTCCTCCCAACAGCTCAGCGTGATACAATCTCATGAAAGGGACTTTTACCCCATTGAGGGCTCCAAGATGCAAAGGGGAGGGAGGGGGGTGGTGTCTGGTGGATGGTTAATAAAAGTCTACATTTTCTGTTTATTGAAATGGCAATCTCAATAATATCTGCTATTTATACTGCGCACAAACTATCACACACAGCTTTACAAACTTAACACACTGTATCACTTAAGCTAAAAATGAAATGGACCGTTTTCTGGGATGATTCCCAATTGCTTAACACTTCCCAGTATGCCCAAGCATTTCAGGCAGGAAATGAATCCTAGTATATCTGGTTGAGACTAGGACACTGATTCAGTGCAGACAGAGAAAAGAATTTCCCCAACTCAAACACCAAAGTTTTTTTTTTTATTGGTGGTCCCAGCTCCAGGAATTTCTCAAGCCTGTAGCTGCTGTGTAAGATCCAGCAAGTCCCTGGAACCAGGATACACCTACTGACATCTCCAAAAAAATTAATAAATGAAACTATCAGATGGATCACAGAATAGTTTTGGCTGGAGAAGACCTTCAAGATCAAGTCCAGCCTTACTCCCAGCCCTATCAAAAACCACTAAACCACGTTCCTAAGCACAACATCCAACCGCCTCTTAAACACCTCCAGGGATGGGGACTCCACCATTGATTGGTTAAACACAGGTATGGGGCTGGCCGAGAAGAAGGGGAGGTATTATCCTCTGTGAGGACTTCCTCTTGCAAGATGAGGGGGATGGCTTTAAGCTGCTTTTGCTCACCCACTGAAGCAATGCAGCCCTACTCGCACAGTCACGGAAAATCAAGTGAGTAGCAAAGGAGGTGACACGCTCCCTTTCCTAACAGCTTCCAAGCAAAAATTATGCTCTTTCTGAATTAAACAAATGCAATAGAGTTATTAAATAATAGAGCGTATTTGGACTAATTAGCCCTCGCAGTGACCCTACAAGGCAGGGGTATAGGTATAATAAAAGGCAAAAGAAATAACAGATTGTTTACTAGGCTATTAAATTAAGGACTACCAGGTTGGTCATTAAAGGCTGAAGGAGCAGATCTCCCGGAGAATTTTATCGAGGATTAGTGCAGTTTCTCACACCGCTGAGGCTGTCTGTGCCAAGCTACATTCCCAGCTGATGACACAGCCTGAGCAGCATGTACAGCTCTGCCTCTTATATTTGATACTCATGAGTCATAAAAAGATGGAGAGGACTATAAATTCTGTTTATGCCTCTCTCGCTTAAGATATGTAAAACGACTATGTAAAAGAGCTATGAAAGCTGTCCTCTCAGTCTTCAAAGGCTTGTTTAAGCAGCACTGTATGATTCCCCTTAATACAATTGTCTGGAAGTCTAAACTTTGGTAATTATTTCCAATGAAAAAGAACAGCAGGAGGCTCTGTTGAAGGGAATATAAACAATTATCACTTGCACGAAAGCTATGCCAGTTATGAAATAAGTTTGAATGGGTTTGCTCTTGAAAACACTGAGCACTAAGTTAATTATCTGACATAGCAGGCCTCTCAACTGCACTCCATGCATCAAACCCTGCACAGAGAGTCACACGAGAACACCAAGAGGTGCAGCAGAGAGGGGAAATGTGAACCAGTACAGAGACCTTTTTAAATCAGCATATTGCTAATGGGTGAAACAATAACTTCATAGAATCATGGAATGGTTTGGGTTGGAAGGGATGTTAAAGATCATCCAGTTCCAGCCCCCTGCCATGGGCAGGGACACCTCCCACTAGAGCAGGTTGCTCAAAGTCCTGTCCAGCCTGGCCTTGAACATAGCCAGGGTGGAAGCATCCACAACTTCTCTCAGCAACCTGTTCCAGTGTCTCACTACCCACACAATGAAGAATTTCTTCCCAGTATCTGATCTAAATCTACTCTCTCTCAGTTTAAAACCATTACCCCTCATCCCATCCTAACACTCCACTCCATGAAGAGGAGTGTCTCCCATCTTTCCTGTAGGACCCCTCTGAGTACTGGGAGGCCACAACAAGGTCTCATAGTAACACTGAAGCTGGTATGCACACCCTAACTCCAGACGACAGGCTGCACTGTGATAGACTGTGCCTATTTTGCCAGTTTGCAAGAGAAATGCAGTAGTGCAAGTACATAAAGATAGGATCAAATAGGTAAGGCTCATCTCTGCTTAGCAGCTTTGAATATGCTCTTGACTCTCCAGCATTATTCCTGTGAATTTTTAACAAACTTAAAGTTATTTCTTGTTACTTCCAATTTTTTTTTTGTTTGGTTGGTTTTTTTGGTTGGTTTTTTTTTTGTTTTGGTTTGGTTTGGTTTCTTTTTTTGGTTTTTTTTGTTTCAATGGCAAAAATCTCTTTTTTGGTAGGTGTTGAACTGGGGCCTTACAGTGAAGGCATGAAAAAAATGCAAAAAGTTAAAAAGAATCAGTGTAATATCTGACACATTTGATAAATCTGGAGAACCATAAAGATAAATATCCACTCTCAGAGCACATGATACTTTTACAGCTAGTGCAGAACTTCACATTGAGATTCAAGTAATCACTGTCCAGAATGACATGAAGATAATCAAGATTCTAATGTTTGTTTATGAACACAATCCATAACACAGAGCTTCATGAACAAGGCAGGCAGAAATGCAAAATCTACTTCCTTGCCAGCTCAGTGAGATGCAGTGCATGCTAAGCAGTAGAAAATGGTAATCTTCTGCCACTTTACATGCAGAATCTCTCGAGCTGTGACAAGCATAAAGTTAAAAACCAAAAGAAATATGGTCTATGTATATATTTACAGCTGGCCTTCATCTTTATCTTTGCATTTCATTGCTAGAGTTTATATTCAAAGTATAACATAACACCAAGAAAGGGAAAAAAAGAAAAGTGTTGCTACAAGAAAAAGAACTAATCTTTCCTTTCTCAATGCTTCTCATCTTTCTTTTCTCAACTCTTCTCATCTATCTTTTCTCTTTGCTTGAAATACTTCCTTAGGATTTCGATTTGCAAACCCGATTCATACCAGCCCAGCCAAAGGAAGGAAACTCATTCACACTAGCTCAGAGTCCAGCCTTGAAAGCTTCAACTTGGTGAAAACAGCTTTAATGTCCTCTGAATCCATTCCCTCCGCTCCCAAAGGGAAATGATTTTCTGATTTACTTGGATTTAAATTCATTGGTGTTGAAGTCATAGCTGTTCTTCACCAGGGAACCCACTGCAGGTCTTCCCATCCTCTCTTGCCCACCATGGACATCTTTCTCTTCCTTCGCTTGTCTCTAAACCCAAAGGCAACAGATCCACATCTCCTGGTGTGTGGAAAGCCACCCAGCATCCATCACTAAATGAGAGGTCTAACTCTCTGCAAGGTGGGGAGAAGCTGCTTTTTCAATACTCTTTTTATATATTGAGGTCAGTGGCAGTACTTTAAAAGAGTTGGGTGAGGCTCACTGTGATTAAGGGTCTAATCCATTGATGTGTTTTGTGGACATCTACCTTCTCATAATTATTTTTAAGAAGTTACCCAGACAAATTCGCCCAGTGTCCTCTATACATCACCCAAATTTAATGTTAAAAACGAAATTCTCTGCATCATTTTATAGCAACCTGGGCTGGCAACTTGCAAACTCAAAAGCAACCTATAGAATTTCAGGGCTTCCCAGCTTCTCATGTGGCTCTTCAGAAACCACACTCAGCTCTCTGCTGTCTGGTTATGGGTCCTCCAATACCTGCCCAGGTTCAGCTACATTCATGTTTGTCTTTATGAATGGCAATAGTAGCTTGACTGGAGCACACACCTACACCTGGAGCAGCTTAATATTGCACTCCCACAGACACAGAGATCAGAATTACAAAAGTACGTGCAAAAACATCAGAAGATGCAAATCATCACCACGTAAGAAGAATTGCAACTAGCTTGTTTGTATTCTGTTAGAAACCTCAGAGGCCTAAACCTCTCAAAGCACTCGATCAGCCCCATGATTATACCTGCATCCTTGCAGGGGGCAGGAGCAATTGCATTACGGATCCTGCACAGCCACCATCATAGAGGAAAAAACCCCACGCTTGAGTGACAGATGCCACAACCCGAGGACTCTTAGGTTTACTTGCCTCATTGATCACATCATACATGCACAAAATGCTTTCCGTTTCCCAGAAACTGAGTGCATTTTAAGATCTGGACTAAACCCTGGATACAAAGCCAACTTCATTAATGAGCGTGTCACTCCAGGAGAACGAATGTCAGCTTGGGGCAGTGCCACGCTGGGATCCCCCCCAGCGTTACACCTATTTCATGTCTGCCCTGGATGGCCTCTGCCAGGCAGCGTTTCCCCACAGCTAACGACCTTTGCAGCATAGAAACAGAGCCAAGAAAACTTCAATGCCCATGTGAAAGGCTTCCTGCCTAGCACTTGTCTCTCAAAGACACGTGCTTCAGGCGCGGGTTTAACACAACCGATATTACCTGACCTGCAGCTCCTGTGATGCAGGGATCTGGCACGCGTTAACTGGTGTGTGTCCCTAACAGGGTGTGAGGATACAAGCTGAAGCCAAACAGATGGTCTTCTCAAAATCTTCCCTAAAGTGTTCTGTGTACTAAAACATCACTTACCCAACTCTCATCAAACTTGGCTTGATTTGCAAGTCTCAAGCCAAGACTGAAGAAAAATATTCAGCTGGAAGCATGCAGGGAAAAGAGTCTTTTTTCCTACACTTGAAGAATACAAGAATGAAACAATTTTGTTCAAACCTTAGAAAAGATTAAGAAAAATAGAACCCCCAACCTTCTTGGGTTGAAACCAAGCAAACCACCTGGGGGTGGGGGGAGGGAGCACAAAAGTGATGAACAAATGAAAAAGAGAAGTGGAAGAATTGGAGTTAGAATGTATAATGAGCTATCAACACGTTCTGCAATGCACACAAAGTTTCATCGAAGTCGGAAGTCACATCTGCACTGAATATGGGCAGCTATTGTTTGAAAGCACAGAGCGACGCTGCACAACACTTCAGGGTCCGGATTCCGCTGTCACGTGCCCACAAATCCAGTTACTCACCAGTAGCCCTGACTTGCAACAACTGGGTACTCAAAATAGCAGCCACTAATTTTATCAGCATGTTCAGGATTAGCAACTGGATATTAGAACCAGTTAATAGAAGAATGGAACTGGGCACCATTAATACACCCCAACTGAAGATGATCTACATTTTCCACATTCAGCAAAAGATGCCAGGAGAAATGTGACAACCACCAACTAGATGAGCAGCGTGGCAGAGTCGGCAAAAACCACACATGAACTTCCCCAGTAACTTCTCTTAAGTACAAGTATTTTATTTTGAAAATGTGTCTCACTATATAAAGCGTTTGCATCTTTTTAAACCATCAAGAAGCAACAGCATTTTAGAAATACCATCTACCGCAACGAGATCCTGGGCTTGGTCTCTTCTAACTTCAACTTGGGGTGGGGAGGGCTGGGAGAAAATTGATCTGCCCAGTAAATGATAGGCTATCTCCAGAAACAAGACACTACATTTATACTTAGGGAAACCCAGATTCTTTAAATATAATTTGATTACATGTCTGATTTTACAGTTGGGTTTTTCCTGCCATTCCTTTGAACTATCATTCTTAGGAAGTACCTAAGTCATGAGATGTCCTTGAAAAGAGTGCACCCTAAATGTGTTAAAGGAAAACCAGGGTACAGCAAAGTAACTTTTTCTCAGTATATGGAATTTCACTGCTGCTGGTGAGCAGCTCTGTGTGTTTGAGCCATTTGCAGAGCGACTAGCTCCAGCTTTTTTCCTTCTGTGCTGCATAAGGTGGCCCTCAACAAGACAGTCATTAGCTTAATAAAAATTCCTAACAGATTCTGAATGAGGCATTCCAGCAGATACTGCAGTGACTCCTGGGGTAAATAAAAGGACAGTTTTATCTTTGAGATCGAAAGAAAGAGTATGCTGCGCTAAATGACTGGCGTGCTTTCTCAGGGACTAATTGTTAAGCAGGAGTATTTACTATCAAAGGATTGGAGAATGGGACTATCAGTGCCAGGCAATTATCTATACACAAATAACTTTAATGCTTTGGCATTTTTATAACCGTCACGTTATTTATTTTACTATATATTCGATTGCAATACCATTCCCCTGGTTACAAGTACAGGGTATTTTATACTTCTTTTTACTCCATATAAAATTAAAATAAAACGGAGGAGCACTTTGAAATGAGAGGAAGAACAATAGGTCTTATTTAATGCTGAAATACAACAGTATTTAACTTTTGTGCTCGTGATCAATATTTATGTGACAAGCTATTCATTACTCTTCTCCTCTACCAGTTTAATGCCGTTGTTCTTCCCGCAGCCTGATCTGCACTTTTGTGTATTTAATTTATAACAGTTTCCATGGAAAAGGAGTATTCAAAGGGAAAAAAAAAAAAAAAAAAAAAAAAAAAGTGCTGATGCAGCACGTGGATCTTTCTACCAAGCCACAAATCTTTTGTAATGTTCATCTCAAACTGAAAGCAATTCTGGGAAACAAATTAATGATATAAATCACATTATCATTACTCACATAAAGAAAGATACTCTGTTGTAACTCTTTCAGAAAGCTACAGAGAGTAGCTAAAAGAACTCTGTACGGAGAACGCCTGCTTCTAATTAAATGATCTAAAAATAGAGTTGCACATACATCTAGGACCAAGCCATCTGTGTTATCTCTCCAAGATAAGCCATTATACACCCACAATGATACCCCTTTCATCACTGCAGATATTCAAAACTAGGCCTTCTTGCCCATTTCGGAAAGGAAAAAGAAAAAGGAAGCAAAATGTTGATGCAGACAAGATTTGTTTGAAAGTCAGATCGCTTGCTTTGAAATCTCTTTTCACACCTCCTTCTGTCAATCAAAACCCCGTCCCTCAAACAGGTGCAGCAGTCAAGCAGGATTTCTCCATGAAACATTTGCCCAAAGCAGGAAAGAAAGTAGTTTCTAAAGGGCTGTCTGGGCTGTTTGCATTGTTTGTGTGTGATGTTTTTTGCTTTGTTTAGTTCTTCTTTATTTTTTTTTTTTTTAAGCTATTTAAAAAATGCAATTTTATTCTCCTCAGGCTGACAATTAAAAGAACAATATAAAAAGTAAGCTGGAACAAAACTGGACCCGAGTAAAAAAGTTTGGGTAAGAGATTCCCATGATATCCTTGGTGATAATAAGCAACACCACCAGCCTGTCTTCGTACTTCAAGCAGGAGACCAAGGAGACAGAAAACAGCCTTTTTCTCCTAAAACCAGCTACCCATATTATCAGCCAAAGTCTGACGGGGGAAAAAAGGAGGAAAGCTTATCAGGGCTTGTCAAGAGAAGGGAAACAAGCTCTGCTTAGTCAGAGCCAGTGACAGATTATCCCCTTGTTAGGCAAAGAGAAAGCAGAGTCTGAAGGGAGACTTGTCCCAGTTCCCCCCGTGGTACATGGGATGGCATTTGGGGGCCGCCTCCCATGATGGGCTCCACGTAATGCCTCAGGCTGCAGTCAACAAGCAACATTATTTACACTTTTCCTTAAAGTTCTTGCTGTTAGACTGTATTTAATCAAACGAGGACGTTTATTTGTTGTGTTTGCCCCTCCCTCAGTTTCGGGGCTGTTTTGCTCTTGTGTGATACAATCTCCAACACGGTATGTTAGCCTCTTTGAAATAATTCTTTCATTTCAAGCTTCCATTTCAGCCATCAGAAATAAAAATGCCACGTTACAGTAGAAGTGCATTGATTTCAACCAAAGACCTCATCCATTTTCTTAAATTAGGTAAGCAACAATTTTAGACAGCAGATTCTCTACAGAAATACATGAAAAATACTCTTATAACCAGTATGATGAAGTAAGTGCATTTACTTTCCCCTAAAGCCTTCCAATTTTCATACCCCTTGGAATAAAATAATAGGCAAAATGAAGACTAACCTTTGAATAAATGCCATTTAGTGGTCTCCACTGTTCTCCGTTCAAAAGGGAGGGAATTGTTATCTCATAATCTTTTGCCTGGTCCTTTGGCATCTGCTGTCTCGAGGACTCCAATTTGCTGTCCACATTCTCGCCTAGGGACAGGGAGAAGCACTTCATGTTAGTCCGGAACAGCATCCAACGTGAACCTTGTTATTTAAGGGACCTGGCAGCGTATTTCAGAAAGGAAATAACTCAGGAAAAGAATGAAACATTAAAACATTGTGGGGTCATATTGCCAGTGTCAAAATCTACACAAATTTCTGAGAGAGCCGGGGTTCTGGGAGAGGAGTGTCGAGGTCGAGGAGATGACGTGCTTCTGTAGCTGCAGAAGACAAAGGCTGCACATAAGGAGCAGAGATAGTGGGATGCAAAGATAAGGAGTTGGGATCCAAGGCTTGAATAAAAAACTTGGAGAGGCGTTGGCACCATTTGAAGTGTTACATTAATAATCAGACGAGAGTTTGGATTTGGGTTTTTTTGTTCCATTGAAGAGGATAGCAGGAGGGCATGCAGTAGCTGGGTGTCTTTTCAGTGTCATCATTAGGAGGGTAAAACAAGCTGCAGGGATTTTTCAAAATCTAAGATTTTATCAGGACTGTTTGTCTGTAATTAAGGTAAGAAATTAGCCTTGATCCTTCCACTCCCCAATCCTTCTTCTCTCCATCCCGCTTCCCAGATACTGTCACATTGGCTCAGACTCAAAGCAGCGCTGGCAGGAGCAAAGGGACAGAGCCCTGGGGATGTAACTGGAGACCAACCCTCCCCGGGGTGAACAAACCCTGCAGTGCATGACACAGGCTCCCTAAGGGCAAGACAACAACCCAAAATTTTCCCTTATCTCCTTCCCATTTCTGCAGTGGAGTTGGCTGGTCCTCACACTTTGTGAGCTGGAGTTACATCATGGATGTAACAACCCAGTTTGGGGTTCTTGGAAGCTCTGGGTTTGTTGTACACAGCAGATTTACCACGTTTAATCCTCAGTATTTTATTATCCACTAAGCATTCCAAGCACCATCTTACTCTGCCTGACAGGGAAACATACAGCTGTACTCCCTGTTAACCAGTCTGAACTGTGTTCAACAAGCGACTGAACACTTACTTAGCAGCCTCTGCATTTCTATATGGACATGCAAGGAGGGCACGTAACAGCAAGGGTCCATGCTCTCTACCCCTGCACAGTCAGATGACTTCAATTCGTACTACAATGTCAAAAAGCTATTTGCATGCAACGTTTATCAAGTGTTTTTCCTCTCACCAAACATACTAATGGCATTGTGCCTGTCAAAGCAGAGTCGGAAAAAAAAAAAACCAGTATCCTAGTACAAGAGATGGAAACGGTACTGAGAATAAATCATAAAGAGAAGACAGGGATGGATTCTGGGTGCCACGGGACACTCAAAACTCTGGTGGGTTTTGCCACGCTCTTGCTCTGTCCCCACATTCGGCCCTCTGGTGCTCTTGGGCACCTTCAAGGATGAGACCTGAGTCTTCAGAGGTGCTCTAGAGATATGTCCAACCTCCACTACGATGGAGAAAGGCCAGTGTTACCTTTCTTCCTCCTTCCCCCCATTGCCTTTGTGCTAGGAGATAGAGAGGGAAGGTGGCAGGACAGCATTTTAGCAGCTCAAGCGTTGCTCAGGGCTGAACTGTGTATGGAAGTGAGAGGACACCTGTAGGGTCAGACCTGCCCACACAGCCCAGTGTTTGGTACTGCCATCCCAACAACCTTACCAACCCTCTCTGGCCACCTAACACTCTCTGAGGATCAGGAGCTATGTTTTGAGTGGAATGACCCCCATTTAATCACTGCTTGAATTAGTTTAAAAGCACCTATGCAGTCATTATGGTTCAGCTGACGCAAGAGAAAGACAAGATCAATATTTCCCAGCATGCTTTTAAAAAGTACGACACTTGTCTGAAAACACCAAAAAAAGGCCAAGATAAAAAGACAAAAGTCTCCTAGGGAGAGGAAAGTTGATTGTTATATGGATGTTCCTGCAGAGAAAGGGTTCTCACCCCACCTTCAGCACAGCCCAAGCTCAAGTGACAGGGGTCTGGGAGGACGCAGTGCCAACCCTTGGGATGCTCCAAACCCTGCAGACAACTGGGTTCACCCCTGTGCAGCCATATGAGACACCATCTCATCTGCCTAGCAGGGTCTAGGCAGAACCTCTCGGCAGCTCTCCGGTCTCATTATCAGGCATGAAGCTCCCTGCACAGAACAGAAATTTATGAAGCGTATCCTGGAGAAATGAGAAAAGTTTGGCTCTAGCCCTGACTTTCCCCCCCCCTCCCTCTCTTCTTGGCTCACTGGAGCAGTCTCAACTATATGAATTAAATGACTCAGGCCCTTCTATTATTTCATAGGATTTGCATTCTGAAAGTTTCATGAGACCTACATTCTAAGAAACCCTAGGAGCATACTCTCCCCCGACGTTTGCATCGTCTACACCACTTCCACACCGTCTTACACCAGTGAGCTGCAGCTAGATGTCAGGAAGCATCAAAGTCTTCCTGCTACTCCTACATGTGCACGATGCCTTTCTTCTTAATTCTACAAAGCACCAACATCACAACATCACCCGAAACAGAAGGAAAAGGGGAGGGGGGAAAGGGAACAGCGTTTGCGTTATTCCCTCGTTACATGGCATGGGCCAGAACGCGCAACGGCTATAAAAATATCAAGGGAAGAGGGAATAATATCAACAGAAAGCGTGGCTCAATTTTGCCACTCCTCCATCTCTGCTGTCACAAGGCAGTGATGCTCGCGGTGCAGAGCAAAGTACGGTTACGGCGAGCAAATTTCACCTTCCACACATGCTTATTTATCTGCACGTCGAGACGGCGTAGTGTGCCGAAGTGTTGATAGTCTGGAGACAGACATCAAGACAGGTTTATAGGCAGCAGTTACATCTTTATTGGAAAAGATAATTTATTTGGGGGAAACAAAACAGACGAGCTCTAGGGTTTGCAAACTCTTCTGAAGCCAGAGCATTTATAAAACACGAGATCAATTTCTGTCTGGTTGCTTTCCTTCAGCCAAATATTTTGCTGCTTATCTGAATGTTTTTATTTAAATTATTGGGTGCGATAAAAATCACAGCTTCCTGCAGAAGGCAGGGAAAGCACTGCAGCCCAGACACAGGGCCTCATTCTCAGGAGCACTTGGGCACATGCTTAATGTTCCGCACTTGCTCAACTCCCAGCGCTCCTCGGTGTGATATATGCACATTACACCACTCCCCATTTTGTCACTGTTAGGCATCAGATGAAAAACAAAAAAAAAAAAAAAGGGCAGAATTTATCCATGTGATATACGCACATTACAGTTTCTTCTGTAAATCAAATAACAATGTGGATTTTTTTCACGATTTAAGGTCATTATATTTACGTACCATGCGTATTTCTGAAAGACAACAAAAAGAAAAAGAAACCTGCATCATTGATAACTAAACTCCAGATTAGTATTTAAATATAAAAGTAGGAGGGGAGATAAAAAGGTAAATCCTTTAAATAGGATTCTGCAGCCTGACTGCAAAGCTTCAAAGAACACGTTGCAGAAAATGAGGGATCACAGCCAACAAAAAGCTATCCACACATAGCCATCCGAGATGGGAAATAGGACAGCAACTAAAGGGCCGCTGAGCCTGACTAAACAATGGGACAGAGAGAGAAGAGACATGGGTAGAAGAAGAGTCTGAGTCAAGAGAAAAATAATTAAAAAATAATAAATGCATTAAAAAAAAAAAAAAAAAAAACCAAACCTCAGGAAAAAGGGGGAAAAAAGTAGACATAGTAAATTGAAGTCAAAGTGTCCTGGAAACATTGAAAAACTGGGACAAACGGATGAGTCCTAGCAGTGGTGTGGGCTTTTGGGTAGGTACAAAGGTGAGATGGTTGCTGGCAACCTCAAAGAGCCTTTGGCATGCACGGCCCTCGCCTAAGACGAAGTCAGAGGCACCACAGAACGTATCCCAGTGAAGGATGTTTCACCCAGCCTCTTGCACAATGGCTGAACGCACCTTCCCTGTTTTCTTCTGTTGGTTTCAGGCCACCTATGTCTGACCGTAAGCCCAGCCCTCCCAAAGAGCATCCGAGGGGCACCAGCAGAGGAGCACGATGGGATGGGACGGGACATCTGCGCTGACGAAGGGTTTCCATCATCTTGATCACATCCCCCAAGCTCCCAGTGCTGCAGTTCTTCATGCTCACAGACGTGCTGGTATTTCCCCTCTGCCACTCTTCATCTCCTTTACCCGTTTCCATTATGATTTCTTTGAAGCTGGAGCCATTAGAGTTGTTTGCATTACATTAATAATGAGGCCTCTTCTCTCTGGGGACTCCAGGTATTACAGCAATATAAATAGTGTAATAATTGAAATCAGAGAATTTACATTTTGGTAACGTGTCATGAGAGGGGAAGAAAATCAGGCCATCTGTATTACCAGAAACTTTTATTAGACCCAGGTTTCCCATCTTTTGTGTCACATGCACCTACTTACTCACCTACTTATTTTCCATTTCAGTGAAATTCTGTCCAGTTCTTCCTGACGCAAGCTCGTCTCCCACTTTTTCACATGAAAAACTTCACAGTTGTGTCTATCTGTTTTCTATTTTCAGCCAGCACTGAAGGTAACGCTTTTGATCCACAAGCAGCCCACAAGCTGATGTAGCTCCCTTTATTCTTCTTCTTTTTCTTTATCTTTTTTTTTTTTCAGTAATATAAAAGATACTTTGTACAAATAGCAAGATGAGTAGATGTGATCTGTCAGTGACTTTTGTGTGGCTTAAATATTCTTCACCTGCCATGTACTTCTACAACTTTTCTTCTTTGCATGGTATCGTACAAGGACTTGTCGGCAAAGAAGTTAAGAACAGTTCTCATCTTTTTGCTTTGTACCCCGGTTCCTCTGAGCTCTGTGCAAAATAAACTCCAAGCATGCAACGTGACATCTTTGCCTCCTGAAGAAGCCCAGACACACTTCAGATTTGCATTTACTTAACATTAATAAGCTTTTAGCCAGGCAGTGCAATTTATTTGTCCTTATGATAAACAAAAAGGTCAATGCTCTCCATAACGAGTGGGTCTGGATGAAATGGGCTGAAGGGGAAGGAAGAACAAAAAACGTCCCCCCATCTGCACAGTCCTGCCATCCTACTAGTGCTGGTTTTGCTAGCATGGCAGAGGAGAGAGGGATGGTTCATAAATACCATCCATCTACTACGATACAGATTTGCAATAAAGCCAACATATGATGCTCTGCTTCCTTCCCATCATGGATGTGCACGTTCTGGGAGTTCCAGCAGCACATCTTCTCCCTCACACATTGACATGATTTTGTCGGAGGCACCTAAGGGCTTTTACAGCCCCAGCACCCCTCTAAAGCCCAGCCCAGGGCTGATGGCCCCAGCCTCAGTGATGCTGCAGGATGCCCATATCCAGCCCCGAGCCACTGCACCCAGACACCCTTCCACTCACCCACTGCAGTTACTGAGTAGTTATGGGGGGGTAAAAAAAACAACCCAAAACCGCAGAAGGGGGGGGCCTAAAAAAAGGCTAAATTAAATTATATTATCCTTGAATTACCTTTGGTATTGTAAATGGGCTCAGAATTGTGAGCCACATCCTCTCTCCTTTTTCTCCTGCAACAAAACAGCAATGCACCAGAATAATCTTAGGATAAAAAAGAATAATAGAACAGAGTAATCTTCCAACAAACTGAAAAAGCTAATGGCATTTTAGCAATGCTGTGGAAGACAGAAAGGGCAGAGTTTATCCATTTCCCTCCTTGTTTTCTTCACCTTCCTCAGCTTAGTTCAGAGCCAGGGGGATCCGTGATTTGGATGGGGCATTTCTGGCGATGGAGGCAGGGCTGCACACACGGCTGCATCCCGCACTTATGCGACCACTAGCAATTGGTTTTGTGGCAGGGAACTGACCATTCCCACAGGCTCTGCTAGCAGGTGACTTCTGCTATAGACCAGGATACCTCGGATCTGCTCTGTGCCACCAGTCTTAGCGAGCTAGGCAGGCATCCCAACAGAGCCATCACTGCTGGCAAGGATGCCCATCAGTTGGGACAGAGCCTTATCCCCCACCTTGGTTGCTTTTCTCTCATGTTTTATTTTGGACAATTCTTTTATCACCTCCAGAGTCAAAACTGAACTTTTTAAGCCAAAATTACCAAGCTTAAACGCAGAGAGGAGGACCAAGCATTTCCCCTTCAAGCTGGGGGTAAACTTAGGAAATTTAAGAAAGGGAAGAAATGGGGTAGACTACCCACCAAGCACATCACTAACCAGCCAGGTAAAGAAGGGTTTCTGCCAAGATTCAGTAACAAAATGTATGAGAATCAGTCCTAGCATTTCTATCAGCAACCTTTACTCAGTGTGCACAAATGTCCTCCTGAAATCCAGTACTCCAGGTTAGGAGATGATGCCTGCACAGAGAAGGACAGGAACATTACAAAATAATCCAATAACTTGCAGGCTGGAGCAAAGGGTTGAAACCAAGTAGTGCAGAATGGAGGGTCGTACCTTTAGGGACTAGTAAACGTTTTCTGCATCAAGCAGTAATCTTCAAAGGCAAATGACACCAGAATGACCCACACATGCTATCCAGTATAATATTAATGTCATATGAAGCAAAGACAGTCTTGGAACAATGCATCAAAAGAGGTGTTTCCAGTGAATATCAGATATTGAGGTTACTCCCGAGAGTTAGCAGTAGAAGCACATCTGGAATACTGAGGGCATTTCTCCTCACCTGCTTTCAAGGAAGATTAATTCAGCCTAGAGCTGGTGGATTGGAAAAGCTGCCAGGGTGAGCAGGGAAGTGGAAAGGCTGAATTACAAGACGGGAACTAAAAGAATTATTTTGCATAATCTATTAAACCAAAGCTGACAGGACCCATGATTGTCCTTTAGCTTTATATACCTCTTGGTATTTATCTTGCCAGTGCTGATGTGTTTATAGATGGCAAGAGTATAAAGTGGCTATCCATAAAGTTAGATAGGATTGCAATAAAGAACTTCTGAGCTAAGAGGAGGACATCCAATTCTTGCACATCAAGGGGAAAAAAAAATTATTAAAAAACAATTACTAACCATTTGCTTTAAATAGAAATTGTTAATATCAGGACTCAGACGATCTCATACCCAAAAAAATGGAAGTGCCTACCATCCAACTATCTGGCCAATGTGTGAAAACATGTGCTTCCAGTCCTCCATTTCACTCTTAATATAAAAAAAATGCAAATTATAATAATACCTGATAATAAATATGAAAATGTTGCAAAACAAACCAGTACAAGATTTCTAGTGCATAATGGTTAAAGAAAGAAAGCAAGCCCAGCAATGTGCATAGAGTCCATCTGGTCTAGTGGGAGGTGTCCCTGCCCATGGCAGGGGGGGGTTGGAACTAGAAGATCTTTAAGGTCCCTTCCAACTCAAACCATTCTATGAAATAGAATATCTTACCTTAAAGTCCATCCACCTTAAAATTTGCACTAACCCCCTGCTGAAAACACAGACACCCTCTCAAAAGAAAGGACAGAAATCAGAAACTCCAAGACACTGATAAGGTCCTTCCCATTATCCCACTAACAGCACTTACAGGGCTTTAAAAAAAAGACAGCACATAACACGCCTCATCTGTATCTAAGCACAAAAGTCTGGGCAAGATTTCACTGTGCAGAAAATATAAATCTTATCTCCCGCAGTAAAGTTTTTATTAGTTCGAAATCATAAATTATTTTCCCAACTAACCTTTGCACACCTAAGCAGTACATTGGTTCCCTCTACAAAATTGAGTAAAATTAGTCCTTTCATGGCCTGCCTAGAAAGTAATTATTTTAAAAGAAAAAAAAAAAAAAGGCCACATAACTAAACACAAAGTTTTACTTGTTTTCTCACTCCTCCCCCCGCCTCCCAAACCCAACACCTCGAGCATTTAAGCACAAGTAACTCAAGTAACTTTTGGAGAGCGACTACTTCCATGGATCTTCTTGAGCTTGAATCTTGTCTTTTCCTTCACGCTGCAAAATTACTGCTCGCGTACAAATTTTTTTTTAAAACATCAAAAGTCAGCAAAGGTCTTTGATGAGCCTGAGGACAGGCAACAGCAAGATGAATCCACGCATCTCTGAATTCAATTTTCTGTTCTTTCAGCTTCTAAAGGAAAAAGATCCTCTCTCCAGCTTGACAGGTCTGTCAACTTTGAACTGATCTGTGGATGACTTTGCAGCGTGTCCACTTGATCTTTCACACTAGGCAGCTTCACCAGCTCCGACTGCTTGTCTGAGAAATAGGAGTTTGAGACGCACTGATGCCCTTTAACTAAACAGCATTAATACTGTGCCTTTTAATATTTTGGTTTTGTAATTCTGAAAACTATCTCCTGTCATCACTTGGGTCTTGCATGAGGTATTCCCTTCCTAAACCTAATTCTGCTGATGAAATAATCTGCCACAGGAAACGGCCCTCCCACCCCCTCCCCCACAAAATCCCATAAACTCCATGGAAAAAAAGTCATGTGTTCAACATTTCAGTAAGGACATGGCAGTGAAAGCTTAAATTTGAAGGTAACTTGCTGCTCCTCTCCAGCAAAGACTCTGTGGCCAGTGTCACTGCGTGACCAGCTAAACAAGTTTAAGGTGAAAAATGGGAGGGGGGGGGGAAGAAAATGTTCATTGTGGAACATACCCCCTAAGCAGTTGGATCATCTTAATCTTCAAGCTTCTGTAATACAACTGTTGGAAGGCTCTAAGTCTGTGCACAATAAAGTGCTTTATTCAGGGAACCATATGACTCCATCAGTCATTCAAGCACATGTTTGGCACAGATTGAAAGTGAAAAGCATAGCTAAGTCAAATATTTCAAAACTGAACTTGTCTTCCTAACACACATGGTTTATATATTGGTGTAATATCTATATAACTTTTCAGTTCTCATATACGGCAATGTCATGGCTGAAGTACAACATGATGTCTGCTGCACTCGGCAGCATCGCGCTTCTTGGGAGTTAAAACACACGCCAAAAAGCCATTTACTAGAAAATTAAAAAGGGAGCTATCACACTTGACAGGTCCTCAAGAAAACTGTAAAACTGGCTTTTGTTCATTCTGATTCCTCAATATCTAGGTCTCGGATCAGGATGCTACACCACGCATCGCTACAGAGCTGCCCTGTAACAAATCCAGGACAGCCAGTTCCTTCCTCATCGCGCACCCGAGGTCTGTCTCCTCTGTTTGCAGATGAAATATTGCTCATCACACAGAGTTACTCCTGCTGATGCAAATGCGATTAAAGCAATCTTGGGAGAGCACAGTGTGATTAAAGCATAAGTAATGTGAGAAGGATTTGGGCTCTCATTATACAAAATACATATTGAAACGCACTCAAGGAAAGGAGCCAGTAGATCTCAATATCCTCCCTGTTCTCGAGAACAAAATGTGACAAGGGGAGTTTTGAGAACAACATTTGCCATTGACTGCAGGAGGGGGCAGGGAGGCTGCAGAACTTTTCAAATAGTGAAAACCTTTATTACATGTATAGAATATATACACACACTATATTTGGTGAAACAGCTGTCCAACTTCATTTGTGACGTCGTTACGTTTGAATGAAGAATTACTATTCGGGACCAGTCCAAAGACAGAGTTGTCAATTTATTTACGTTCCTAGAGGAGGACATTTCAAAATATGAGAGAAATAAAGCAGCAAAGCACTGAACCAGAGAGAGCGTTTCAGCACACCGGGTGATGGGGATGTATCGAGAGGTGATGGGGATGTATCGAGACGTTCCCCCCATGGAAGAGGTCAGAGATGGGAGTTCACAAATGAGGGCGAGTTGTAAATGCAAGATGCAAACCCAAAGTAGCTTTGAAAAGTAAGTGACATAACGGCTTCGGAAAACTTCTGCTCCTCTCACTGCAAGGCATGTTTTAGTCTCGCTTCTTTTTCAAGTCCTGATGCATACCATGTAAATTGGACCATCCTTTCTCCTGAAAACAAGTGGGACGAGACTAGTAGCAGGTGAAAAAATATCACGGGTGGCACAATGTCTTTCCTACAGGTATTTCCAGGATGCCAGAAGGAAGGATGTCCCAGAATCACCCCAGCATCATCTCAGCATAAGCACTTCATCCTCAACTGCTGCACCTTCCCCAAAGGATCCCAGTCCTAGAGATTCTCATTTTGATTGCAAACTGTCTCACACCCTTCAGCATCGGCGAGGCAGAACAAAACCACTCGAGTAGAGAAATAACAACCTGTGCTTGTAAAGCACAACTAATCCACAGAGCTGTGATGTCAAAGAAAAAAAAACTATGGAATATATTCGCTTTTCAGCAATGAGTCCACATAATTACATGAAAATCCAGATCCAGAGTTCCTTTCCAGCTCCTCCCCTCCACACCCTCAAGGAAGGATACTTGCCACTGAATGAAGTTCAAAATTACACCCCAAAACACAATTTCCTCTTGGCCTTTTAAAAGGTGCAGTACAATCCTTGTCTCCAAGGATTTAGTAGCCTCCCTCACTGAGCACTAGGCATCTTTAGCATAGCTGTAACTGAGGCATGTTCCTTCCTGTGTACAATCATGGGTGAAAAAAGAAAAGATTTGAGTGGGAGTTGGGGTTGTGCTCGGCACACGCACACAAATCACTCATTCGGATGTTCTCTGGGAAAAATCGCGCTGAAAACGCAGCAAACCCAGCTGAAGCAAATTTCAGTATTAATTTAAGTAAACGTGCATGGGAAACAATCTGTAGTTCTTTCCCAGGCCTAGCAAATGAGCTAGTGGGCTGGGGAGCTAATATCCATCGTGTGGTTTTGTTTGCGTGGGGAATACCTGCTACTTGCTTTACACAATAGCATAAAAAGGAAAATTAACTGCATCTGCACCAATAGAAGCTGTCACCGAAGTTCTGTCTTCTAAGTTTTGAAACATGAACAAAGAGAAAACTTAGAGTTCCTTAACGTAAGCCACTTCTGCTCAGGTTTATGGGTGTGACCTCACAACAACCGTCACCGTAAACGCTGGATTGGTCCCTCACTCCTGACTTTAACAGGCTTCTTCAGAGGATGAGCTACTGGAGTAATGAACATTTATTCTTGTCGTTTGCTCAGGGCAGGGTATCTTCCCAGGTCACTAACACAGCTCATCTAGTCTGTCGGATCTTGTCAAGCACCTTGTAAATGAATAGAACAGAACAAAAGCACCAGGTCCTACAAAGGAGCCAGATCAATGGAGGACAGACAACTTATCCCGGCTGAGGATCAGACCCACAAACAAGGCATATACATGACACAAAACAAATAGACAAGCTCCTTCTTCCCAAAGCTTGAGGATTTCTCCCGCAGTGCACTTTCCCCTCAGCCACAAGTGTTTACCCAAAGTGTCTCTTCAGTGGGGTGCATTTTCCTCACTTCAGAGGGAATAGACAAAGAAATAAATACTATTTCACTTGGAATGCTCATCTCATGCTTTAAAATCTGCTGTAAACAGTTTTAACCTGGACACAGTTTTACGACCTTCAACTCAAAATGGAACGTGGCTCAGAGCAAGTGCTCTCAGTAGCAGAAAAAGGAGGCAATGTAGACTTAACCTGGGCTGAACAAGTTCTCCCCCTCACGTCTTCTAATGACATAAGTAAGAGAGGATCTTCAGCCCACTACCACTGCTGTAGACAGACAGTGCTGCTCACTAAGGATATGGGTGAAGTGAAGCTCCATGCCTGGTCAGGCCCGTATTAAATGTGGCATTTGGACAAAGTTCAGATTTTTAATATTTTAATTATTTATTTTTACGTGACTATAGCAAAACAAAATCCCATGAACACTTGGATTCGGTGAAGTTTCTATCCTAATATATAGTCTTTCAAAGGAAAGCGGTCACATGAGGTTTATTTCTCTTCCTGGATCAGCTGTTTTCAGCATCAGAACACATTAAATAGAAGCAAGAAAACAGCAAACTTTCACCATTGCCAGAAGAAAGCTTTTCACTTGATGCATGTGGCATATACTATTCGACCAAATTTTCAGGGACTGACACAGTTCCTCTTCACAAATATCTCAACATAAACAAGTTAAAGATGCTTCTTGTGCCAAATTCTGCATCCAACTTTTCATGCCTTGCTGTGTATTATCCAGCATGGTTAACAGGCCATGAAATATTTCACTTCTTTCATGATTAGATCATATATTTTGGACAAGAAAGAATGTGTTCATCTAATCAACGGTTTCATCATGTTGACCTTGTGAATGGACAATCCCCCACCCCCAATCTAACCAAATATTCCTCATCCCAGCTCTGAGTCACGGAAAGGAGCAAACTCATTTATATAGGGTGTAAAAAAAGAATAACGAAACAACATGTTATTTAACAGAGGAGTCAGCATTTCTGGTTAGAAGACTCAGTTCATCGAGTCACGTTCTGAAGCACTGATGCCAACATCATGCTTCATATCAACTCAGCCTCAAATTCTTATGTGACACTGAAGAGAGAAGGGGGCTTCTCAGAAACAACACTTTTTCCTCAGTTAGTGTGATCCTTTTATCAAAAAGACAAAAAATTAATAAATTGAAGCACTTTCCTCTGCGTTTGCCAAAACCAAAAGGGATTGTTCCTTTTAGACTGCACAGACCTGTCAAGAATCAACTGCAACTCTCTAATGGACTCACTGAAGCTGTGGATTTTTAATTTAGTTTGTCATAGCTAAGAGACTCAGCAGGGCCTAAGAGAAGACTCTGTAGATGTGATTTAGACCTTTAGTGCTATAAAATTTCAGAGATGATGTGCTTCTGTCCTAGGAGTAATATGAAAAGGTACTTGAAATGCAAATACAATGTGCATGCAACAGGAAGAAGAAAATCTGAAATGTAAAGTAAAACGCAATAACAGGGTCTAGAGAACAAGTCCTATGAAGGATGGCTGAGGGACCTGGGGTTGTTCAGCCTGGAGAAATGGAGGCTCAGGGGAGACCTTCTGGCTCTCAATAACTCCATGACAGGAGGCTGGAACCAAGTGGGGTCAGTCTCTTCTCCCAAGGAACAAGTGATACAACAAGAGGCAGTGGCCTCAGCTTGTACAAGGGGAGGTTTAGATTGGACTTTAGGAAGAATTTATTCCCCACAAGGGTTGTCAAGGCCTGGAACAGGCTGCCCAGGGCAGTGGTGGCATCACCATCCCTGGAGAGGTTTCAAAGCCATGGAGATGTGGTGCTGAGGGACATGGGTCAGCGGTGCCCTGGCAGTGCTGGGTTTACAGTTGAACTCAATGATCTTAAGTCTCTTCTAACCTAAACTATTCTATGATTCTATGAACATGCAAAGGAAAAAGATTAAATAAAAACTCCTCCAATAAGAATAGCATGAAGGGCATGGTATCCTAAGCAGGGCTGGATGCTGTGTGAGATACAGAGCAGTGGACACCCTGCTGGCGTAGCAAAGCACGGCCACGTAAACCCAACAGCATTTCAGACCTAATTGCAAACACCTTAGAAACGTCAGTTCTTGCCGAGCAAAACTCAGGAGAGTTCCACGCCATCAGGCTCGGAACACGCAGTCTCCAAAAGTCAGGTGCTCAGACAGGAGGCTTGGCAGCCCTCCCAGCAGAAGCTGGGCTGTTAGAACACCCTGGACACGCACGTGCGTGCTGCTCCGTCCCCCCGTGCTGGCCGTATCCTGTTGCCTGCCTGGCCAAGGCAGCTCACCATTCGCATGCAACACTGCAGCCCTGGAGCACAAATGGTGCAGCCCACAAGGATGCACATGAATACTAATAAAACGAAGCCCAGCTGGACTCCTCGGACCATTTGCACTGGTAATGTGAGATATGTTAGCAGCATAGGGACCGCCTGTGATAAATCTGTCAGGATTAGCATGCGCGAGGTCTCAACAAGGCTGGTGGAGGACTAAATAAGGCTTTTACATGAATTCAGCCTTTTAAAAACAGAATTTCACGATTAATAACAGCGATGGCAGCTGACAACCTGAGTGGAAGTAACAGATAAACACAGCCCTGATCTGCTGCAGTCACTCATGTGTCTCTAGAGAAGTGCCACCGGAGCAGCATCTGCCCTGCGAGCAGGGTGAATAGTCACCCAAACCATCGACTGTCAATCATTAGCTCAAGGATACTCTTTGTTGGCTGGATGGAGACCTTTGCAAAAAAATCTCAAGGAAAGCAAGAGATGAGAGGCTCGACAAAACCCCAGCAGCTCCCCAGCCAGCAGGAGAGTTAATGATGCGAACATGATTTGAAGAGTGGGCATAATGTCCTCGGCTGGTGTATTTTGGCATGGATCTATGGAGCCCCGTGGACAGTGACAGCTCATGCCAGGCAATCTGCAGGAGACCTGATAGGGATAATCGTCAGACAAGAAGGTGATTGTACACAAACCGTAAATATCTGTCACAAAGGCTGGAACAGTTTGAAAGATGATGGTATTTGAAAGTGAGCTCAACAACACAGAGTGTGTTGGAGAGATCAGTTTTAAGAGAGAGAGAGGAGGGAAGATTTCTTCTGAAATTTATTTCCCTTGCATCCATTGCAGTTGGCAACACAAAACCTGTCAGAAAATTGATTTTAATTGAAGATAAAGAATTATGGACCGCACTTTTAGGATTTTCATTTTTTTCCCCACTGTTCTTTCACCTAACATCCAAGAGAGATTTCAAGAGTTTCAGACTAATTTGGAGCTTTACCTTTAGACACCATCACTGTCTGCCCTGAAGACACAGGTAGACCCTGACTCTGCAAAAAGCTTATACAGATGTAGATCGTAAGGCATTGACTAAATCTGTAAGATTAGACCTCATCCTACTGGATCTTATCCTCCACCAGCATAGCAAAGCTAATTTTCCTATGTTGAGGCTGGTACTTCGGTTTGCCTTTTTGTCCATAAGGCCCTTTAGCCATGAAACCAAGACTGAAAACTGTAAAAGGCAAATGTAAGAACATAAAATTTGGAAAGGAAATTAAAAGTGAGTGGTGAGCCTACTTATAAGTTGTCTAACTCATAGCCTGATAATTTCCATTTGATATTAGAGCTGTTACTAGGGCAGCCCCACATTATGCATGTCTCTTCCCACACTTCCAAACCAATTTTCAAGAGGTATCGTAACTTAAACTTCCATCTTAATCACTAAGCATGTGTTTATGTAAAAATTAGGATGCCCTGGCAGCACCTCAGATCACTAACACTGGGCCCAGAGCAGGCGCAGCAGTAAAGCCAGCTGAGATGGAAGTTGCAAAGCTTCAAAACTCGCAGTTGAGATGAGTGCCAGCACAGCTAAGAGGACTTTTCGTCACCGGGCAGCTTTGCCGGGTCTACAAGCACATGGCTGTAACTTTCAGCACCTCCGTGACCAAGAAAGCAGTACATGCTCTGGCAAAGCTAAAGCTGTTCTCTACTTCCACAGGGGAAAGAAAAAAAAAAAAAAAGTGGAACTAAAGGAGAGGATGCTCGCTGAGCACACTGGCTGCAGATGCAAGAGAGCAAGTTATAGACATGTTATGGAAAGGGGAGGAGTAGGAGAGATGTAGCAAGGCAAACCCAAGAAATCCAGCTTCAGCTGCAAAGCTCAGCAAGCACTGCTATTGCTCAAGTTTAGGCATCTGAAGATGGGCATCACAAAGATGAGCAGCTGGCACAAACTTTACAGAGCGCTTAATTTATCAGTGCAAAAGTAACCTGAGAGCATCAGCTTGGCTCTTAGGGAATGTCAAAACAGAGGTAGCAGGATATTCAACCCCACTTACCATTCCACTCTCCCATACATATATTAGATCTAAGCCACCCAGTGTGTCCCCATTGTAGGGACAACTACTTTGGGGTATGTTCATTTCTTCATTTCTGTCCTACGTGAACGCTTGAAGCATCTTATCTCTAACTTCCCCGGATGCATAGTCAAGCTTACCCTCTGTCCTAGCTCACCTCCAACAGCTGGAAGGGCCTGGCCAGCCACTGTGGGGGTCCGGGGCTCAGAGAAGGGGGCATGTGCTGCCTCGACCCAAACACACCCACCGTCTGCCCACACAAAAAGGGAGCACCAGACACAGGGGTCCCATTTCTCCTCATCTCTCTGAGCGTTCCTGCAGCCTTCATCCCCAGTATGCTCACTGGGTGTACACCCAACTGCTGACAAGGAGAAATGAAGACCCCCCCCCCCCACAAAGGCAAAGCATCAGTTAATTAATTAATTAACTCCTGTTAATTCATTCATGTAAGCCCCAGCTGCTCAATTAAACGCCACAACTCGCTCCGTCTGCCTTAGGATTTCCAAACCCTTGCAAACATGGCAAAAGCGTTATCTTTTTAGTGTCTTTTTCTTAGCAAGTCCAGAGCCACAGTCCCAGTGAAAGTCTCTGTGCATAAATTTGGAGACAAAGAAACATTTACAAAGTCTACAGTTACAACGAAAGAGAAAAAAAAAACAAAACCAAGAAGCCAAAGTTGTAACCCGTCGGGACAGAGGCGCTGTTACATGTATTTATACCGGAGAATCTCCCTTCCTCTCCCCCGTAAAATATGCAGTCAGCTGCTGCTGAATGAAGAGGACAGGGCCTGGGCCCTCCAGTGATTCCTGAATAAGCCCCAGACTTGATGTACAAAGAGACGAGGCACTGGTTTTGGGTTTTTTTTTTTTTTTCTTCTAGGCTCTTCCTCCATCTGTAACGCGGACAGCACAGAGCCAGGGCTGCACAACATCCTCTGAAACTGAAGCCACCGGTCCCTGACTTGTGCTCGGTTTGAATGAACTCAGTGGCGAGTAAACTTTTCCCCGGGCGAGGACGCTTTTAACCATCAGCATTCGGCTTTGCTCAGGCTGGAAGCACTGAACTCTGACAATACTCCCAGCCCCCCTGAATCCAGCCCCAGCCCACGGGGGGCTTGTTCGCAGGGGACCCTCAACTGCTCCCTAGGGACCGTGCCCCACCAGGGCATCCCAACCCCCCGGGGGAGTCCCCGAGATCTGCCTGCCCTGCCGGTATAGCCGGTGTTCCAGCCTCCCGACCCCGGGGGATCCCTGGAACCAGCCGCTTTCCCCCCGAGGAGTCCCCTGGACCAGCCTCTGTCACCCCCGGGGGTCCCCGGGACCAGCCACCCCCCCACCCCCCCAGGGGTCCAGGGATGCTGGCGGGGTTTGCAGGGGGGGTTGGTACCGGACGCTGCAAAGTAGATATTTTTTTCCAGGAAGGACTTGGAAATCCTCACACCGCGGGAGTTACGCGGTCCCCCGCTCCCCGCACCGCGGAGGTTCCGCGTCCGGAGCGCGGAGCGTTGCAGAAGGAGCAGGGGAGGCTGGGGGGTTGGGGGGGAGTGGGCAGCCCGGGGAACGCGGGAAGAAGCGCGGCGGGTGGCGCAAAATCCGCGCCGGGAGCGTCCGGAGCAGCCCGAAGCGCTACTGGGTTGTGCTCACTTTGTTGAACTCATTTCTCTGTTGCACGTCCCCTTAAAATGGAGCGTGGGGATGAGGAAGTATTTCGGGGAGGGGAGGGGAGGGGGAATAAAATGTATATTTATATATCGTTAACTTACCTTGAGCTCTGGGTGATGCTAGAAAGAGCCAGCTGAGGCTCAGCAGCAGCATGGAAATCTGGGCTGGGGGGTGCGGAGGAGGGAAGCGCTGGTGCTCTGCATGGAGACGCTTTGACATCTTAGCCCAGACTGAGGCAGACAAACTTTCATCAGCTGGGGCTGGAGAGCAGCACCATAATATACAGTTACAGAGAGGAGCGAGCTGGGACTCAGGATGTGAGAGATTTCCTGCATGCAGTTAACTCCAAAACCCCTCCTGCTCCTGCAGGAGCTGCTGATGAGTTGGGCTCTGCTTTCTTAGGGGTAAAA
>JANVCC010000077.1:12862610-13043875 GCA_025345505.1 Todiramphus chloris collaris
TTCCTTCCTTCCTTCCTTCCTTCCTTCCTTCCTTCCTTCCTTCCTTCAATAGAAACAACACAGGAACAACTAAATAGTCTTTTCTCTCTTTAACGTGATCTCCTCTGGAAAGGGCAGCCTAACACATTGTTATTTCTTCTCAATCTAGACAGAGGGTGACATATGGCAGTAGCTTGGTTTGCACTCAACTTTAAGCCTCAGTTTCTGCTCTGCGGGAAGAGGAGAAAAAGCCACCCAACCAGATCCCACTACTGTAGCATCTCTCCACTTGGAGAGGTGTAGGCGAAATATCTCACCCTGCATCACCTGTGGCTATAGGGAAGGCGATGGAATGATTCCACAAGGATCTCTGAGATCCTATCAGGACCCCTCCTCGGGCATGTCTTTCAACTGTGTTGCCCCTACCTCCTTGGAAAGTGTTTTGGGAACATTTAACACTCCCCATTCAGCAGGAGGCTGTGAGAACTGGTAATGCTTCCAGGGTGCTCAGGAATGTCCCCTGCACTAATCCTTGCCTCTTGGCATTCACAAAGCAGGGCTACAGCTGGGCGTCCTTTTGTCTCCAGCTCTCAAGCTTACCTCTGACTTGTGTCACTTGAGCAGGTCAAGCTGAAGTAACTGAACTTTCAGTTTGCATTTACATATGAAAATAATTTGACGTAAAGAGCACTCGTCATTTTTAACAGCTAATATTTGACTGTGTGAAAATACAGGCTGTTGGCTTGGACTCTGGTGATCAAATTACTAATTCATGCAGGAGCTTTAGTTCACGTGGCACTGAAAAGGTCAATTCAGAAGAGAACAGTGTGAAATAACTTACCTGGAAACAAGGGTAACAGGGTTAGTGCAGACACCACAAAGGAGGAGGATGCACTGAGGGAAATATCAACTTCCATTAGTTTCCCCTTGGTTAAAGAAGTTTTAAGATGGAATTAGTGACTGATGGAAACAACAATAAAAACATAAATATAAAAAAAGAAAGGAATGGAGAGAACATATATTAAATTTAAAACCTCCAGACCATGATAGTGTGTGTTTTCATGACATTAGATGGAAAGCACTGTAACAAATTATATGGCACTTGTGATATGGGTTATGGTATGCTATAAGGTATGGAGTATAAGAAAAAGGTAATGGGAAAAGGGAAAGGGAAAAGGGGAAAAAAAGGAAAAGGAAAAAAGCTATGTCTGCTCCCCTTCTCTGTTAAAGCAGGAATTGCATCCCCACATTTCAGCCTGAGTTACATGAAGAGAGGATTAACCATCTCAGATAGCTGAACAATTTCAAGATAAGAGATTCTGCTGGGAGAAAATACCTCTGGAACACTGTACTCACATCTTCCCAGATCAGCTGTGATCTCCTTTTGGATATCCAGGAAACCTCACTGTAATCGCAGCATCGAGTATTATCCAGAAATCCAAGTCCTTTTATTCCCATATGTGCCAAAATGCATTAGGACTTGTCTGGGCTTAGCTACAGGGATCTACAGTTTTGGGGCCTCTAGGCTGAAGTTTTTGCCTCTTAGAGTAAACAAAACAAAAGAAAAAAGCTTTTCCCTTTGAAATCTGTGTGTCCCCTAGCCAGCTGCTGAGACTTTGTGTCTCCAGCCCTCCCTCACTTCATTAACTCTCTGCAAAATCAAGATCCAGCTGAACTGTGACTGCAGTGGCAGATTACAGTCCTCTATAATTAACAGGCATAGATATAGCATAATATAGCATGACCTTTAGCCCCTCAGACATAAAATAGCATGCTCCCAAGAATGGCATCCATCAGCCCTGCAAGCTGAAATAAAATACTGGCTGTAAATGTTGTTTACTGCACATACTTGAGAGAAGCGGCATTCTATAGATTTCCTAGTCTACGAGGGAAAGTTTCCATGCTCCATACCTTTAGCTAGCGTGCCCTGCAGCACACCTTGCCATGCCATCAGGCTGTCCTGAGCAGCCCAGCAAGTCTGGACCAAGCCATCGAGCCCATGAAATGCAATGTGAGGTGAGCAATCTTACCTTTCTGGTATCAATAAATCTATTTCTACCTCCCTTTCCGCTCCCCTTGCAGCTCCCTGCTTTGGTTCTGACCTTTCTCTCTTCCTGCACCGTTAGGTCAGATTCATCTGACATTTCTGCCCTGGAGCCTTGAGTTTGCCAGTGCAGTTGGGACAAGCGAGCAGAAGGCAACCCAGCCAGCACCTAGCTACAGCCTGACTTCTTGTCTCCCCTTCACCAAGCACGAGGTCGAGCTCTGCCTCTGTGTCCAAATCCACGGACTCCCAGTGCCAAGCTGGTGCCCCATGAGTTTCAACGGAGTTCAACCCAGGGATAGACTTCTCCAGACTTTGAGAACCACGGGTTTCCTCAGTTCCTCCCTTGTGGCAGACATACAAGGGACATGTTTAAGAAGTTGAGGTGGAGGCTGTTTATTTCTGAGATCAGTCTGTGAGCTGTTGGAAGTAACACGGTCATTTGTACTTGTAGAGGACCTTGTACTGCTATAGCCCCTTGACAGGATATAATGCAGAAATAATTTGATATTTTATCACAGAATTGCAGAGCACCCAAACTGAAGCAATTCTAGATCCCTTTTTATTGACAGAGAAGAAACTAAACCAACCCCTACCTCTTTTGAAGGATAAAGCATTATAACATACTCAAATATAAGTAAAATTGACACAGGCATCCTGAAGTTACTGATACATTTAATAAACAAGATGCAGTATTTTCAGTCTGTCTCAGCCGTAAAACGTAACCCGAGGGAGCAACCTCTTTTCCATGAAGCCCTGTTTGGAGAACACTGCCTGCTAGCATCAATTCTACCTGGAAGAAGGGTAACAGGGTTCATGGCGAGTAGTACGTGCTCATTACGTTCCTCTGCCCAGTTCATCCTACCCCTCCACTGCAACATCACTTCTGAAAACAGCTCCTTTCCTCTAACAAAGCAGGGGAGTAAGCTCTGCTGTAATGCTGATTAAGCTCTATATACTGCTTTATAGAGAGACTGTTGCAGGCTGCTGTAACAGCGCCAAGGGTGAAAAAGCCAAGAGGAGCTCAAGCAAGAGCAAACAAAGAAACCCACCGCTCCAAGGATACAGGACCTTAACAACAACAACAGCAACCCCCTAAATTCTTCAGCAGTTAAAACACAAAAACGCAAACCTCACATGGTCCCCAGTTACATTCTTTTCCTGTAGCATAAACTCTCGGTCATGCAAGCACAGAGCTCTTCATGAGCAGAGACACAACTGCAGCTGAGCTTCCTGTGCACCCACCCCACAGTTGAGCCTCCCCTGGGGCACCCTCCTCACCTTGGGGCACCCTCCCTGCTGATGGGCACCTGCCGTGGCCCCCAGCACCCTGACCAAACAGCCTCAATATCCCCAGGGGTAGAAGACCTCTCCTGTGAGGGCAGTCTGAGAGGGTTGGGGTGGTTCAGCCTAGAGAAGAGAAGGCTCTGGGAAGACCTTGTTGTGGCCTTCCTAGTATCTGAAAGGGACCTACAAGAAAGCTGGGGAGGGACTTGGTACAAAGGCTTGTGGTGACAGGACAAGGAGTAGTGGTTTCAAACTAGAAGAGGGGAGACTTAGATGAGAAATTCAGAAAAACTTCACTCTGAGGGTGGTGAGACACACAGGGAGGTCGCGGATGCTCCATCCCTGGATGTGTTCAAGACCAGGTTGGACGGGGCTTTGAGCAACCTGGTCTAGTGGGAGGTGTCCCTGCCTACGGCAGGGGGAGTTGAAACGAGATGATCTTTGAGGTCCCTTCCATCCCAAACCATTTTATGATTCTGTGATTCTATGTAGGGCTCATGTCCTGGCTTCACCCCACACATTAGCCATTCACATGTCCCTCCTCCAGCTTTCCTTTGGGAAGAGTGAAAAGCCTTGTTAACTCAGCTTTCTTCTGTTTTAGTAACACACAACCAAATATTTATCTCCATAAACAATAAATAAGTAACGCCCCCCATCTTCTTCAGCATATCTGCACAGACTTAAAACTCCACTTTTCATTCTTCCCATTTTGCCTTTTGCTGATGATCAACCCCTACTTTACTGTAGGGAGAAGGAAATTCTGCTATGTAGGAAGAAGCACCAAGGATTTTCTGCCCAATAGACTGCTAAAGAAAAATTCTGAAAACATCCAAACCAGAGTAATTTTGGCCTATGTTCTGGATTTCCCATGTCCTCTCCCTGAGGATCTGAATAGCTCCTTATTTTCAGACCACCTGAATAGATCCTTATTTTTCCATGGAGGCAGAAATGTCATTTTAAGCTTTTCTACTAATTTCAGCATTCTTTCTGAGAAGTGATGATTCTCCATCAGGACACTGATATTAGACAGGACATTTCTGAGAACATGGCAGGAAGGTGTCCTGTGCTAAAATCCCTCTAAATAAGACAAAGAACCCATTAAGTATGTTGAGGGTTTTTTTTTTTACTTCAGACCAGACATGGAAAATAAGTACTTTGATCCCTTGCTATAAATTTTACTGTCTCCCTGAAAACAAAAGAAAGGAAAAAAACCCCACAAATTTTCACATGTCTCACAAGACAACAGTATTCAGCTCAGACTAAAAACTATGAAGTCATATATTTTTAATATCCCTGTCTAGCCCACCGCAAACCACAAAACAATGCAACATCCATCATCAAAAAGGCTGGGACAGTAAATTAGAAGGACAGCATATTTTTGTGTCTTTTTAATGAAGAATTCCTAAAGGGAAATTTGAGAGATATCATTAAAAAAATGCTGTGGTATACATCACGGGGGGAATGAAATCAATTAGGTCTTAATCTCGTATTATTTATGGGACGAAGTGTGGGAAAAAAAGAAAGCTTCTTTTATTACAAGCATTTTTTGATTAATAGGTTCTGTTGCAAAACTTTCATTTGCTTTGGGTCACAAACGCAGCGAGCGAAACCTCTCAGAACTAAAAGAAATCGAAAATGTTGGGTTTGTAACATCAGCTAATAGTATTAGATAGAACAGTCAGCCCATAATTATATAGCTTTCATGCAGTTTAACTTATGCCATTACAGAATTAAATTTAGACCAATGAGCCCTCAAAGTTGTATTTTTACATAATAACAAGCGCAAAAATTATATATGTGCTCCCAGTAGCGTTACAAGTTAAGTATATATTTGGCGACACTTTACAGTAAGTGGGTATTCATTACTAATTCCTCTGGCATTCATTGTAACAACATTAGTCACGAGGAACTAATGTGGATATAACATGTGAGCACTGGTTTATTTCTCTATAAATCGGCGGCGTAGGGTGATTCCCTCGCCGTGACGTCACTGCGACGTTGTTGAAGACCACGCTGCTATCATTGGAGGGATTTTTTGGGGTCAGACTGCAGAGCTGGGCAGAGGGGAGCCTAATGAAATTAGGAAATTATTAATTTCCTAACTATTAATTGTTATTAATTTCCTAATTATTAATTATTAATAATAATAATTAATTATTATTACTTATTATTAATTTCATTAATAATGAATTCCTCCCCACCTGGGGAGGAATAACCCCCTGCACCAGTACAGGTGAGGGGTTGACCTGCTGGAAAGCAGCTCTGTGGAGATCGACCTGGGAATCCTGGGGGACAAGTTAACCATGAGTCATCCGTGTGGTCTTGCGGCCAAGGCCAATGGTCTCCTGGGTTACATTAAGAAGAGTGCGACCAGCAGATCAAGGAAGGTTCTTCTCCCCCTCTGCGCTGCCCTAGTGAGGTCCAGTTCTGGGCTCCCCAGTTTGAGAGGGACAAGGAACTACTGGAGAGTCCAGTGTTGTCTCTGAAGATGAGAGGACATGAGCATCTCTCTTACAAGGAAAGGCTGAGGGACCTAGGGCTGCTTAGCCTGGAGAAGAGATCAATACTTATTGATATCTAAAGGACAGGGTTCAAGAAGGCGGGGCCAGACTCTTTTCAGTGGTGCCCAGTGACAAGACCAGGGGCAACAAGCACAAACTGGAACCCAGGAGGAAAAACTTATTTCCTATGAGGGTGCCAGAGCCTGGCCCAGGCTGCCCAGAGAGGTTGTGGAGTTTCCTTCTCTAGAGAGATTCCAAGCCTGTCTGGACAACGTGATCTCGGGCCTGCTGCTCTGGGTGACCCTGCTGGAGCAAGGAGGTGGCACCAGATCATCTCCAGCTGTCCCTTCCAACCCGCACCCTTCTGCGATTCTGTGATATCCAAAATATGCCACATTATTGTCATTGACAGCAATGCATCCAGACAGCTGTGCTGTGCATCCATCTGGTCATTTATCCATGGAGAAGAGCATTGACCTTTCCTCATAATTTCTTCCCTCAAATCATGGCACATGTCCATCTCTAGCCTATATCCCTGCCTCCTTCTTCACTGACACAATTTCAGAGGACAACTCAGCTACAAAAACAGACTTCTGTCCTGAATATATTTATTTTTTAACTCCCTGTCCACAGTTTTCTGTTACAATTCATTACAATGATTACTGAGACCTTTCTTCCAGGCGCCGTTATCAGAATACTCATAATCAGAAGATTAATCCAAGTTCAGACTGAACACCAATTCCCATGACCACCCTTTGATCACTATTAATTTTCCCGACATCACCCCAGAAGGAGATACAAAGTGCTCATTTACTTTAGGGAACAAAAAGTTGTAAAAAAAGCACAGAAACATCAAATAAAAAAATGGAAGTCTCCTCATTCTTCAAGCACAACTTCAAGAGCTGCAAGAGCACATGAGATGGTGTATTAACAGATGGCCCGTGCAACAAGTTGAAGCTAAAATGGTTTCAAAAGGCTACTGACAGTTTCTCAAGCCAGTTGCAAACCTGGAGTAACATTAGAACCACAGAGCAGCCTACATGTAATAGTTCTTTGCAGAAGGATCTTCCTATAATTATATATAAACCAAAATCTAGTCGTTGTGAGGTACTGTAGAAGATAAAAGTATTTAAAACATGAAGCCTAACAATACATCACTGTGACCAATGTCTGAAAAAGAAAAAATACATATTCCAAAAAATCTCTGCAATTAGTGGCTCTTTTACATATTCTGATCAGTGCAACATGAACCTCAAGCAGTTCATTGCACTTTTCCTATTTACTGGTTTTATATGTGTGTGTACCATGAGCACATTTGTGCAGTTTCTTCCCTTTTTTAAAATTATTATTTTTTTTAATTTCTTTTTTATCACTCTGCAGCTGGTAGGGAGATGATACACTTCATTATCTTATTCTGTGGGTCATCTAAAGTGGATATTAAGTAATTCTGTCTCCTGCAGCTTTGGTATGGAGCCAAGGAGATCTAGTGAATATACGATGCCTGACTTAAAAAAGAGGGTGTTTTTTATTTTTGACATAGAAATTACGTTTTCACGTGACACACTTCTTTCAACAGTTTTATCATAGCTAAGCAGACTTTTTAAGAGAGAAAATCATAACCTCCCAAAAATTCGTAACCTCCCAAAACATCTTCAGGTAGATCAGCTGGGGGATGTTTCAGTTCCAGAGCCCAACAGACTATTAGGCCATTATCAGTAAGCAAACTGGAACCACTCGATGGGCAACACTGGCTCCTCTCTCTGATTTTGGGCAAGGATTTTTATGATTGTGGTATCAGTAAATACATATTTAAATCAAAGCTTGACAAATATTTCCATACAGACATTGAGCTTCTCTACCCGTGGTATATTTGGAAGGTTTTCAAGCATCTTCTTTTATCCTGATCCGATTTTATGCTCTGGTGTCCTTGCGTTTTAGTTTGTGCCACTGCTTTCTAATCACCCTTTCTTCAGAAGACTGCAAATTGGAAATGGGCTCATCTGGGATTGGGGCTTCTCAACCCCCCCATTGTCTGGTGTTGACCTGTGGCCATGCCAGCTGGGGAGCACAGTGAGGGCATCTCACAGGCATCCAACCGGCCGTAACCCAGCTCGACAAGAAGCACACTCAGTAATGAACTACACAGGCTTAAGTCATAGTGCCCGATGACATATGACCCTGTGGGACAACCCTGTCTCCTGACCTACTCTGTCAGTGAACAAGTGGCCAGTCAATGCTCCTGGAAAGATAATTACCCACCCACCAAAGCACACAGGCATTTTTTGTCCCTGAAGTCAAAGGGGCAAATGAATGAGGCAAGCTGGAGTATTTTTCGTCGTGGAGATGTTACTGCAGTGGATGTATCGGGGAATGGTTTCCTCTGGAGAGAGCTGCCAGAAACTTTATCCCTGCTTTTCTCTGCTGTTTTCCTTGTAAATCAGCTCTCTCCTAGAAAACATTACACTAACATGACCAATCCCAGATACTCAACAACAAAACTCCTAAAAAGTCTTACCCAGACAGTCTCCTCATCTATCTGACCAGCTGAGTAAACTCAAAGAAGTAACTAATGAGTTGCATTCACATACACAGGAAAATATTTGGGTTTAATAGAAACCCCCAGAATACTGTAACCCTCAATGCTTTACATTGCAATGACTTTCAACCCCTAACGAGGTACTTCTGTCAGATGAAATGAATGATGCCTGCAAGCAAGCGAGCACCTAAACCACCGTGCGTTCCCCGCGTGGGTTCCATTTCGAATAATGCAAAACATCAACCCTATTCGGAGGCTTTCTTACTTCGAACGCCGAGTCGATGTGTTGGCAGACCCACGGAGGCCAAAACCATCTCAACATCTCTCCCCAGACAACACTTCCTATTAAATATTGTCCCTTGGGGACGTACAAATCAGCAGCGAGAAAAGAGACGGCCTAACGAGGGAGATGGGGAACAATAGGCAATGCCTATTAGCAGAGATGTTAATCATTGTATAGTTGTTACAGGAAGGGAAAACTCATCCCTCCTGAAGACACATGACATGGGCTGACAGCCAGCAAACCTGAACACAAGCAGCATCCAACGAGAGAGAAAACTTCAGTGTTTGACAAGTGTACGTGATCTCCAGTTTAGGCTGGGGAGTTTTCTCTGTCAAGTACTATCTGACGGCAAATGTACTCTTTACTTTGAAATGCCTGCAAGTCCAAAGTGAAATTACACCAATTTTTTCCTGACTCCAAACTTCATTAAGTTGATGCTTGCTTGTATAGAAGCTTGTGAGGCCCATGTTTTTCTGAAGTAACATTTTCCTGTACAGTCTATTTTCTATTACAATGACTGAATTGTAGAGCTGAAATGAATGTCAGAATTGTTTGCTGGATGCATTACCAGATACCTTCTTTTCTGATGCCCAGAAAGAGAAATTAGGTTTGCAACAGAGATCATTTTTGGTTTTCTGAAGCAAAGGTTTCATATCATATACAACATTCCCAGACAGAGATTTGCATTATGCATTTTGCTCACTAGGTATCCTCCCAAGATTATTTATACAAGAGAATTTCCACTTCAAATTGCCAGCATAGTTGTCCTGCAGAGTTTGAAAATTACATTTAGAGGAAAATAAAAACATTTGGAAAGAAGCCTTCTACAAACCCAAGAGATTCTGTGACTAGTGCACCAGCTTTTGAGTCTGTGAGAAGGTGGAGTGACTCATGGGCCAGGTGAGGTGGGGATGCAGCAGACCAGAGACTCTGTCTCCAAGGATGGCCAGCAGAAATAAGAGGAAACCAGGTCAGCTGAGAAGTTTCCTGCCCTGGTCAGCATGCCAAAAGGGGGTGCCAAGGGACAGAAATCAGGCTGAACGTGTCACACCAAGCCTGTGCTGTTCATCCCAGTTGCTCACCTGGTTGGTTTTCTCACAAGGACTTGGGTGCCATGGTTTCTAAGGAGTATCAGCTCCTCTGTTTGATATTTCCAGCCAGACAGGAAGAAGTAAACCAAATCCACATATATATTTACATTCATTTACATATGCCTATAGCATTTTATGGGCTTGGAGGAGGAGGAATCTATTATGGCTGTTAAATTAAGCCAGCTTCCTTCAGTTCCTGGGCATCTTGCAGGACAAATGTCTGATTCCCACGTAAAATACTCATTCACTCCCAGCTAGGAAGGCTCTGGCTCTTCCACTCTACCAGAGAAGTGGGAAAAGTTTTGGGGCTCTCTTCTCCTGGTGGCACTAGAGGTCAGTCCCACACCCAGGGACATCCCTGACCCAGGCAGTATTTTGCCCTGTGCTCCATGGATACTAATACCAAATATCTTGTCTCCATGTCAAAATGTCTTGCTATGGCTCTAGGGTAAGACTACAAAAAGGCTTAAATGTATAGAATATTTCTCTATGGATGGGCACAGGAAATAATGCTCCTGAAGGTTATGAACTTGATGAACCAAAGCTGAATTTCTCTGAAGTCAAGAAACTAGAGACTAAGGAACCAAGAGGGCAGATGTTAGGTTCGTACTGAAATTCTAGAGGATTTTGGCACTGAATTCTATAAGAAATGTCTCTGGTGGTTGTACTGAGCTATAACTGGACAAAGGCTTGAAAGACAATCCTTCAGATTCAGACTAGGAGACCAAGTGAGGGTGTGTTTACAGCTATAATATATGACTCTGTGGTGGACACCTAGAAGTCCAGCAGAGAGAGAAAGGCCCTCCTGTTTGAGGCAAGCCACATGTTTTTTTTTCCTGGAAAGCAGCAAGAGGGATCAATGAACCCACAGGAGACCAGATCTACCACACAGCTGAGCTGCGAAGCTTGGAGGATGCTTCTTCTCGTAGTGCCTTTTACAAGGTCTTCTTAGAGTCATTTGTGTCCTGCCCTGATGTACGTTTCCAGTGCAGCATTAATTGCTTAGTTAAAAAGTCCTTGGAACCATTCCAGGTCGGGTTGGCTGGGGCTCTGAGCAACCTGCCCTACTTGCAGATGTCCCTGCTCAGTACATGGGGGTTGGACTAGATGACTTTGAAAGGTCCCTTCCAACCCAAACCAGTCTATGATTCTCTGAAAAAGAGGTATTTTGGGGGAAGAACCTTGGCAGCTTCCCCCTGACAGTCGACATTACCTTACCTTACACGTCTTCTCAAAATGCATTGAATTAATTGATGAGGTTTTAAAGATACCTATCTAGAATGCAATATACTTGTTCAATAAATATCTTCTCTGTAGGCAAAAATTAACATCATTAATCCTGCTTTACAAACAGGGAAGCTGAAACACAAAAAAAGAGGCAAAATAAACTAACAGAGACAGTCCGAGCAGAAAGTATAACCAGGTCCTTTGTGTCCAGCACAGGTCACGCAGCTGGAGGCTGTCTCAGTGGCCAAAGCCCAGCTCACAAACATCCCTCTTCCAAAAAAACCTGACCTGGCATCTCAGGCTAGATTGGAAAAATAAAGCACAGATATCAAAGGCCAAATTCCAGCCTCTTTCGAACACACTCAGAGCAACGCTCGTGCAACGGAGGTTCACACTTGCAGTGGTTTTTATGGGCAGGATTTTTCACCATAGGCTTTGTGGCACACAAAGACATGACTTCTCAAGCAGTTTCCACAATTGTGTTATATTTAACAGTACCAAATGAAAACATAGCGGCTGGATCAATATTATATTCATATTTTATTCCATAAATAAACCCCGTTGGTTTGTAAGCTGCTTGTTTTTACTTCCAAAATGTACAAATAAAGATTTAAATATTTTTGGAGGAAACATTACAGATGGTTTTAGTTCTGCAGTTTTGATGCAAACATACTTCTTGGCACCACTTCTTAATAGGCCGTTTCCATAAATACTTAATGCTTACAGAAGTGGAGTAAAATATACATTACAATGAAAAACATGAAAACGGGTGTTATAATCACATTTTTAAGTATTACTTTTTAACAGGTAAGTCTGCTACGTAGATTCACTACATAAACAGGAATAGAGTTCTTCAGAGAGCTAAAATATCGGTCCCTTTTGGTACGTTAAGTATTAATGTGAAACTGCTGCTACTATGATTATGTGGTAATGCTATTTCAGCTAGTTTCTAAACATAACAAATAATGATATTCATTTTTCTTTCCTTCAAGGATTTAACTCACAGGAAATCAATTAATAGAGCACTTCAGAGAAATAAGTTTCCCAGATCTTATAAACCCAGTTCTATTGCTACAGAGACGTGTCCTTTTTAAAAGATTAAGATAAAAAATACCGCTGTAATTCAGTATTTGCATTAAACATTCTTAAAATTATTACCTCTGGGTAAACTGACCAAAAGGTGATGCTCTGAAACAGCTGTGTTCCCTTTTAGACTGTTTTTGATTACTTGAAAGTTTCCTTAAAATTTCAATTGAAATATAAATGATCTTTCTTTATACAAGGAGCCAGAGATAAGAAAAATACCTCCAGGTAATTGAGATAACAGCAAATTTTATGGCTTAACTAGCAGTCAAAGGCATTCAAGATCCAGTTAGGATGATGGGCAAGAGAATCCTCTGTCACTCTGTGTTTCTCTGAAGGAGCTGGTCCAGTAATTGCTATGAAAAAAACCAACAGTACAAAACAGCCTTAAGATACTGTTAAAATACACGAGGGGGGTAGAGCTGCCGATGTTTTCAGTGATGCTAGAGGTGAGATGGTATTGACATTCTCAGACTTCAAATCTTCTGGCTACATGGCTCAAAACAAAATAGCACTGGAAGTTTTTCCACTTCGGACAGGAAGGGTGCGATTAGATGGAGGAACAGAGCACTCAACCAAGGGAAAATTGGTCCCCCTGTGCAACGTGGAGCAGGGTTATCTGGCAGTGCCTCAGCTCTGCACCTGGATTAATGGTGCTGATGCAGCTTTCTACCACAACTAATTGCTCATTGCTAAAAACCAGAAGTCTAAGGTGCTTATTCCAACACAAAGTGCATCCGTGAATTCAAGTTTAAAGCAGTGCCCAAAGCGATGGACAAGATTTAAAACCCATCCCTTGGCTCTTTGGCTTTGCCCATGGTCCGCAGAGGCTCGCCAGGCAGGACCCCATTCACAGGTAATGAAGGGTTACAAAACTGTGCTTGGCATTCACTGTAAATCTTTTACCTTTTTAAAGATCTCAACACGCAGCCTGTTACTCTGGATGATGATCCGTTTCTGTTTTTCTTCTTGTTTCTTTTTTACTTCAGGTAAATTGTCATAAATCCTGGAATGAATTTAGAAAGTTAACTTCACACGTCATCCTTGGGACTCACAAATAATTTCTTTTTCCTATAGGAAACATTTGCCTTCGATGCAATATTTCTCATTAATGGGCGTCTCTAAGTGCTTCAATTAGATTTATGACATGGGAATTATAAATTATTAACAATAACGTTTTTGTATCAAATCTGACTTGTTGAAAACCACTCCTAGTTCTGAATTAAAAAGTCAGGAAAGAGGCAGGATCAGGTTATCTTGATGCAGCAGCATAATTCTGGAGTAGCTTCTAATGAGCTCAGTGGAGTTGGTTTCAATTTATAGCAACATAATTCAAACCAGAATCTGGCCTGTATGCTTTTTTATATTTATGTGACAAAATTAATACCAAGCAATTATTTTCAAGAATTTTTCTAAAGCACAAGAAAACCAGCATTATAGGATTGTAGACTCTTAACATTTTTTTGCTATCAATAGGAACTCTTTTTCCCAAGGAGATAATAATCTATCCATTTTAAAAAGAACGCGAATCACTCTCAAAAAGGTGACTCCTGCTCTGATCTTTTTCCACTGAAATCAGTGATAAAATTCCCAAGGATTGGAAAAGAGAGTTGGACCTTCCTTCAGTGTAGTCCTGTTCTTTGCATGCATACAAACCCTGTTTAGTTCTGATTTTCCCTCATCCTGTTTTGTAATACCGACTTCTGGAAGCAGCCTGTTTTGGCTGGAGATGGTATTTTGGAGAAGAGAAATGGGACGCACCTTGAGCAGTCTTAAAAACAGGATGAATTCTGACTTTTGCAGCAGTAAATGATGGTGGGAAGTGCAATGCAGTTAAAGATCAGAGCCACATTCCAAATAGTTTGCTGTAATTCTCATGCTATGTGCCATTTAGGGGTTTAGTGGTGCCCTGGCAGCGCTGGGTTAACGGTTGGACTTGATGATCTTAAAGGTCTCTTGCAACCAAAACTATTCTATGATTCTATAATCACAGTGAAAAAAAAACCCAACAAAGTGATGGTGATGGCACATTTTTGAATGTCCAACATGAAGAACCCACCAGGGACCTTGTTTTCACACCACGGGTCCCCCATGTTGGCTGAAACTGCTAGATAAGGGATGCTCCAAGGGCAGGGTTACCCCAAATCTAGCACACAGATACAGTGACATGAGCATCACTCAAAAGCTTGGCAAGCAGCGTGACAGACAGATGCAGATGACACGGCAACAAGCTGCCTTCGGTGCGAGCCGGCAGCAAGCTCTAAACCCGTGCGGTTTGTACCTTTTTGATCTCATGTGCATCTCCTTCTCTGGAATGAATCTTTCCTTTGGTTTGAAGAGATTATCTAGCAGAGGGAAAATAAAGACAATATTGGAGGAATCTGTGTTTACTGGAGTGTCTTAACTTAATTGTTGCATTCCTTATGGTCATGATATGCTATTTTTATTCCAGTTTTGATGGCTTAAGGCCAGATCCAAATCTCAGTGGGTTTATGGAAAGGCATTTAACAACTTCATCTGGAGGCAAATTCATCCCTGAAGCTGCCCTACAGAAAGGGAAGGATGGACCCATGGTAAACATCTTCCTTGCAGAGTTTACTTAATTTAAATGCCTATGACTTTGGTCATTGCCACATGCATCTATGTACACCCTTTATTCAGATCAAGAACCAGGCATGATTTCTGCAGTATCAAGTGATTTTGCCCAGAGAGGTGGTAGAAGCCCCACCCCCGGAAACATTCAAGGTCAGAGAGGACTCTGAGCACCCTGCTCTAGTTGCAGATGTCTCTGCTCGCTGCAGGGGGGTTGGACTAGATGGTCATTAAAGGTCCCTTCCCACCCAAACCATTCTATGCTTCTAAATGATCTATTTTCCCCATGTGCTCGTGCAGGAAATTGCACCCACACAAACTGGCTGCATCCTCAGCTGACGTGTGTTGGGGACCTGGCGTGGTATGATCATTTCTGATTCAATTTACACCTGTTTTGCAGGGCTGTGAATAATTATGCTGAGCATTAGGAGGAGGAAAATTAAATTACCCTTTCCTGATCAAATATGAAGATATCTGTGATAATTCCAATCAGCATTTCCCTGGACACAGGAAAATAATTACGGATCTTAGCAGTCGGTGTGTCTCAGTAATAGGTGGTTTTAACACCTTCCTTGCAGATGTGGTTCCTGAATGGGAGAGGCTGATGTTCGTACAAAGTGGGAAGCCAGTAATTATGGAAACAAAACTGATTCTTGATGAAGGAGACTGTGTCTGGCCACATTTACCAGGGAGAGGAGAAAGGGAGCACTGCTGCCTGCACAACTATACTATTCAGGTTTACACCAGTATGATGAAAGGAAGTGTGGAGAAGAGGCAGGGTCCTACAGCAGGACACGTCTAGGAGTGGAAGGAACCCTGCAGTCCATGAGCTGCCACCCTGGTCCACACAGGCAACGTGGAGAGTTGTAACTTGATTTTCTCAGTTCAGGTGTAGAAAGAAATGGTTTTACATTCTGGTGTCTGAACACAAGGATGACCAAAGCATTGCCTGCACCCAGCCAGGTCCAGATGGTTTCCCTGGGGCACTGAGGACAGGGGTATGATGCCCTGTGCAGTCACAGTAATTTAAACATCAAAGGTATTTGCCAGTATCTTTGCAGAACATATGTAGAAGATAAATATATGTGCAAACTTTCAAGCCCTTTCCTTTTCCAGAGGAGTTCAGAAGACATAATATATATATCACACCAGGCACCACATCAGCCTCTTTTACCATCTCACTGAAGAGAAAAATACAACAATCAAGGCAAAGGAGTAAATAGAGAATAATTCATTCCAGAACTGCCCAGTGCAGACTCTGGCCCTGAGCAGAGCCAGTGACCACTGCCCAAAGAAAGATCCCTTCCCCACCAGGTTTGCCTTCCTGCTGTTTAAGACACCAGAGGTTTCAGGGATATTTATGACAGATGTTTTAGCAACCAAACAGCCCCGAGCATCTTACTGGGCATCTTACAGGCAGAGTTGTACTTGAATTACTGTGTTTCTCAGGAAAATGCTACAAGTCCTTTAAGATTCCTTTTATATCTTGACATAAAAAGTGAGCTTTGCAGCAGTTCCTATTTTGAACTGGTACAGTCTTCAAAACACGAACTGAGAAAGGAGGAGAGTCTGTGAAGCCACCTCTGCCTGAGGACTAACTTTTCTCCTCTCAGTGGTTGTCTGTACTTAATCAGGCTATTAAATCTTCAGTACACACAAGCAACATGCTCAATTTGCTAGGAAAATATCATCTGCCTTTTATTTATTAGTGGGTTTAGGTTAATTTACGTGTTGATAAACTTGTAATGGATAAACACTTGGATGCTCTGTCCAAAGAACCCTGAAACTTAAGGGACTAGATTGCCTGTGACCCAGATGGACCTAGAGAAGGATTAGGGTCCAGAGTCATTGATTTTCTGGGACCAGTGTGGATCCCAGCACATCTCAGAGCATCCTCAGCACAGTCCCTTGCTGCTTGAGGTTGCACACATCATTCTGACAGCTCAGGATTGCAGGATGCATCCCTTTCCACAAGGCATGTCCTCTAACCTGGATTGAAATCATATAAAACCATCACCATGGATTCTCTGCAGTGCTAAAATAAAAAGAGGAGGTAATTCATGCTGCAGAGGAGGCACTTCATGCTGCAGAGAAAATTCAGGCACCTCCTTTGTTTGCATGGTAATATGGTCCCTGGTGTGACAACCAGTTCCTTGCACATTCCCACGTCTCTTGGGCACAGCAGGGTATCTGAGGGCACTGGAAATAACATCCCAACAGAAACCTGCACTACCTGCACCAAGCCCTCATGCTATAAGCCACGGTGGGCCTCTCCCAAGATGCAATGCCATCAGCCAGGGTGACTGACCAGCACAGAGCCCAAGTTTTATACAATTTCCTATTCACCGTGAGTGACATCTGCTCAAATTTATGAATTCTTACTCCATGAATTCTCAGCTTGTAGGATTTCTGGAAGGAAACTACTCGGTTTAGGGATCCCCTCCCTTTATTCTAAATAAAAGCAGTTACTGACACATTAAAATTTCCAGACCCCTGTGTATAGCTGCCAGAACATACGAGGGATGAAAAACCCAGCCAGGGATCTGCAGGCCTGAGACCTGTCTTAGAAAAAATACTGATTATCTTGTCAAGCTGTTTACAGCTAGTCACTACGACAGCTGAGAAGATGCTGGAGTGTGAGGCTGTTCCTCCAGAAGAATCCTCTCCTGATGGCACAGAAAGGGACTGGAAGAGCATCATACCCCATCACTGCCCACGATTCTGCCTGGAACTATGTATGTGGCTTTGACAGGAAGGATTTAAAAGAAACTCTGGGGAAAATCCTCCACAAAAAAAAAAAAAAAAAAAAAATCTACCTTGTTGTAAAAATATGCTTTGTGAAGCATCTTGGAGACAAAAGTTTAATGCTTCAGGGTAAAGACTCATGTAGTATCTCTTGGCTCACCCTCAGGCCACTATATATAAGAAAAAACCCAACCCAAAACACACATGCAAGCAACCAGCAAAAATAAGGCCGATCCTTGAGAGGATTAGAATTCAAAAATGAACTGAAAAATAAATAAAAATTGCCCTAAATGAGAAAATAAAAATCATACATGCATTAAAATATTTGTTAATATTCAATACTGAGAAAAAAGTGTATTTCTGAGCAGAAGAGCAGCACACTTTCAGAGCTATACTACCCTGCCAAACACATCACGAACACCTAAATTAACATTCTTTCCTACCAAGCAAAGATGAAAGTGGAGCGCAAGGTGGACAATTCCCCAGCTTGATAAGTCTTCTAAATTGCATTTTATCAAAGTTCCTTACCAAATTTCATAGCCCTGTATTACTGGTGGAGAAAACTATTCTGAAGGATAGAAAAGAAGGGATTTCAAGGAAGACACTCAGCATTTCCAGTGATGCACTGCAGTTAAAAAAAAATAGTTATAGACAGACAGGCATGAAACACTACTTTGGTGATTTATTCAAACCCTGTGAAACTATTGATCTTCTGGTGTTTATACAAACACTGTGTGCAATAGTGGTCAGGCATCTCCGTAGTGGGAGAAAGAAGCTGCTTCAGCAAGTTGTAAATGAAGGTAAATGGGTCATCACTGCAATATATTTTAACTAATGCTAAACTGCACCTCAGACAGAATGAGTAACTTTCTTGCTTGGGAAGTTAGTAAATGTTTAGACAGAGAACAGATAAAACGATTGTGTTGGAACCATCCCCTGACTTATATTTACCACTAAATCACTGAAACACTTAAAAAAAGAAAAAGAGTGGCAAAATTTATCAATGGCTTAACTCTGCCCGTCAGAATATACATCCGTTTTCTCCTAATGCAAACGTAAATGTCTCCAAGTTTGTTAGGAGCTAAAACGCTCCTTTGAAGACACGTTGCCGGTCCATGGAAATCAAAGTGCTGATAGTGGTGGTTCTCTAATTAAACTGCTTTTTTGCTGAACTGAAAAAATAATTCCCCAAAAGCCCACTCACCCAGAGAAGTCTAAAAATATTAAAGATTTTTTTTAAACGCTGGTTTTTTTTTTTAACAAACAACAGTCCCCTAAAAAATAAATTATCCTTGAAGATAAATATCATTCCCAAAGCACTTGACTGGGAATTCACCCAGAGAATATAAACTTGTGCCCACACCGAGCAGTGCTGCCCAAACTTTTGCTCATTGTACGTCAGTGACTTCATGCAATGAAGTACTGCAGTCAACAGATGAGGTCTTGGTATTATTTATTAAAAATCTGCAATAATCCATTAGTTAGAGGATTGATGGTAAGACCGTCTGGACTTTTCTCATCTCAGAGAAATGTTGAAGCTCGGAAGTGGTCCTTCAACCAAGAATGACAGGAAGGGGGGGGTTCATGGGCTTTCCAGCTGCTCAGGCCTGTCCTACACTGTGGCTATTGAGACTTCTGATTCTCTTTGATATTTCAGTCTTAACAATGGGAAACATCACTAGTATCTCTAAAAAAAAGCTGTAAAGTTTACAGGTTTATGAAAATACTTTCACACTAAATTAATTTTGGGCACTATGCAGGAGATTTCAGTCCTCCCTGCCCACATGATAGTTGAACATTGATGGATTTCATTCAGAAAAAAATAATTAACATCTCACCTGGCATTCCTAAATCATTCTTGTTTGACTAGAGCATGCAGTTTTGAAAAGCCTAACATTTCTTTCAAAAACCAGCAATTAACGAAGAAAGTATGACAGATCATGGCAAATTCATCACAAGATTAAACTTTGATAAAACTTGCACCAGCTTCTTAATCCCGACCAAGAGGCCAGGTGCCAACAGGATCAGTGGCACTACTGCTAGCTAGGAGTCCTGGCGAGGAAAAGGAACCTGAGAAATGGCACAGCCAGTGTCACACGTGAACAGAGATGGGCTGCAAACATCTCATCAGCCATCAACAGCATCTGAAGACCACGGGGATGCACGTAAGCAGCGTTTGCCAGCTGCACACTTACTGCAAACTCTCTGATTGTCATCTTCTCCTCTCTCTAGACTCCAAAATAAAACCTCCCTGGCGCAGAGCTTCTCAAGAAACCAACCCCCTGAAAACACAAACAAGCAAACAGCAACCCTCACCCTCCAGGCTTCTGCAGTTACAATAAAGCTTTTTGGAAAGGTTTAGAAGCACGACTGAGGAGCTATAAGCTTGTTTCCAAAATATTATTAGAGATACAGGATTTGGATACAAATCCAGAGAAACACAGCCGGCACCAGGGTAGGGGTTGAACAATAACGTTCAACTCCTGTTGCCGTTTCCAATGAACCTCTCAGAGGAAAGGAAAATGGAAGGTATGAAAACAAACAAAAAAAAAAACCAAAACCCCAACCCAACCCAAAACATATGTGCCTGAGAAATCTTTTTAAACCCCGGAAAGCGCTTGTGTACACTAAGATCACAAGGCTGTTCATTATGCAGATTTAAAGGCCCATAAACAGCTGGTAGCCCTGTCACTGAAGTAATTACATTACGTTTTTTGAGATTTAAATCCAGTTATTTGAACATTGTTTCTATTCAGTTCGTCACAGTGGGATCCCTAATTTGTTCGACGTAGTCGACAGCAGGGCAGTCTATCTTGGGCTAATTAGCGCTCTCGAAATTTAGCAGCGCACATTGCGCAGCGCAAAGGCTAGCGTGAGAGTCGCAGGTTCTCTCTGCCTTCAAAGTGCTCTTGTGATGATAAAAATCTTCTGCAGGGTAAACATTTTCCCTTTTCTCAGATTACTTTCAGCGTTTCGTAAAAAACCTGATCGTGAATTACAACTAAAAAATGGAAAACAACTCGGTTTTTGGGTTGTTTTGGTTTTTTTTTTTTTTTTTTTTTTTTTTTTCAGGATGAGAAGGTAAACGGAAACTGCACAGATGTGGGTATTTATATGGAAATGATGTTGAATGGCAATTATTTCTTTCTCTTGAAACTAAAGTTGTAGCAACACTGTCAAAACATTGGAAAACTGCTAGCTACTAATTTAATTTTATCAATAAATACACTTTAGCCTGATAGAATAATCTCCGGTGGGGAAAAAAATCTCTGAAGGACATTGCTCTTTTTCCCCGAGTGGAAATTATTTTATTGAAATAAAAGCTGCAAGCCCAGAGTGAAAAGCATGTAACAAGCTTATTTCAGAGAGATATAATTGCAGCAAACTTCTCAAGTGCCAATGGAAACATCTCTGGCTCCAGTTTAACCCCCACTTACATCCACATGAAAGCAGGTTGTCCCACCTTCTCCCCTTCTGTGACACCCTTCCATGGAGGCACAGATGTGCACTGTGGGAACTAGGACAGGAATTGTCTTCTGGTGGTGGAAAACTACTTGGATAACTCATTGCTGTGCTTGGGGCAAGTATACTTCAGTGACCTGCTCTGAGAGCATCCTTGGGGGTGCACAGAAACACCCTACTCCTGCCCAGCCACAAATACCTTTATAATCCATCCTTGGGATCATTGTGTTGGTGTCAGTGGAAATTAAACTCATCAGCCAACCTGCTCTTACCAGGAAGACCACTGGAAAATGTATGAGGATGTGCTGGCAATGAGCCCTATGAACCTTAGACCCATAATGACCTCTAGCTCTACAAATCTCAAAGACATCAGGAGAGAGAGAAAAAAGAAGAGGAAGGAGGAAACTATCAGACTGAAAAAAACACAAGATCATGCCCTGAAGCCTAGAGGCTAATATATTCAGGAATATACGCAGGAGGGTTCTAGGTTCAACATGCCATCAATAGAATCTTGCATATTGAAGCAAGTTTCCAGGTCATCATTTTACCCTCCTGGTTTCTTAATTTCAAACGTATCTCAGTAAATGAAACTGTCCTTTGCATCCATACCTGGATTTTCATTTCATTTTACATGCTCAAATGGCTTTTCCAGAGAATATGGAATAATGATGACAACAAATGATAACTGCTCTTCCTTCTAGCTTTAGGGGCTGACAGAAAGGTAGGAGAAGGCTGTGGCCACAGTGGGATGGGGATGTTATCAGCAGAGACATCAGAATGACACAGGCACCCGATGTCCTTGGTCAGCACAAGGGGGAAGCCCTTGTCTCTTCTGCTAGAGGGGTTGCAACTAGAAAAGCTTAGGAGCATTCGCAGAAAACAAAGATCCCCCACCCTGGGACTCATTAATGATACTAATTCTTCTGCACAATAGCATCTACCAGGAGAAGTCCTAAAATACCCATTGGCAGAACTCAGAGCAAAGGACACAGGCTCAGTACGCTCCTGCCCAGCCCTCTGAACTGCAGCCTCCACTGTTGTGCTCTATCAAGCATCTAGGAGTTCCAACATTAATTACAGTTGTGCTTAAATAATGGACACATGACCCTTCTGTCATTATAAAAATATTAAGATCTCACAAACAGAAAATTACATGTGGCTGTATGAAGGCAGATGAGCTGTGGAAACTAAAGATTTTCTTTAGAAAAATTTATCTTTAATTACCAACCACTAAAAGAGGGAAATAGTAATTTACTTGAATAATTAATGAATGTATTTCAATATGCTTTTATTACTCATTAAACAAGCATAAAGATTAATCTTTAATTATAATTTAAGGAGAACTTGGTCTAACCTTTCTTTTTTTTTTTTCCTTTTTTTAATTTCATAATGTATTTGCAGAGTGGTTTGGGGGTCTTAAAGGTCTTTTCCAGCCAAAATGATTCTGTGACTTTCAAAGATAACCCAACAAAGAGAGATTTGCCAATTCTTCTAAGATAGATAGATATATATATATATGACAAACTCCCAGTCTGTGCCAGTGCCTGCTGGGAGGGTCGCTGGCAGTGGCACAGAGCCCCCAACACTGCAGGGCAATGTGGCCTTGAAAGATCTGTACCCAAGGAAATTGTTTTGGGTAACTGAAGTGGGGAATGAATTTTATTGACTCCTTAAAATAGAATTTATATCTTGGTCTTCATTCACTTAGGCTTATGTATGTCTCTAAAAAAACCCATTACGTATCTGATGTAAGGTAGACTCTGTGATACCACCACAAATGGTACAGAGGTAGCAATAGAAATCGGGTTTTTTTCCAACACAAAGCACGACAAGAGCCCTGAGATGAGGACAGTGCCCAGCTTTCCCACACCCAACCTCAAAGCCAGAAAAATAGGTGTGTTTCCCAGCATCCAGGACATCAAAGATTTTCCTTCCTGCTTCCTCCAAGTGACCCATCTAATTGTTTAATGTTTTCAATTGATTTACTTTTCAGTAGAATAATGTGTCTTCAGAGAGCCGCAGATTTACAACCGAAATGTGAAGAGGAATGTCAATCAATCAAGTAAATCTTTTTCTTTATTCTGTGGAGTTAAGTATCACCCAGATGGCAATTAAAAGGAAAAAAAAATAAAAAGCACGAAACAAAAGTAATTTGTTTAACATCTTGCACCTAGATAATATTTACAGAGGTGCTATTGGGAGGGAGCTGCAAGGGAGCTTCTCAGAGAGATCTATTTTACTTGCTGGATATTGAGTCTGTTTACCACCAGGGTAATAAAAGAACCTAATCAACTCAAATTAGGACATTTAGGAGTTTAGATGCACTGATTTAGCAGCCTTGTATACAGCTGCTGGGCAGACAAGTGTCCTTTCACAGCTACCTCACTGCTGGGAGCTTCACAAGTCAAGTGGCAGGTCCATACCAGAAACTGCTGAGATGACCTGACTGGGACTCTTACTCCTAAATCCCCCCTGCCCCCCACCTGTCAATTCTCTCCCCAAACTGGTCTTTCTGTGAGCTGTGACAGGTATGAAATGGCATCTGTGATCCAAGGGCTGGAACCCCTCTGCTGGGAGGCCAGGCTAAGAGAGTTGGGGGGTCCAGCCTAGAGAGGAGAAGGCTATGGGGAGACCTTCTTGGCACCTTTCAGTACTTCAAGGGGCCTGTCAGAAAGGTGGGGACAAACTTTTTTAGCAGGACTTGTCGGGACAGGACAAGGGGTTATGGGTTTAAACTAAAAGAGGGGAGATTTAGACTGGAAAGAAGGAAGAAATTTTTTACGCTGAGGCTGATGAGACCCTGTCCCAGGCTGCCCAGAGAGGTGGTGGCTGCCCCATCCCTGGAACCATCCCAGGGGAGGTTGGCCAGGGCTCTGAGCACCCTGCTCTAGCTGCAGATGGCCCTGCTCCCTGCAGGGGGGTTGGACTAGATTGCCTCAAAAGGTCCCTTCCCACCCAAACCATTCTATGACTTATTATTGCTATCATCTCTAAAACTGGCAGCAACTTGTATCATGCTGAAGAAAACAACTGCACATGACAACGACAAAAAAGTCCCCAAGGAAGACTCCTTCCACTGCCACAGCTACAGACCCACTGCTGGTCACGGTTCCACTTACCACTGAGTGGGTGAGGAATGGTGTATTGCTTTTTTTTGCTTGCAGTGGATGTTGGGGAAAGCTTGCGAACAAGTAGAGCTCCTTGGTTGCTTGGAGGAGCATCGCTCTGCTGGGCTTTCCTCAGCTGGACCATATGTTCAAGTCTCTTCAGCCTTTCTTGTGAACGGGAGATGAACTGCGGGTTATGGATTTCTAGAGCTTCCTAAATGAAACGGAGAAAACACTTCATTTAAAAAGAGTTAAAAGAAAGAAAAAAACCCCCATGATATGCATTTGACTGGTTTCAATAGGAGATTACCAATGAAAATGATTGTTTGTCTGTATGAAAGTCAGCAAACTGCCTTCCTATCTGTCTTTACTCCCTTTCACTCTTTTAAAGCTGCCTTAGTGTGAAATTCCCAGATCAGACAAAGGAGAATTTCTAGCAAAAAAAAACCCCAAACCACTCCACAACAAAAAAACAAACCACAAAAACTAAACAAACCAACTTTCAGAAAACATATCCAAAAAGGGTTTGAATTACGTATTTTTATAAGTTATCCAAATGCAATGTTCTTGATGTTTTGCCTATTTCCTTGTCTCACCCCATTGCCGAAGCAGCTTGTCACTGACAGTTCACAAACTTTCCTGTTTATTTAGATTGTCATGCAAATCTAGTCATGGATGATCCAGAAAGAAAATGCTTTCCAAAAGTCAAAAGCTGCTTCAACATTTAGGAATGCCTTAGGGCAGAAGACAGGAGTGGAGTTTGGTCTGCAACATGTGCTGGAGGAGAAGGCAGGAAAGCACGTCTGCTGCTGGGGCTTGGTATCTACCTGGGGTCCAGTCCGGACCAGCGCTGCCGCTTGTGGTACTGAATGTCGTGCACATTCAGGAAATTGGCAGTTTCGAGGTACAATTTCAAAAGCATCTTTCAGAAAGTTGTAAATACCCAAACTTTTACCATGTTCTTGTACAAGGATGGCAGGTGGGGCTTAGAATGGGCAGCGTTTACAACCAGACAGCCAAGCAAGCCTTGGCAGCTGATTCCAGCTACTAAAACTTCACTAGAAAGGAGAAAAATCAAGGAAAGGCGAACTTCTCCTCTGCTCTCATCACCTTCACTATCAAAAATGTCTTCTTTCTCTCTGGTCTAAATCTCCCTCTTTTAGTTTCAAACCATCACCCCTTGTCCTGTCCCAACAAGCCATGCTAAAAAGCTTGTCCCCATCTTTCTTATAGGCTCCAGGAAGCAAACATGAGCCATAAAAACAAAACAAAAGAGAAAGAAAAAAAAAAGAAAGAAAGAAAATAAGAATGAAAAGAGGCAGGAATGAGGGAGGAAATTAAATAATAACAGTGAAAAAAAAATTTAAAAAAAATCAATCCCCACATTAACAACAACAACAAGTAGAAATTGATGTTTTACCCGCAGTGTTCGTGGGGCTGGTGGTGTTTTCTCTGTCTGGGAGCCGTGTTCTGGCCGGGTGAACGCATCATTTTTCTCACGAGGAACATCTGGCGAGCGAGCTGTGGATAGTGTTACCCTGCTGGCTCGCTCCCCCTCTTCCTCCTCCTCCTCCTTCACCCGCTCCTTCTTTTTGTCACTTGAACCACAGAATTCATAATCACCTTCGAGAGATTTAAAAGTTCGTTAAGAGTGCACGGTTAATTTTTTATTGGGTTCTCCACCTCATTAGACAAAGAGAGCAATTTCTGAAATAAGAATGCCACGCTATTATTAATAGGCCTCATTAAGCAGAATAGATCAAATCTAATCATAGGTGCTACTCACTGCCCTGTGACACCCAGAGTATCTTTCACATTAAGCCCGACATCACATCGAAGCGTAATTAAGCCGCTCAGATGCTTAGCTTGGTTTGCTGGCGTTCGCTTCCCAAAAGCAAGACGCTTCGGTAATGCGGTTACATCACGGAAAGCAAAGGATATCATGCTGAGACTTGCAGCTTGAGTTCGTTTCAATTTCTTCCATGGGTTGTAGGAAATAACATATAGTTACGGACCTTAATCACATATCCTTTCTCTTTCACCATACTGAGCTTTCATAAACGCTACTCTTGGTTTTTTCTTTTCTAATAACATGACTTGTTTTCTATCATTTCTATTTATTCGTTGTCCAGTGAATCGACTCCATGAATAAATAATAAAAAACAAGGTTAGAATCATAGAAACATTTTGTTTGGGAAAGACCTTTAAGATCATAGAGTCCAACCAGCACTGTCAAGTCCAGCACTAACCCATATCCCTCAGCACCACAGCTCCACGGCTTGGAGACCCCTCCAGGGATCACGGGGACTCCACCACTGCCCTGGGCAGCCTGGGACAGCCCTGGACAGCCCTTGTGAAGACATTTGTCCTCATGTCCAACCTAAACCTCTCCTTGAGGTTGTTTCCTCTTGTCCTATCACTTGTTCCTTGGGAGAAGAGCCCGACCCAACCTGGCTCCAACGTCCTGCCTGGAAGCTGTTGAGAGCCACAAGGTCTCCCCTGAGCCTCCTTCTCACCAGGCTGAACAACCTCAGGTCCCTGAGCTGCTCCTCACCAGACTTGTTCTCTAGTCCCTTCCCCAGCTCAGTTGCCCTTCTTTGGAGGGGCTCCAGCCCCTCAATGTCCTTCTGGGAGTGAGGGGTAAATTACATGTGAGGGCCATATCATTAGGAAAGCTGTCAATTCAAGAAGTCCTCCACTGAGAACAAAAAGATTATTTTCTACACTTATAATTATGCTTTAATGCTCTATGGCTGATATTCCTTGCACAAATTAGGACCAAAAGAGTCTATGTGCTCAAAATTAGAGTTGACAAGATTCTCATTTAGAGGACAGAATTAATTCAGAGTAACAAAGGAACTAAGAAAGAGCTCCATAAGAACTATTTTGAAAAGTCACACTGGAGTGCTTCTTCCTTGCCAAATAATTTGATTTCTAGAACTAAATATCTGGGAATAAAGCCCATCACTGTTTTATTTCAATTTTTGGTTACAATAAACTTAAAATATTTTCCTCTTTATGACATATTGTACATATTATATTGTACTTAAAAAAAAAATATATTAAAATGGTCTGTGTTGGGTACATTTGCCTTTTAAAAGCCTGAACTGTATTTCCTCCCTAATACTGTTCTTGTTAACATTTTGGAAAAAAACACCCTTGAAACCTGTGAACATGAAATTAAACTCCTCGATAAGCCAGGTTTACAGAGGTGTTGATTAACTTGATCCTTGATAGACCTCAGTGGATGCCTCACTTTTGTAAAACGAAGTCACTTCCAGTTAGTGAAATGGCCTGATTTAACTTCAGGCCCTGGAAGTGGAATGTAGGCTTTTTCCATCCAAAGGGGTGTTATGTTCAGTAGCTTTATAGTCAATAATGAAAAAGTTTTGTCTACCTGCCTGCAAAAAAAATTAAAAAAAAAAAAAGAAAAAAGAAAAATCTAGGAAAAGAACGCTGTAAGAAAGTAAGAAAAAACACGGTGAGAAAAAAAACCCCTACATATGACCATTATAACACTTTTACAGTGTTCTTGGAGTAAATTTCTCACAATCCTATTGATACTAAAGCCAATTTAATCTACAGTACATCTCAGTTGTCTTCTGCAAAAATACCATATGCATGACTACAGCTGCTCGTGTCATCTCCATTAGCTATTTGAGTAGCTGCTGGAAATGCAACATCCAAACAGGTGCTGAACTAGAAGAAATTATGTTTTACGTGCTGAAATCTTGTTGATAATCAATTGTCAACTCTTTTTTTTTTATCTTCACCTCCAAATGAGGTGTTTTATGCTATGCCTGTGCACCACACAGTTCAGGGTGTTGTGTGAAAAAGATAAAAATAACAATAATTGTGGAAGTGAAAGAAAGGTATCAGGACCCGGTTGTAAAAATAACCTCACTTCTAGTGTTTCTTGGTTGGACTGGGACTGCTTGACTCTGCTCTTTTAATGCTTTTTCAAGATTTTCTTGCATCTACTGACAAAATAAGCTTACCTTTCTCGTTTTAATCTTGTTTTCTATTAACCATAGCAATGTATACAGATCAGTTGATTGATCTCTCACCAGATGACTCATACTCAGCACTTATAGCTGGACAAAAATGGACTGACTTTCCATTATTTCCCTTTTTTTTTTCTTTCAGACTGATCTCATCTTATTATTGAAACCATATTCCTAACAACCACAGTAGGATTTGTACCTTACTTTTTAGGAGCTGGTTTTGCCCGTGAACATTTTCTTCGAAGAGGATTCTCGATGAAGCTTTTATATTGCACATACTACCAGAGAAAGACATTTTTGGTTTCAGGATGTCCTGTGCTTGGATCTCTTTGGATTTGGAGGTGTCTTTGGAGGGCTCTCTCTTTTTCAATGAGCTGCCAGGAGCGACTGTGCTTGCCTTTCTGGATGCTGTATCTGGAAGAGAGCCAGAGGACATTGTGCTATTCCTGCCTGTGGTGCTTTGCTGCTTCTTGATTCCAGACAGCATTTGTGTTCCTGGGAAAAACAGAAAAAAAACAACCCCAAATTCTATAACATGGGAGCATTTTTCTTGTCAGCCCTCTAATCCTTGTAATTTTTAATTCCTGCAAAAACTGCTTTCAGCTGTATATTTTAAAAGTTGTGACTGATACAAGTTTTATCATGACTGCCAACAAAATGTGGCCAATAGAAATGATCACAAAGAATACTCATAAAAATAAACTGCCATTCCAAGGAATATACATATGCTCTGATGGGCAGCGTGGAAGGAGTCAAGATACCTCTGAGTATGTGTCTTTGCCTTGTCTTTTGCTTGCTTGAGAAGAATGTTTTAGATTGGTTAAACCTGGTCAGAATTAGAGTTATGGATCCAGGGGTGGCTGTGATGAAAACTGAGGTCCAAAAAGATGTTTGCATCAGGGTTTTAACCCCTTTGTAGCGGAGCGGCTGCCTCAGGAGCATCTCCCATCTCTGACACTTCTACCACTGCACAGCGGGAGCCAGCAGCAAAAAAAACAAAGTCAGTTTGTACAAGATATGCTTTTCCCTGAAACCATTTTATTGAGAAGGATGTTGCACAGAAGCTACAACTGCAAGACCCTGCCGTGTCAAAAGTGACAGCACTAGGTAGGTGAGCTCTGTGCTACACAGACCTTGAAAGGTGACCCAAGGTAGCCATGACTACTGCCAACAACTCCTCAGAAAACTGAGTGCGGGCAAAAAAGCACACAGAAGGGTCTATTTTCCAAGGTGCATTTTAAGGAACAGTTTTGAAGGGAGAAGAGATAAAATAGGAAAAAGAAAAAAAAAAGAAAGGGGGAAAATAAAAGTCATAAAATTAAATCGAAAGAATTGGGAACAGCATGGAAAGTGCATAAGGATCATCAAAGCCAGGAAGAACAGAGCAGCAAGCTGGAGCTATTTTATGTCCATATAAACTACTCGGCAGTGGTCCCTGGTGGGTGGGCACCCACATAGCCATGCACGTAGCATGACCCTGCTCTTCCACTTTAATCATATGTATAAACCGCCTATTGGCTGTCATAGGCAGTAGCTACTCAAGACCTAAAGATTTACGTAGCTGGAAATGATCAATAGCTGTTAAAAAACTGAAAGAAGGCAACCAAGAGATCTCGGACTCAGCTGGTTTCAGAGTTAACCATAAACCCAAACAAAAGAGGCAGGGATTGTCCCATTCTGTATTGTGGCCATAAGACACTTAATGAACAACTGGCGTTTCATGACAAACACTTTTTAAAAAGTGGCCACATAATTCTTTCCTCTGCTGACTCATTCTCAGCAGGTGCCCCTCTTTAAAAACTTCTTTCCAGTGTCTTGGTTGAGGACAGAGGGAAGATTAGAAGTTTTTCTGCATTGATCCAAACAATGAGAAAAGGTGAGATGGCACATTATGTTCAACACTTCCTTATCTCATCCTCGTTAAGTAAAACTAGATCCTGCAGTGTGGTGTGGGAAGTTTTCAGTTCACTTTCCCATTCTTTAATCCACTCACTCTAAAAGAGAAATATCCTTTGCCACAGAATTATGGTCTCCTACACATTTTAGTGATCTGAATGGCTCATGTTCCTTTTGATCATCAGAGGAAATCAGAAGCACTAATATACAGCATCTAGTGTTTCTCCCTTACCATGCAGATCAGAAAGCTTTCAACATCTTCAATTCCTTTCTGTAACTGCCCATACTGTGAGGAGGAGTCTTCTTCTCTGGGGATCCTCTAGTGAGAGATCCTTGAAGATCAGCATAGATAATAAAAAACCTCCCCTTTTTTCTAATTAACTTCATTGAGATGAACTTCTTCCTAAGCAATTTCCCAGCCACACAGAAAATCGGGTCAAACCAAGGAAGAGCTCCCAAATTCTAGGCTAGCATCCAAGCTCTCCTTCTTCTCTCTGGTATAACTCATTTTTCTCCTTGCTTTTCCAGACACTGCAAATATTTGCCTTATCTTTTATCAAAACCTATCTCTCAGATGAAAATTGTTTTGATGCAAACACTCTCGACAAACTGGACAAGCTCAATTCTGTACATGCACTCAGTTGGAGCTCGTGCATATACACTGATCTGCTCCTTCATCCCCTGACTGATCCCATACCTGCAGTTACACGTTGTGTTTCTACAAATGTTTTATACCATGGGGAGGGGGGGAACACATTAGGACAGATTAATGGGGTCATGGGCATCAAAGAATGCTTGTGGGAGGAGGTAGTGAGATGCAGCATGGTAGGAGAAGATGAAGAAAGCAGCAGGTAGCATTAAGTCACTGCAGAGCAGCAGAGAAGGAAGTCTCTTCACAAAGGCAGCCAAGATACTGGAAGGATGGAGGGGTGGAGGGTGGGAAGAGGGCAGCTAAGCCACATAAAGAACCTGAATGGAAAACAGCTTATCTCTGAATCATCTTTTACATTAGAATAGAATACTGGTCAGCAGAAAGCAGAGAGGAGGAAGAGATGAAGTGGAATGGAGAAGGGATTTTCTGCTCATCCAAGGAAGCATCACAGCAGGAGATAGTTTGCCTTCATATCAAGAAGTGGTGCGTGCAATGATTGTGCTGTGAAGCCAAACATCTCCTTCACAGAGATTGTCAGGCCACTCAAACCACTGTTGTGTCCCCAGGAAAGGCTATTTGCTGTGGCTGAGCATCGGTATGCAAAACTGTGGCACAAATCATCAGGGGGATGAAAATGGGCTGCAAGGTAGCAGAATAAGACAGTGGAGACCAGAGTGATGGAGGAGTCATCTCTAAGTCACATATCTCTAACCACTTGGATTGTGGATCCGAACAAAAAAAAAATAAGGAAGAATTGCCTGGAGTATTCACACTCCATTTACTTCTAACTACCAAACTCAGCTATTTGTGGATATTGGCTTCCCAGTGTTAAGGATGGTAACCTTCAAGAACTGAGAATTAAGCCCCAGGATTTTCCTTACATATAGTGCAAATGGAGACAGCCTTCCCTTCTGCACTACCCTTCTTCACTGCTAACAGAAATGCCACCACTAGCATTTCCCAACGTAAGGTCTGGGGAATCCCTACAAAGCTCTGGACTGGGGAGAAAGAAAAGAAGAGGCATGAACAAAATTCAGAATGGGGGTCTAAAATTAGAAGAAGATGATGGCTGCCCCTTAGCATTTTATGATGACAAAAGGCTGTCGAAGAAAGAATCTTAAAAGCAAGATTCCATATGAAGTTCAGGTATGAAAACACTGCATCCTTTCAGCATGAAAAGTGGTTTCCTTAGATCTTGTTCAAATACTGTAAGCAAATCTTAATCGTTATTAGATTCAAAGTATGGTGGGGATTTTTTTTTGTGTGTAGTTAGTTAAGGCAATAAGAAAAGGTGCTCCTTGTTCTTGTCTAACATCAAAGGCAATCAGGATCATAACGGAGCCAATTTGGTAAATTCTTTCCTCTAACTCCCTCTTGAATTAACCTTTCAATTGGAAAGGTACGTCCAAATGCAGTCAGTCCCCGGGAAAACAAAGCAAAGCAAACCAGGCATGGCCTCCAACTATCAGATCCCTCATCCTCAAAGCAGCTACCTTAACTAAGGAACACAGATGAAAATGATATTTATAAAAACGAAACACAAACAAAAGAAAAAAAAAAAAAAGAAAAATGCAAAGGTACTTAAAGGTAAGATCACAGAGTTTCACTCCATACATTCTGGATCCATTTTTAATATACTGTGTAGGGAATTAGGACTGTTACTCTCATTAAGACTATCTGGAATTGTATATCTAAATCCCCAAGCACCAAACTTGAAATATATATACCCCTCTGAGAATAGGTAGAATTGCAACTGGATGACTAGCGATATATGTTTTTTCTATTATCCCAGCTGAAGAAAGACTTTAAAACTAATGAACAAAGACATGCGAGTGTAATGCTTTGGGAGATACAGAAGAATAAAACTCAAAGAAACAGAAAGCTGAATGACTCCATTAATAAAATTCACCCAATAGAGATCCTTGGTTGTAAAAGTTCAGCTGCCTTGTAGGAGAAAAAGTTAAGGAAAAAAGTCATGATTACACTGGGAGAAAAGTAATTTTTGCCCTATACAAGAAGGAAAAAGACAACGGTTCAATTTTTAAGTAATGACTTAGTGAAAACCATATGATATTGGAGGAGTTCAAAATATTCTGGAAAATCAGGGGTAGGTTTTCAAAAGCTTTTTTTTTTTTTTTTTTTTTTTTAAAAAAAAAAAAAAAAATCCTTGATCTCTGAGTAAAATAAGTATATTGTTTTACTGTAAAGTATCTTTTTACATTTTCCTCCCTCTCCCTTCAGGGGGTTTTGCTAACAGGAAGTGACCCTGCATTACAGCAGGTTAAACTTGCCTTTCCTTGAAACACGGACAATTCAGGCAAACATACCCTTTTCCATTGTTACCGCTTATTTTTTTTTTCTTTTCACTTTACAGAGGGATAATGCAGCTTTTCATACTTATGTGCAACACGCCTCCCAGCATTGCAGCGTGGAGTTTTTGATGATTCGTGGCAAAGTGCTGCTTTGAAATTGGCCAAAGCTCATTTTAACAGATGCACAGCACCACAAATCCTCCACGACCACCAAGCAAGCCTGACAAGAGGTGGCCGGGGAAAGAGACACACAGTGTTGATTCACTGCGTGTCATTAATGAGATCAGACATCACCACTGTAGGTAGGCTTTACATTACAGACCACCTGCTGGGTTTTGTTGGGGTTTTTTTTAACTTTTCATTTAATAAAAGCTCCAAGCCCTGAGCTGCTGAGGTCTCCTAGACCTCCATGATGCGAGCTGACATTGCCAGTACCCCAAGCAGAGAGGAGCAGCAATTACCATTCCTTAAAATGTAAGAAGCTTCTACTTTCCCCAAGATTTAGACCCAAGGATATGTAGGTGTAGGTTGTACAGAGCCCACACATGCCTCAAGCAGGCAAGCAGTGATCCATTATCCAAACTGAGACTCCAGCATCCTGATGGCAAAGACTGATGACTCAATTCCTATCACGAATCAAGTATTACCACTCCTAAGCCATACAATCTTAGATATAAGTAAACAGACTGCATCCTCTCAACAACCTGGTAACGCAGAAAAATGGAAACATTGAGAGCAATGACAATATTATTAGTTATTTCAGTGTTTGTCAAGGGATGGAAGATAGGATGGATAATTTATTGTTCAGATCACTGCCAAGGAAAAGACATCACTTTTAATCAGTCTACAAGCTGCAGTCAGCAAGGACTACTACAAAATTCAGATGCTTTTACTAAAGTTTCTGCTGAACAGCAGTGAGACCTATGTCCCTAACTGCCTGCTGATCTTTGTCAAATGACTTGTTTGCAAGACGCAGCATCAGCCGCAGTTCAGTGTTAACATCCATGGAAACTAACCCTCTTGCAAAAGATCCTGACAGCAGTGTAGCTCTTCCCATGCTCCCTAATCAAAGTGTAATGCTCAATGAGCTCTTGGATTTACCTCTCAATAAAAACCTGGGGCTGGATCACGTCCTCAGCTCCATTCCCAGAATTCTCAAGACACAAAGTCAAGGTAATGTTTGCAAGCTCAAACTGAGAGAGAGAGAATCAGTCAGACTGGTACCCCCGACGAACATGGCATTGTACCTATACTAATATTCCTTCAAATAGCCCTGCCTAGTGAGGACACGGCTTAATTATCTCAACTATATCTCTAAAACCTCAAGTTAAGAGTCTAGATTAAGAAATTAACTCAAACTAAAAGGGTTTTGGGCTTGTTTCCTAGCTAGCTCTTCTTTTTATGAAATGACGTTGCCAGCAGTAGACACGTTTCTCTGATGGAAGCCGCTTTCTTTTTTCAACAGCTAATATTTGACTGTAGAAAGTTGTAATAATTTAAAAGAGAAAGCTTATCAAGTGTACCCAAGAACTATTAGGCTTCAAACCTATAATCAGTCCAAAGGAGGAAGAGCCTCTTGATGTCAAGAAACAGCCTGTTTACAGAAGGCTTTTGGCAAAATTAGTGTAGTCCAACACTTGGCTTCAGAGCAAACAATCCCATAAAGCAGCTAATCAAGGGCACCTAACAATAAATCTCTCTGAGGTGACTGCCAATTTATTTTCTCAAAACACTATGCAAATAATTAATCAATCTCCTCTCCTGGTGTTAGATAAGGGGACGCCACTTATTTCAGGGAGCTAATGGGTAGCAAGGCTCTGCTCAGGACAGGGTGTGACGTACCAGCTCTGCGCACAGAGAGTCTTGGTGGAACAAGAGCATAATTTGCAATGACTGCACCAGCAAAAGGGAAACGGTCCTGCCTGGCACCTGCAGGAGATCATCTTACACTCTGAATCATGAGAGTGTGTTATTGTTGCTGAGTATTTTAGCGGTCACAAAATAATCCACCCACGTGGTTTGATTCGACCACTTGCGCCAGTGAGTTCCTGATACCCAGCTGGTCGACAATAGCCTTTGTATATTTACCTAACATTTTTTCCCCTTTGCTTCCTATGTGCTGCGACAGGATGAAAGGAAAAATAATCCCTGTTCATTAAACCTTTGATAATTTGGAGGTTGGTCAAGCACCTGGTAATTATTTTCTCATTGAAGATAATCAGTCTTAGAGTTTAGACTCATGCCTCCAATCATCGTCGTTTTTCTTGTCGTGCCTTTTGGCCACACTACACCAAAGCCATGTCTAACAAACCCAATTGGTCCTTAGACTGAGAGGATCCCTGTTCATATCGTTAAGAACCATGGAAGCAGTTATTGAAAACACTTTGAAAATTGATGCTCTACTTTTGAGACATTCTCTTAACAAAACCCTCAGAGTTGTTAGACATCCATGTTTGCATTTCAAGGATGTCATGCTAGAAGCTATCAGGCACTATTGTAGTGACTCAAGTAATCTGATGCAGTGTTACTTAAAAAACCCTCAGAAAACCAACAAAACGTTCAGGATGATTCAGAACATTTAAATGGTGATTTGCAGGGTAAGAAACAGTATCAGCCACTTGGTATTCTTATCATGTCAAAGACACCTAGTTCTTCAGCTCCTCCTGATAATTTACCACAGCCAGACCGAGCCAAGTACTCATTTCACAGACTGCATAAGAGCTGCTCCCAGTTTAAACCAAGTGTGAGTAAGGGGAAAATAAGGCTTTTTACTCCTATGACATAATGCTGTCACTGAATCCACACAGCGTGTCTCTTAATCACTATTTTAATGATTCTAGTATTCAGTCTCCTCCACTTGCTTGTCCCAAGTGCTAAGGAGTCACTTGTCCCCTCCAGAATCTTTCACTTCAAAGTCTCTCACATTTTTGCTGACTCTGACAGCTCAAAATAGAAATGTCCACCCTGAGCAAGACGGAAAACGTGGCGGGGGGGTGGACACACACAAAAAACCAACTAACAAAAAAAAAATCAAGTCCTTATCTTTCAACATGCCAGAACAAGGAGACCTGAATTTTAATTTGGATCTTCAGCAGACAATATGATCATCTTCGGGAAAATAATTCTGAGTTTCACTCATAGAAATGATGTCCATAAAATCATTATTAGGGCAGACAGCCTCCTGTCTTCGGAGGAATCAAGGGCCTTTCCATTCAAGAGGTTCATTGCTCTGCCTTGTAGTATAAAGCTGAGCTGTTAATCTGCAAAAAGACATGCTCCCTGAGGGTGAGGAGCTCCTTCAACTCTAGTCAAATAGTTTTAAGGTCATGCCCTTAAACAAGTGAAAACAAACAAACAGAAACCTCCACAAAACAAACAGAAACCTCCACAAAACAAACACAAACCAAACCAACCAAAAACAACAAACCAACAAACGAAAAAAAAACCCAAACCCAAGAAAGTGTACTGATCCTCTCAACGATTCATGTCAGTTTGTTACCTAAAACCACAGAGAAATTGTTTAAGAACAGGTAGCTCCATAGAAAAATGAGTGATTTAATTGCAACCAGAGTCACTGTGACATCACAAGGCCAACAAATTATGGAGTGGTTAGGGTTGGAAGGGACCTTAAATGAGGTCATTTAGTTCCAAACCCCTGCTATGGGCAGGGACACCTCCCACTAGACCAAGTCACACGAGGACCCATCCAATCTAGTCTTGAAGCCCTTGTAAAAAAATCCCTCCTCTGCTTTCTTGTAGATCCCCTTCAGATATTCTTGCAATTAGGTCACCCTTAATTAGGTCACAACTCTCTCAGCCTGTTTTCACAGGAGAGATGGTCCGTCCCTGAATCGCCATTGTTGTCATTGAAAACCAGCCTACAGGAAGCGTTGACTGACACAACCTTGAGCATCACCTCTACCCCTTCTTACATCTGTTGCCTACGACCTCCAATGGTATCTACACATCCATATGACAGGGCAGAATGCCACATTGCTCTACTGAATCCTGTAGATTTTCTAAGTGCAAAGCTTGGTACTCCCATAAACATAAAAAAAAGCCCTCCAGAGATGCCCATCATACATGCCAGGGTCTGTTGGGAAGGCTGGAAGCATCTTCCAGAGTCACTCATCACTGAGGACTGCCAGTTCCTCACCGAGTCTTCAACATCTGTAAGGACCGAGTCCTCACTTTCTCGGCATCTCGTGTAGTACGTGAAGGTCACGTTGCAGTGTGACACAGACCCAGTGACACAAAGTGGCTAGACTAAGGAAAACGGACAGCCTCCTCCGTTGTAAATTTATACCAGATGAAGTGAAACATCAAAGGAGCTCCTTTTAATGGGCTTTTTGGCATGTGGCTCTTTGTTCTTAACAAGTCAGCACCAGCTGCTACGTCCATAATGCCAAGTCAGTAACGTCCTGGGCCAGATTCTCAGCTGAGGTAAATCAGTGTCACTCCTCTGAAGGCAGATAGCTCTATTGGTTGACATCAGCTGAAAATTTGGCTCCTCATGCTTAGCAGGTGCAAGCTAAAGTAAAATCTTCTGTGCCATATTTCACATTTCTCCTGTCTTCGCCATCACTCCTGCTGTACACATTCTCAGGCTGGAGAGTTAATTAGCATCAGCTGCAGCTACTCAAGTTTCTATACAATAAATTCCATATTGTAAGGAGCAGCTTTCATCTAATTATATCTTGTTCATGCGTGTGTGTATATATATTTTTACACACACGTACTAATCTTGCACTCTGGGTTATTGCATGGTGACTTTCCCATAAACAGAAGATGAGGTGAGAACACCAGATAAGCCATGTTCATCAAAACATTTTAAATACTATTTAATAATTGAATGTAAATACTATTAATAGTCTCCAGATTGCCTACATTAGCCCATCCTGATTGCCATGAGTATATATTAGTTTAAAGGTGACCTACAAATATTTTCTTAATATATAAGCATCTCAAATACCTTTTCAACATGTATTTAAAATTAAAACAGTTTTAGCTTTGCAGGTAGGAGCATATTGAAAACCCACAGCACCAGTTGTTCTGATTTTACTCATATGCAAGTGTATATATATATATATATGTACACACACATAGAAACACAGAATGGTAGGGGTTGGAATGGACCTCTAAAGCTCATCCAGTCCAACCCTCCTACTCCAGCAGGGTCACCCAGAATAGATCACACAGGAACAAGTCCAGGTGGCTTGTGAAGGTCTCCAGAGACAGAGATTCCACCACCTCTCTGGGCAGCCTGTTCCAGGGCTCTGCTACCCTCACAGTGAAGAAGTATTTCCTCATGTTGAGGTTGAACCTCCTGTTTTCCAGTTTATGGCCATTGCCCCTAGTCCTGTCACTGGACACCACTGAGAAGAGCCTGGTCCCATCTTCCTGACACCCACCCTTTAGATATTGATCAGCACTGATCAGATCCCCCTTCAATCTCCTCTTCTCCAAGCTAAACAGACCCAGCTCTCTCATCCTCTCCTCACATGGTAGGTGCTCGAGAGCCTTAACCATCTTAGTGGCCCTACGCTGGACCCTCTCCAGTAGTTCCTTGTCCTTCTTGAACCTAACACACACGTGCACACTACATGAAAAAATTGAAATAGCTCCTGAAATTAATTGAAGTCTAATTATTTGCTCCTTAGATAACATGCTGCTGGCTTCAGCACTTGTTAATAAAACCCTTGTTTGAGAAAGAAACAGAAGCCTATAATCACCTGGGGCCATTCAACACCCCAAAAAGCCCAGATCCCACCTCATTTTTTCCTCATTCACTCTCTTGGGTTGTTTTAATAAAGTAAATTATGTCTTTAAGTCACCTGCTCTTCTCTTTAGGAAAATGTAAAAGCAGCTACAATACCAGCTCTCTGATCTGTCCTGTTCACCAACTGAGACGCGTTCTTCCCCTTCTTGAGTGCTTCATTCGTCAGTTCTGCAGGAGAAGGGACACTGGCAGCGTGGCATCCCCAGACACCCCCCATGCTGGGGCTGGCTCCCAGCACCCACACTCACTTCTGCCCGTGTTCCCACCCCCCATATTCGCCTTCCACTGCTGACTCACACATACCTCATAATCCCAATTTCCCTGCTTCCAGGTAATTTACATAAGGGGTGTGATTCGCGAGATAGCCCCGACCCTCCTTGGGTATCCTCCATGGTTTTGGCCATGACAATGACAGAAAACCAGAAGTGCAGATGCTCTGAAAGGTCAAAGCATTATCTGCAATTATTTGGGTTTCTAATGCCGTTGAGGTTCGTGAAGGTGCCCGGCCCTCAGGACGTTTACAATTATCTGAGCTTAAACAGATAAATGTAGATAGTGGCACTTACAATATTTCACAGTAAAGCGATGATATTGTTTAATCAAGAGGTCAAAATGAATTTAAATTTGTCCCATTTTCTTCTCTTCGCCCCTTTTTATTAATTCAGCATAAAGCTCTGTAGGTAATAGATTGTAAAAGATGGATGGAAAACTAGATATTCATGTGGAATATAGTCTCCGTGAAAGGTAGGTGAGAAATTAAGATTAAAAATGCTCCTGTCTTAGGCAGAAACAAGACCAATCTTTTCATTTTTAACTTACCTTGTATTTATGAGACATCAGCTACAGACAGTAAAGGAAATTGCAGCATTCATTTAAAAGCAGCATTAGCAAGTTCTGACAGCTTGTTAAAAGCCATGACCGAAGGCAGGGTGATGCACATCGATCACCTCTGACAAGGACCTCATGAAGCTTGGCCTTGGTCGTATCTCTGAGGTGGGTCATGTAGCTCGCAGTGAGCCATTTCACATTAATATGTACACGTTCCTTAAGTCGCCCATGGGATTTAAATGCTGGCCACTCATTAAAAATAAACACAGTTATGTCCTACGACTATGTCCTCCTGCAGTTCAAGTCTGACTTCATGTGTAACATGGATTTTCCAGCACTTACATCCAATTTCTTGCCAGATAATGGAAGTAAAGTACGCAGAGCAACAGTCACTAGACGGTACAGTCCATAGCAGTGAAATCACAAGATCATATTCCATCCTTGGGATGCTATAGCATGAAACATAGCTTTGAGAGCTAAGTCCAAGAGATCTGGATTTCTACGTATAATTACCATCCATAAGCATAGCCCAAGATTTACATTTCATTAATATTCCTCAAATATCCTTTTCATATGTGGCACAGTGTGGAAATATATACCTCTGGAGATTATCTGGACCAACCTCCTGCTGAAAGCAGGGCCTTAGATTAGGTTATCCAGGTCTCTGTAAAGCCAAGTCTTGGATATTTGGATTTCAACATGAAATAGTATGAGTAATACTATAAGTAGAGTCGTCATTACTTTAGTGAAGCCACATGAAAAAAAAAAAAAAGCTACTCCAAAGGGGCCATGACTCAACTGGCCCAATAGGAAACAGCAACCCTGGCCAGGGTACCTGTAAAGGAGGGAAGTATTTGGGTGCTCATTCCACTTCAGATCCTAATAAGGCAGCCAATACATCGTGGAAAAAACATTTACAGATTTCATACAGAAAAGTATAGCCTTGAAAGTAATTTTTCTTCTTTTTTTTTTGGGTTTGTTTTTTTTTTTTTGTTTGTTTGGTTGTTTTTTTTTTGCCATGGTGATGTTATTACCACTTGTACTTCTGCTGGCAGGAAGCTATTGCCTACAGCTGCAAACTAATACAAACTTTCTGGGTCATCAGAAATGTGATGGGCAAAGTGCTCTCTGCAGTTTCCTTAATCCATGAGATAACTAGGTTAAAGCATTAACACAGCGTCAAAAATCGTTCGCTGCCCCTTCTTCACGAGTTCTTCCTTCTTTTCAAACATTTCATTTCACAGCCATGTCATTGCATAAACATAGAGCACAGCAAAGCTTAGGGTGAATGGATTTGAGCTGGTAAACAAAGGAAGGGAAAAAAAAAATCTCTAGAAGAACTGGGAATCTGTAATAGTATAAAGGACTTTGCTGATGGGGTAGTTATTTTGCTGCGCTCATAAGGCAGCGTCTCACAGTATTCAGCTGTACACACAGAGTGCCACAGCAAAAAGGAGGAAAGCAGATTCTTTAGATCTTTAAAACCAGTCTAGGGAAAAAAAAAAACCCACACTATATAACAGGCTGTAGGACTGCACCATGTTTGCACCAGTGCAGAGCACTGGATATAAGGGATTGCTTCGTTTCTGCACTTCACCCATTTTCAGAGCTCACACACTTTTTTTTCATTTTCTCCTGGGTTAAAATCATACCAATGGCCTTTCATTTTAATGAGCAGCACGGATGTCTTGCACGTTTAACTAGGTTTCTTATGGTTTGTCACATTGAATGGCTGACAGCTATGCAAGAGCTCCTGACCTTGGGGATCCTGGTGTGAAAGGCTGTTGGTTTGAAGCATTATTTTGCCTGTTCATACAAATTTCACACAGGAAAGTTGTAGTAAGCTGATAAACACCTTCTTATGTATTACAAAGGGTCTGGATCAAGAGAAATCTATATCTTTACATTCTACATTATGGCTTACACAAAAGGTGGAAGCAGTTAAAAAGGGGACACTTCCCATGTTTATTTACACCTGTATTCTCGTGTACACAAATGGTGGAAGTCATTTTGTGAAAAAACCCAAACCAAAAGAGTGTTTCTCAGCTGGTTACCTCACTTATTTCCTCTTTTCAGTAAAACTGTGGAACCACGAGCAGTGCTCTGTTTCACTTTCTAATTACTTCTAGTAAAAGTGATGCTTTCGTGGTCACCACTGCATCACCGAGTCTCTGGAAAGCTCGATGTTATTCTCATCCTTGTTGCTGTGGTATAGCACAGAGATTTTGGATGGTGTTGAACAAAGCCTTGATTACATAGTACTTCATATGGAAACTTCAGGAAGACATTGTTATTAGACAGTAGGATGGTATGCAATGAAGTCCCAAGCTGAAATGCTTACTTTGTTGGTGCTGGTCAGTGGAGATCCTCACCAACCCATCACCCCTTTAAATTTCTCTCCTCGGTCCTTTTGGACTGGTTCGCATCTTCCCTCTCCTGCTCCCCACTGTGCCATCTCCCCTTGGACAATGGACAACATGGATTGCACTTACAAACATAAAGATACATCTTTATCTCAGGTTTTCTTTAGCAGCCAGCCTGGGAGGTTGTGTGTGTGTGTGTGCCCTTCACCCTGCAGACCCATGCGGCTTTCATTTAGGGGTCTGACTCTGGAATTACTGACACTACTGGTTTCTCTGTGGAAAATCCCATCTCTGTTGATAATCTTCTAAATGGTAAAGCAGGAGGCCTCTGAAGAAAGCAGCACCTTTCACTCTTCACACCTTGGTAACCACCAGAGCAGTCCCACTGGTTTCAGGCACAGGAAAGCGAGGGCAGCAAGGTGCAAAGGGATGGTTCACCCTGGGTTTTGTACCTCATCCAGCCCACAATACAGCATGCAGCTCCTCATCTCTTTTTTTTTATTCCCCCCCCCCCCCCCCCCCCCCCCATTTCCACACTGGGAAGACGAAGGTACAAATCTTAGTAAGTAGCTTATGTTCACACGTTGACCCTTAGATCAAAAAAGGCCACGTAAGAACAGGGTAATTGCAATTAAATGTAGCCCAAGGCTTCAGGATACGCGGGGTGGAAGGGTTGTAAGTTTTAACCTTAGTGCTTTTGGTAAAATCCAGACTCCCTCATTGACATTCTTCCCATCCACGCTCCCTTCCTGGAGAGTCAATAAAGTCAGCTGGGGTTGTTCAACTTGTGCACTGTACAATAGCTGCCACAGCCCAGCGCAGCAGAAGCTGTCCCACGGTGGGCATGAAGCAATCCCCACGGCGCCTTTCCTTTCCCCGAGAGCAATGTTGCAAAGAAAATTTTATGTTTGCAAGATGCTTGGAACAAATGTGAGTAAGATTTGCAAACCATTTACCTGGAGTCGTTAGTTATAAAAGCTTAAGCTTATTCCTGTAGCCTTCTTAATAGTGATAAACAAGAGTATATTTTAATTGCAAGGAGCACAGACCCAAGCTCAGTTCAGCCATCTCCTTCTTAATTTCACACCTTAAAATTCAGCCCTTATACAAAGAATGACCTAATTATTTTCAGGGGCTAAGTGCTGGTATGCTGCTGGGAGGGGGGAAAAAAAAAATCAATTACAGTTATAAATGGTTAAAAATAAAGGTTTAACAGAGAAAACACAAGCAGAGTTCTCCTCTACCAGCTGGTGAGCAGCATTCATCACTAGCATGGCAAATATATTCATGGTACAGTCCTGGAAGAGAAAACGTCTGGGTTGTGCTCTGACTCACCATGCCTTTGAGAAGCAAGGATTACTATTATCTGCTCACATAAAATCATTGTGGTGGGTCTGTTCCAGCCTGAACTTCTGCTCCACTGGGCTGAGGTTTCTGCAAATTACTTACCTGCCTCATCACTTGAATTAGGAAGCCGGAGAGAAAATGGAGTGTGATAGCTGCCAGAGCGCTTATCATCATCTTTCTTTGTTGCTACTACATTATTAGGTCCTCTGGGTACATCCACAAATGTCTCTGAACTTCCAGCAAAGACACTTTGTAAAGGGTATTTACTACTCCAATAGCCTTCATTTGCTTTCTCTTTATTAATTACATTATTTTCTGTTAAGCCTGCACTCAAGTTTGATCTCAGTGGAGTCTCGTTCTCTCCTAGGAGCTTTGTCTGAAATACCTCCTCTCTTGGCTCTCCATTAGCTATGCCATCTACTCCATCTGCTGTTAATCTAGACGAACTGCAATTTACGTTGAAGGACAACTCTGATCTATGAATTTTTTGGCATTTAATTCGAGGTTGGTCAATGCACACATTGAGCGACTTGTCTAAGTAATAGACGGTGTTGGGACAGTGCTGAGAAACCTGAACGTGGACACATGAGGTGAATGAAGGTGGTATTTTCTCTCTCCCATCACTGCTCTGAAGACCCACGTCGCTCTCCTTGTTTCCAGGGTCAAAAAGCCGCTTGCGTGCTAACTGCGAGCAAGATGCAAAAATCTTTAATGGAGAGGTATGTTGGTTTGCGTGGTCTGGTGGAGGCCAGCGACGGAGGGCAGCAGAGACTTTGCTCAAGGTGGGTGACACCGCGTTGGGCTCTTGCACAGCCACAGGTCCACGTGTCGGGTCGCTGGAGCGCACAGCAACGCGTCGAGATGTAACAGTTATGAAGGCAAACCCTTTCTTCTGGTTTTGACACCTTTTTTCCACTGCGACGGGAGAATCCGATGGGGACATGGTGTCACCTACAGATGCTTGAATTTCTAATCTGCTGGGAAGAACCATTAATGCTCTGTTAATGTTGACTGAATCACAGTTAGCCAAAGATTGCTTTGGGTGATACGCACTGGGCTGGGGAACCATGGACTGCATAGGCAAAGCAGGCCAATTTTCTTTTGATTTAGTCTCATCAATCATCTGTGAAATGACTATCGGTGAAATCAATGTTGTGCTTTGTGATGACAGAGATTCCTGCAAATGAAAAGATTCAATTTATCAACATACTCTATCATAACGTACGTAACAGTTTCTCATCTACCATCCATCACACCAGACAGTCTTGTTCAAGATTTCTTGTTAACTTTGTATTCATACTAACTTTTCTTCATTTAAAAACACACGCTCTTGCAATCAGCTTTGAATTCTCTGGGAGACTTTGATGAAAATCTTATCACTCTGGTGAGAAAAAGAAATAAATTAAAATAAAGATGTGTTTTCTATACTATTATTTTTCCATATTTAACCCATCACAGCTGGGATTTGTGGCTGCTACAATTTGTATAAAACACATCAAAGGCAACTGCCAGCTCCGGACTCTAAACGGCTCTTTCCTGATAGCCTGCTGGAATTTAAAATGCATTTAAATATATTACGGATCATTAGTCAGAAGGGCCATGAGTGCCATCACATGCTGCAGAGGACATGTGGGCACCAGAGCCATGACTGCTGTACAGTCTCACCAGTTACAAGCATGGAAAAGCTTCTCCATGATCCCTCCTACAGAAGTGCTATAATTACCTGTAAGATCTCTGGGTACTATTTTATTTCACTAGTGCCCTTTTGCTTGTGATTACTTGGTGCCACCTATCAATGATATAAAGCCACATATATCCAAGACTGATTGACAGTGACCCAGGTTCATTTTTCCAACCACGACATTAAAACATCTATCTTGAAAGACCGTACATTACTTCACTCGATGTGACAAAGGAGGTGCTTTTACAGTAAAGCTATCTGACAAAGAGTAAACCTGAGTTTAAAATCTCCTGCTATTATTATCCACACGGCTGGTCACATAAGTCACATGCAATAAAGCATCTGGTCTTATCTCATTGCTGCTGTAAATTGGCTGATTAGATTGCTCCTGCCCTCTGCTCCTAAATCGCCCGATCCCAACAAAAAAAACCCCAAACAACACTCGATTGGCACACGAAATCTGAGGATTAGTTTCATAATGAAAGCTCATGGAAGCTCATTTGGGGTTTAGGTGCTGTTTTCTGGCTGTACCACTCCTGGCTGTTATGAATTCATCTCAGCCCTATCTGGGCATCTATCATCTGATAATCAATGCCAGTACTTGACAAGCGTTTCACAAAGCATAATATTCTTCTCCCCCAGGGAAGACTATGTGAGTGACAGAGTTGTGACCTCCCAAGTGCCATGGTCATCCTTCTCAGAGCTTGGATGCCAGAGTCAGGACACTGCACTGAAGCCCACAGGGAAAACCATTCCTGTGTTCCTGTCCTCCGTGAATGGAAACAAGACAGAAAACGGGCACTTTGTGACTCTTGGGAAGGCTGATTTGGGAACCCGAACAGGTAGAGGTAGATCAAGAGGTTATTAATGAGGTGAAGCGCTAAGTAAATTTAATCAACTCTTTAAAGCAGCTGCCTGTGGTTTTTGACAATTCAATAATTTCACAGCCCCAGGAAAAGCATTTTCTACCTCCTTTGTTTCTCTCATGGTTTGTAACAACATTTGCCTCATATTTTCTGCACTACATTTACTTCTACCTACAGGTTAGGACCTTTGCATGTCTTCCAAAACTCTCGACTTTCCTAAGATTTCTACGGGGCACCAGAAAAGAATGTTCGTTGAAATACTTTATGTCAGATGCATCTCTCATGCTCCAGCAGTTAATTTGACATTTATTTCTTTTGTTAAGGGCTGCACAGATGGAGACATCCTGGAATACTCCAAAGGCATGTCAAAAATGCTCCTGATTATCTTCAAGCTCATACAACAGTATTTTAAATAATTTACTTTTCCTTTTTCTGCTTGAGTATATGTATTATTCCCTCCTCCCAATCTTGGGCAAAGAAATGGATCTTCGAGATTTGACCAGCTGATCCTACGTTCATTGGGAGCTTTCAAGCTTCACTGCATCTTGTGAAAAAAAATACTCACTTACACAAAGTAATTGTGGTGAACCGAAAACCTCAGGCTTTATCTTGAGAACATCCGAGACAGAGTGTACTGATATTTGGGATACCACTTGATTTAGTCTCCTGGGGTGATTTTAACAACTCTTCTTTTTTTTTTTCTCCCGCAACACGTGCAATTTCCCCCTGTCCCCGCTCATGAATTGAGTGGAGAGTCACAACATTTGCCCATCATTTTATTTGGCTTTTCTGCTGCCTAAGCTAAGCCTCGCTAAACAAAACCAAGTCCAAATACACTGCTCAGCAATCAGTGATTGTTTTTAAAACCTGAATGCATTCTGCTGACTGCTATCTAAACGTAGTTTATTTATTTTACCTTGGTAGAGCTTGATTTTCTCTCCACAGCACTCTTCCACTGAAGGCCTGTGCATGTCCTCTGACCATCAGTGCCCCATTGCTTTTGTGTCACTCCTGGGGAAAACACGCAGAGAAAATAAGAATATTTTCAGTGTCCTAGAGGAGATAAGTTAGAAAATGTGGTTTTAAATGGAATGCAAGTAGGAGGGAAAGAGCTACTCCAAATGATCTGATTGCCCTGGGATCTGGTTATCGGCAGCATCCTATTTCTCCCTGTTCCTAGGAAAGGCACTTGGAACACCCCTGGGATCCTGGTGCAAAGATGTGTTTGTGGACAGTCTCACAATGTGTTCAGGGCTGATCCAAAGCTTGAATAGCTCTGCTTTTGATTTCCGTGGCTTCAGGCAGGAGGGTGGAGGAATCAGGGAAGATGGGAAATGCGGGTTTCAACAAACGTCACTTCTGTGTAGCCTGCAGAACTGGGAGCACATAAGTGGGCTGGCTCCTCCGAGTTTGATTTCATTTGAACTAAGTCACCTTCTCTTCTAAAGAATTACAATAATTTAAAAATCATATTCACAAATTCTATTACCTCACAGCTTTCCTACTTCAGTGGTGACTATTACATCGGGACATCGGTCTCCAATTTTGTCATCCGTTGTTTGCCGCAAGTGCTACGCTGTCTGCAGCTTCTCACACCGAGCTAATTTCCATCTAACACCGAGTCTGGGCTATTGCAGTGGTGCATTACGTCTGCTGTCAACAGTTTTGCCAGAAATTACGTTACTTTCTACTTTGTAATAAGCATCCGAAATTAATTTTCAAAAATTCACCATTTGGACTGGAATCTCTTGACATTACTGGCTCTTGCTTTATAGCCCCAAGTCACACCACTGGTAAGAACTTTTGTATTGGATTTTTTTTTTTTTTTTCCTTTCACTTAGGCAGCTGGCCACAGGGGTTGATAATTTTTTACTAAGCAGAATCTCAGTTTACATGTAACGTTATATTAACAAGGGAATATAAATCAGCTCCCCTTTAAGAAGTGTTCATTAAAGCATATCCAGCATAGCAGGCTTCATCTCCTTGGGGGTAGCTAAGGAGAACAAGGGGAAGAGAGGGAAGGTATCAGGTCTATCCCCCATCAATGAGATCTTGAGCAGCAATCACAAAACACTAACAAGGGGTTTGATGAACCTTCTGCTTTAATGAAGTGTAGTAAAATATATTTTAGTGGCACAGCTCCAAGATGCCAGTGCCACTCTGCATATTCATAGCTGCCATGAGAGGGGAAAAAAAGAAAAAAAGGAAAAAAAAAAAAAAAAAGGTTTGTTTTTTTCATTGAGCAACAGAAAGTCCTGAGTGACAGAGAAAACAGCTGGACTCATTATTCACAGTATGGAAAAAAAGGGAATCCAGAAAATAGCCAGAACAGAAATTTGCCAAAAAATTATGCACAGTTGAAATCAGTGAAAATGCAATGGACCTGATCTAGCACTGGATCATGGTAACTGCTAGCACAAAACATGGGTGAGATGCCCTTGGAGCCTGCTCCTCACCCTTGTGGTACACAGCGAGAAGAAGGTGCTGCGCTTTCAGTGAAGGACAAAATTCACCTGCCCCCGTGAGCAGAGGGATAGGGGTAACTGCTGGGTGAGCCTTTTGGGAAGGTTATTTTCAGTGTACCAGTGCTCTGCTGGGTTAGATGTGAATACAAGAGCTGCTACATGTGCTGCCTTTCTTACTTTTTAGAACAACTAAATAGGGAAGAACTTGCAGAGAAGGATAAAGAAGAAATTCTTGGACTGAGTTAAGACTTCAAAAAATTTAAAAGTTGATATAAAAAAGTATGTTGAAGTAACAACTTCAACTAAGTTAATGATATTTTCCTCCAACGCCTTACAGTAAGAAAACCACAGTTGTCTTGGACTGAGCTGGAAAGCTACAACAGGAGAACATCAACTTGTGAATGTCAACCAGCACACAAGGAAATCCAGAAGGCTGGCCGGAGATAAATCAGATCCAGACAGGCGTGTTTTGCCAGATGGCCTTTCATGAATTTCATTCAAATGTATTTTCAGCACAAGAGAAAGGCTGAGCGCTACAGGGTCAAACAAGAACAAGTTGTAAAGTCCACACTGCAGATTATATAGCACATGTAAGCTATTCTTATCAAAGTGACCTGTGATGAACAATAATCTGTAGGTAGGACCTTCCAATTTCCCATGGATCCCTTGGAATACATCAGTTAATTCTTGCCTGCCTAAATTTAAAAAGTAGCTGTTTCTGGAGCAGGGGAGATAGGAAGAGGTAACCTGGGAAGAAGAGGAGGAAGAAATACTTATTTTCTTTGCTAAATCATCCGGAGTGGAGTTTTGCATTGCATTTTGTACCATATCCTGTGCAATGACATTCTCTTATTACTAGGGGAATCCTATTGTTGGAAGGTACTCAAACTTTTGGCAAGTCATTTAATCTAGTCGCCGAGATAGCTTAAACGGCATTGGTGGCAAAAGCTCTGATATTTTTCATGATATTATTAAATCTATTCTTGGAGGCTTCACATTTGTTAATCCGTGTCAAAAGAACAAGCAAAAATAAAACCCTAAACCTTTAAGAGAGCTTGAATCTGTGTTTGAAATGAAGACACTTCAGGGAGCACAAGGGTTTAGCTGAGATGTGTCACATATAGAGTTTTCATAACAATTCTCACTGCTGACAAAACACATCGCACTGTAACTCTTGTTACACAACAAAATGCAAAAGTTCAGTTTTTCCCTGGTGCGAAAGCATGAAAGAAATGGCATTTCAAGTACTTTCCATCTCTGTGGGGAGTATGAGAAACTTATTTCTAACCGAGCTGAAATCCTGAGGATTTGTTTAACCTCCACGGACCTTCTCTTCCCACCACGACCCACCTCTCCGGCTTACAAACAGGAAACGTGATGAGGAACAGAGGAGCAATTGCTGGCATATGAACTTTGTCCCATTACATCTTCCACTCTTTTTTCTTTTTTTTTTTTTTTTCCCCCCCCCCCCCCTCACAAATACTGTTTGTTGAACCAAATGATACGCTCCTTGGCAAGGCATCTGGACATCCGGCTACAGACCAGGGTTTTCCTAATTACGGAGTGCAGCTGGAACCCATTCTCCCAGTCTCAAGTGCCTGGATGTCTGCCTTGGGCCAACTGGCAGCCAGTTCGGATAATGATTCAGAAAAGATGTACTTGTAAATCAGCTTGCTAAAACACAGATAGATCGCAAAGGTGAGGGTACTGGTGAAAAATAGTGGACTGTGAATATCTGGCATGCACAAGGCAGCCCAGGCTGTAGACAGCTGAGGTTTTGTACAAGACTTGAGACACACATGAAAATGGTCCACGGCTAATGCAATTTTGCCCGTGTTTAGGTACAGAGTGCCATGCTGGGTGGGATCGTTTGATGACACCCAGCGTGACACTGGGCAGAGCTGGAATGACTTTAGACCACTGGCCCTGGCCTCATCTCCAGCTTTTGACATGAAAGTTGCGTATTTCATTCATTTACTATTCACATGCTGACGAATTTCAATCGTGTGTCAGCACTTTTGAACTCCTCTGCTCTGCTCCAAGCCCTGCTTACTCTGCACTGGTCAGGTCTGCCATCCCCTCTGAGCCACCAGCATCACCTCAAAATTAACCCCTCTGGAGGCTCCAGGATCTTCCAGTGCTTCCCTTACAGTGTTTCACACTGTGAAACAGCAGCACAAAGCAAATACACCAGTATCAAAACAGGAAAACTTCTCCACTTTAACAAAAATTTACATTTTTTTGTTGATCCTTAGCCTACCATCTAAGAGACCTGCATGGGGAGCCTAACTTTCTCCCCAGGTCCACGGCAGCCAGGGTCCCTACAGGCCCTAGGTCAGCACTGCTGATTACCCAAAAATGCTCAACTTCCCCACCTTGGGACCTGGGAGCTAATGAACATCCATGGCTTGACTACAGGGTCAGCAGAGTAATCACTGCACTAATACAGTGTCTTTGACATCGCTTAAAATTTTTTTAAAGCCTTTTTCTCCTACTATAAGTTACCAGCAGAGAAATCAGCTCATTAAAATCAACTCGGATAAATCATTTTATACTTTATTCTGTTTAAAACATTACATTTGTTTAAATTTCCTCATGACTTTTTTTAAAATTCAGATACCTGAGGAAGGCTTGAGGGAAAAAGTATCATCATTAAAGATTCACCACGCTCCCTTTCAGTAAGCGCTGGGAGAGATCATAATTCACTTCTTCAGATCTGAAGTGAGTCATCCAGAAAAACCATCCGGACATTACAGATCTATCGAAGATGAAAGTCAAGTCAGAATGAACACTAGAACCAAATCCGCATCTTCTGGTCTTCTTCGTGTGTCATAAAGAAAGAATATCATAAAATTGCAGAGACTATTGTAATGTGAAATAAAACTGAACAATGAAGCTAAAGTTCACATGCTCGGTACTAAAAGTAGAGACAGATGAATGCTGAACACCCCACCTTATGCTGAAGTCCCTGCTGAGATGAAATTGATTTATGAGGAATCTACTGGTGAATGTCATGTTTACTATTTAGTGGAGAGAGGGATGCATCCTCAGAAAGACTTGGCACAGGCAGAGTCTTGCCATAGTTCAAGGATGCTCTCCTGAGCTTTCAGAAGTGACATTAAGTTCAAGGAAGAGGTGAGGTGTTGTGTCGATGATGGCCCGAGGGCAGTATCCCAGTGAAGAGAGGGCACAGGCAGGGCAGGAAGGCAGCCCCATAGCCACACATGGATCTCACTTTCTTGCAGTCTCATGAAAATACACCTGATTTTCATCTCTGCAGGGTTTGACATTCAGCAACCTTCACGTAAGTCTAGACAGCAGTTTTCATGAAGATACTTAAGGAGCACACAACGTCACCCTGATAGCTCAAACACAGTGAGAAACCACACTGTACTTGCCCACCAAGCAAGGATGACAGAGTACATCAGTCCTGCTAAAGCATCTTTGCTGAACTTATTATAAAAAGCAGCATGCCCCTACTTACAATGGGGGGTCAAACAGAAATACAGATTTAAAGGAGGAAAAAGCAGCTGCCAACTCTTTACTTGAAATCTCTCTTGTCATAGAAAAAGTCAAACCAATACAAACAAGTATTTTACCACAAAAGAAAGTACTTGAACACAGTTGTACAAAGATAACAGTATTTTAAGGCAGCTTTGTTGGGAAGAGTTTCAAATCAGAGTAAGCAAAACAGCCTGAAATCATTTCAGTCCGAACAGGATTCATTATGTAAACTGAATAGAAAAATATTTTTTTAAGATGTCAAGATGGATTTTCTTCTCTTACAAGTAGCATCATGAGATTTGTTAACTGAATTATCTTTCCCTGCTTGCACACCTTGAAGCTGGAGCTGTCTGCCTGCAGAGATGATTACAGGATCCGCCATGGAACGGACAAATGAGTTCTGGTCTGCTATCAAAAAGCCAGAAGTCATAAATCTCTCATTATCCATGCCATTAGAAGCAAGGTGCTCATCAGGGGGTGAGAAAGAGCACAGGAATTATGTCTTGAAATCCATGCATAAAAGAAAAAAAATATTGTGTTTTCATTATGCATTGCTATTATTCTTTATCTTCACTTATTAAAATAAAGTGGGGAATCACCCCCAGCATATCCATCACATACACACAGAGATGAAGAAGATTCTTCACTTTCTCCTTTTTCCCTTTCTTCTCTTCCAAGTTTTTTTCTGCTTCCTTTTTTTCAAATTTTTTTTTACCCCTTTTTCTTGTTGTTTTTTTAGTTTTTTTAATATTTTCAGTAGTGTGGGGAGGAACACGTTCCTAGGTTTCCCTAGGCAGCAGAAGCTTACACTAACAAACCTCAGTCCCCAGAAACAACAACTAACTCACCAAACCCACTGAAGCCCATCTGTGTGGGCATAACTCAGGCCAAGAGCTCAAATGGGAGTAGAGAGGAAGATTTAACTGGGATAGGTTTGATTCCTTCAGTCTAAATAGCGTGGCCTGTCACTACAGCTTCCTGCTCGAGCTCTTCGGAGGTCTTTGTAAAGTGTAGGAGGAATAGAACGGGGAGCTGAGAACCAGGGTGCTAGAGGGAGGATGTCTGTAAGGCATGGAGAATTGGGGTGGATCACAAAGGACGATAGTATTTAATAGCTAAATCATCCTCCTTCATCATTTTTCTTCAGTAGTTTCATCGTAGAAATGGAAGAGATGACGTAAGTGTCATGGGTTCTTAATCCTGTGGCAGTGAGAGGAAGAACTGGAGATGAGGAGCAAGCCATCAAGCCAAGCAAGGGAGGTCTTGAAGCTCTTCGATTCCTCCCACTTTGGTGGGATTGGTTTCCACACATCTCTTAGCACAGATAAAAGCAGTGCAATATTGTCCACCAACACTCTGAAGGATGGATACTTTTGTATAATTTGGACACATTTTCCTAAGATGATTTTGTAAAGCAGTGAGAGATTGTGAAGGAGCAGCAAAATGCTCAAACTCTCCTTGGAGAAGAGGACTTGTCTATGGGTAATCTTGCCAAATTTCCATTCCTGTATGAGCTTCTCTATCCTCACACCAAGGTAAGTGGCAACACAAGTTCCTGTTTGGTGGCCATCTTATTCTTTTGGAAAGATGCTGATAGCAAGAAGTTACCTGAGATTTTTTTAAACAAGTCCTCCTGTGGGGTGTCAACAGGTCTGGAGACAGCATCTGCAGAGGAATCACCAGAAGAGATTTTGTCCTGGAGGTGATGTCTGGGACCATGCAAGACAAGGCATATTGGTGGCAACCAAAGATGGAGATGAAGAACTGACAGGCTCTGAAAGAACTGTCACTGGCATGGCACAGGAAGCAGGAGAGGAGAAAAAACAAGAGCAGGGTGATCTCTGGAGGCTGTTTCATGTCAGAAATACATAGCACTGAGTTTTGGGTTAGAGAAACTTGAATAAAATATCAAAATACGAACACTAGTTGTGCCAGAAGTTTGAGCAGAGAAGAAAGCAGATAGAAAACAGAGACAAAGAAAGGAGGTGAGTCCAAGCAACATCAACATGGGAATTTTTGAGCTTCCACTTATCTCTAATTTTAAGGCACTCTGAATACTGCTCCCGTTTCAGATCCCTAGACTGAGGCTCATTAGCACCTATTGTAATATCTGGCTTACTGACCACCGAGCACCTAAGGTACTCTGAAAGATGTAACTAACAGAAATATTTCATACAGAAAGAGCTATGGGAAGGGAACCTCCAGCGCTCTCAGAGCCCCCTTTCCCAGCATGCTGTTAAGAAATCCACATTTTCGTGACCACGTCCATTTCTGAACAGCACAAGAATGTTTGAGATAGCCAGAAAATTCTCGTGACTGTAAACATGACAAACACTATGCATAAGCAAACAAAGCAGAAGCAGTTCTGCAGCCAAAAAAAAAAATGTATTTATGAAGAGTTATTTTAGTGCTATTACTTGCATTCATGTAAAGGTCGTAACACACACAGGACTTGATGGTACAAATGGGTCTTGTAAATAAAAAGCCCACCCCTGTTACTCAGAACCGGTAGCAATTACAAAACGTGCAGAGTTGCCTAAAGCTTCCTGTGCATAATAAGAGCTGGTGGGAATTGGCCTCAGCAATTCAATATTTCTTACGTTTATCTGCTTTTGGAAGAGCATAACTTTAAGACAGGAAACCGTAGAGGGGACGTCAGAAAACCTGAGTGCTCTCTGTTACGTGTGCGTTTTATGACTCCGCATAAAACCTCATGCTGCAGGGATTTTTCACCATGCTTTTGCTTAACAATGGTATTTGCTTTATTGATTTTTTTTTTTTTTTCCCCCTTTTAATACTCTTAATACAGTGATGGCTCCAGCAAAATGACGTGTGCTGCATGTACAGATGCTTTTGTCAAGACATCAAAGCAGCGATTCCACCACACATCTATATTAGTCCAATTTTGTTCTCAAAACAAAGAAACAGGATGTTCACATGAGCCAAATTTGTCACTGAACAATTGCTACAATGGAACTACACTCAGCGGAGCCCCAGTCATGCTGGATTTAATATAGACTTTTCATGTTACTTTGGTATAAAAGAAGCATTCATTTTTTGTTTAATACTTGGGATGTTATTTCTTGCTGGAAAGTCTTGCACATTAACTGCTGTGATTACAGACATCAGAAACTGCTTGATAATAGGGGATGCAGCAGGCTAAAAACCAAGAGGGAAAAAAAAAAGTAAATCAAATCAATGTTCACTGGATAAAAACACAATAGCTAAGAGTTAAGTAAGTATGAAGCCTGAAAAGTTAAGTTTCTATGTCACTAGTGTGATCACAAAAAGTTTTATTTTGCATAATTTAAGAATACTACACACTAATTTCAGGTGCCACTGACTTGCCTTGATTTTACATCTAACAACTCTTCATGCAGCTGAACTTAGTGATTATTATACCACGTAAAACTTGTCAGTTGGTCAAATGCCACCTACTTCTGACTTTTGAAGGCAAAGTGAAAACCAAATCTCTATTCATAGCATGCTTTTATCACTAGGCCATGTGTTATTTGATCTCAGAATCAGCCCTTTTGAATTTCATCGCAACAGGTTTAGAAACACAGATCCTGCTACAGATTAAAACAAAACTGTAGTAATACCAAGATAAAACAGGGAACGGTGGATTTTGGTTTTATCACCAGATTCAACAAAAGATAATTGGTAATTGCCTTTTTTATTTAATCACTCATGCTTTCAAATCAAAGATAGAAGGTGCAAAAAAAAGCTTGGAATTGATGATTAAATGTTTAAGCCCTTAACTTTTGGTGTCTTTTAAATGCCGGTTTGCAAGCAATGAAATGTAGAGTTCTCAAGCTCTCTTTTGGCTGTGGATATCACCTGAATGAGCAGGAGCAAGGGCTGGGAGCTACCAGCACCCACCCATCCCCACCGGCTGAGCATCCTGGCTGGACCAGGCAGCTGTAGCTGCTTTTCCTAGAAGCAATAACCTGCTGCCTAGCAACAACCCAAAACTCGTGATTGTTTGTCTATTCCATTTCTTGTGCAAAACTAAAAGCTCAGATCCCAAATTATTGCACTCAGCAACATCAGAGCTGCAACAGATGGATAAGAAAACGCATTTGCCTTTACTTGCGGCAAGTCTTCCTTGCTCTACAGTTTTGCATTCGTAAAATATACACATGTTTTGATGCAAGACCAATCTGAAAAATATTTCAATATGTGAAGAGTTATTTTCACCATAGCTGTTCCCTAGGAGCTACTTCTAGGACTAAAGTTGTTCACATACCTGTAACTTTTAATCACGAGGTCACAAAAACCCAAGTTAGGACCAAACACAAAATGTCGCGTTCTCTCTGGCAGGAGAATGTTGGGTAGCCCAACACAACTATGCTTGCAGGGAAGTTGTCCCTGTGTTTTAAAAGTCCTGATTTTTTCCTGATTATTATTCACTGTGAAACATCCAAATGAACAAACACCAAAATCACCCCAACCCAAGCAAACAGGGGTTTTTGCAAAAACCCACAACAGGGGGTTTTGCAACAGAAGGAGCAACAGGGTAATGCTTGGGTCTCAAGATATCAACTCATGGGTTTCATCAGCTTTGCTGCTCATGAAATGACCTCTTTCTTGTTTTCAATTTCATCTTTTTGTTTTCACTCTTTAAAAAATATGGAAGTCTCAAGGTAAGATTATGGAAATTGAGGGGCTTAAAGAAATGCTGGGCACTGGAGGCCAATCTAATGATGCTTTAACTGTTTGACCCCAGTTTTGCTGTACCTTAGACATAGTCCTGTACAACATCTATCCTGTTTAAGTCACGTAGCAGATCATTACCAGAGTGATCCCCTTCCTAAATGTGCCTACTGTGATAGACACAGCGTTGGGTACCCAGATTTCACTACAGAGAATACCTGGAATAATGCAGTATGCATAACCAAAGGACTCAGTATAGAAAAAATGCTGAAGTAACTATCTATCAAAGGCAAAATTAAGTTGTTATGAATGATCAGCACCACCACTTGTTGTTCTGTTCAGTGACAATCTCTGACTCAGAGCCAAAGAATAAGCCATTAAATAATTTAGTTGCACTTCTCATGCAGCACAACTCCCCGAGCCAAATTCTGACCCCTCTCAATCTTAGTCTTCCCACTGGGCGCCTTGAGATGAGAACTGATCCCAAAGGTCTCATCAGGTCCATGAGTTACAGGAGACAGACTTTGCTAAATGTGCTTTCAAAAACCTTTTCAGTCATTATCGAGATTCTCTCTAACATTAACTGCCATTAAATCCTCCACCTAGGAGGTGCAGAATGACCTGTAGGACATTACTGACCATTTTTGAGCTTAACAAGGAGTATGCTAAGAGCTCACAACCCTGCACTGGCAACACAGACACACAGGTAGGACGTGATCAGATGGTGGTCTGTCTGAAGCCAAGAGCAATGGAATTTGCATTGGGAGGGGAGGAGATTCATCCTTGCACAGAGAGCCAGTGCAACTCTGGATGCTTTGGTAAAAGAGAAGTTCAACGTGCAATTTTCTTTTAGGGAAGTTTCAGCTGGAAATTGAGTTTAGACATAAAACTCTACCAACGTTGCTGCAGTCCTTGGGTAAGCTGCATTTTGAGGTCTCCACTTTATTTTGGTCTGGCTCCCAGCTGAGCTTTGTTGTGATCCAACATGACTTTCTTCTCACCCTCTGTAACCCAAGCAAAAGCAGTAAAGAAAAATTCCTTGGGAAGAATCGGCTTTTTATGGAATGGGTCGTAATTATTAACCTGACTTTGCAACAGCCTTGCACGGACACTGTGAGTAGATTACTCATTGTCAGCCACATTAACTGAAGTATTATTGGCAAAACAGAATAACCAGCTCTACTTGACTTCTGGGTCCTTGTGAAAACTGCATCTCCCACCCTTTCTCACCCCACACCTGTACTCATGGGAGAGCCACAAGTAGCTAACACATTACTGTGGGTACACTCTTGTCCATCACTCTACTGCTGGTCCCACACTTTAGAAGTCCCTGCTTTAGATGGTGTCCTGGCTAAATTCCCAGCCACAAAACCACTGAGAAAGGCCAGGGAAGCATTTAATTTCCACCAACTACGCTGTCCCTCTTTCTAGACACAACAATTTCACTTCCCCTCTGAGTAGCATGTACCCTCCCTCCCCTTTCTCTCAGTGCAACTACATCTTTTATATCCTAATTTCTGGGACCAATAGACTCAGCTTAGATGTCTTCATTGGATTACTTGAAGTTACTTTGGTTAATTTCCATTGTTTTTTAAGATGAGACAGGGTTTGGGCTGTTCTGCTGTTTGCTGTTTTGGTTTGTAGTGGACATTTTCCACATCCACTCAAAAAAGTTACCTTGGTGACTTTTATATCCAAAGGTGAAATGGAGAAGAGCTTGGCCTTTTCTGAGGCGGGTCTAAAAATGGTCCGAGAGCACTCCGACAGCTGCCCCACCACAAGGATGCAAACAGCAATGTCGTATTTCGAAGCATGGACATCAGTTCTGCTGTTGGGGGTTAGAGACCCTGTGTTTTGTTTCCCATGACACATACGTGCAATTGGGTTAGAGTGCTAAACAGATGTCCATACACGGGTGTTGAATCTATAGAGTCCTGCATTATACAAGAATTGAGACTAAAAGGCTAATTTTTACAACAGAAGTATTTACTGTAAATTAAAGTCCTACCAACCAGAGCCAACTTTGGAGGATTAGCACAAGGTTCATGTGCTGCTTTAATGACTCAAAAAGACTAAGCTCAAATAATGCTAAGAAAGAAAAAAAGCCAATTCAGGGCTACTCTTTTGTACCTTGCTTCATATATTCTGGTAATGGCAATCCTATAGCACATACTGATGTGACAAACAGGCACACGCTGCAGGGATACCTGGGATGGCAGGCACAGCAGCATACTTAACCTTACATTTGTTTAGATAAAGGTTTTGGACTCCTTAAATAGATCAAAAAAAAAAAACCCTAAACCCCAGGCTCTCAGGACATTGCCTTTTTAAAAAGAAAAAAAAAAAGAATAAAATACACTAATTATTCTTTGGATAGTAAGAAAGAAAGCAGCCATGAAATAAAAAAAAAAAAAAAAAAACAAAAATTTCAGGAAGTCGTTGATGTTATTTTAAATAAAAGAGCAAAAATATTTCTCATGCCCTAAACTGAAAGTATTATTTTGGAAGATCAGTCTAGTCTATGTCATATTGATTTAGGACCATCTTACTACTCTAAATGTATTGCTGCTGCATTAGAGCAATTTTGGGATTAACGCCTTGGCCAGAATGTTAATGCTGATAGGTATACAAATGCAGATTTATACACTTCATTCAATGTTTAAGGAAAGTTTATTAATCCACAGCTGGGAGGCAGGTTGTTGCTTCCCCTCTCTCTCTCTCTTTTTTTTTTAATATATATGTAAATAAAGTATTGAAACTGAGTTTTTGTACCTTGGGTATAAGTTAGTGTTTTTGGCTACGGCAGTCATAGCGATAACATTTGGATTGTCTCAGGATTTTCAGGATTTGGGGTTTTTGTTGTTGTTTTGTTTTTTGTTTTGTTTTTTTTTTTTTCTTCCCAGACAGCGCTGCCAACTTAAATTCCTTGTTGCTTTTAAAAAGCAATAGCTAAATTGGTAAGGTGCTCTTGGCTTCCACAAAACTTGCCAAAGGAAAGTTCCACTATCTCCAAAAAATCTTCTTTTCCAAATCCTGTGTTTTTCTACCAAAGCTCCCAGGTAGTGCTTACTTGTTGGCAGAGCTGGATTAAATCTGGAGTATATTCAACCCAAATTATTATAACTTCATGCTTGGATTCCTGGAATAAACTGTTCCTTTGGGGAGCCAGCTCCAAGGTTAGCTCCATCAGGCTGGATCAAAACTAATAGAGAAAGAGTCAGAGGAGAAAGCCCATATGCTATGAAGTAATGCTGTAATAAAAGACAATATTTCCTTGAATGAGGACTTTCCAATACCTGCGCCCACAGCAAGTTATGATAACAGCCACTGCTTTGTATGAAGAAATAAACAGCGCTATGTTACTGACCTCTATCACATATAGCCACGAAATCAGAGTGCAACTCTGGTTATTTGCTGCTTTTTAGATATTCATTTCTCACCCCTGGTGCTTAAGAGGGCTGACTGAAGGCAGTTTGTACTAGATTAGGCTTCCAACACCTTCATGCATTATAGACTTCCAAATACAATCCCCCCCCCCCCCCCCCCCCCCCCCCCCCCCCCAGAAGCTAAAACTGTTGAGTCATTTCTTTTAAGGATCTGATGGAGGTTATTGCTCATAAAGAGAAAAAGCCAGTGGTTCAAGGCAGGGCTAAGTGAAACCCAGCCAGCCATCTGCAGCCCCAGAGAGTGGTCCCCGAGCATCCTTGGGACACAGGCTCCCAGCTCCCCTGCCTTGCTCTGCTCACCTTTTCCTGGTTTAAATCAGCAAGGCACTAGCAGCTTATCCGAGATCATAATGTGGATTAACAAGGGCTCATCGGATGGAACCGTGTGCCAGAAATAATTATGGTTTAAAATGCAAGAGCCTGGCAGGAAGGGATTATCATTTGTGAAGCCAGTCCATTTAATGGAGAAATAACCCGCGTATTACAGTAGAGGATAATTTGGCAGTTACAGTTTCAGTGGCTCAGAGACATAAAATACAGTCTCATCAATGTGTAAGATTAGAAGTAATTAGCCCCTATATGGTAAAGTCATCAGTTAGAAACGAGACTCCATCTGGGGACTTTTTGTAATGATGCCTCAGGGACAAGTAAGATGGGACCTTTGACTTACATGATTTGGAAGGGACTGAGACCTAATTAAATCTGCAAAGATGCAGTAACTGCAGTAAAAGGGATTTTAAAATATGAAGCATATTCCCTTTCTCCAAACAAACTAGGTAGATTGCACTCTGGAACGGTAAGAGAATTAATCAAAAGACAGTGAGCAAACAGCTGCTGTGTAGCTGCCAAATTGAAGATGATACAGGATTATACAGAATTGAAGAAAATTTAATAGGAATTGAAGATTATTTAATAGTTTGGTTTTTTTTTAGGGATAAGGTTTTATTTAATTGTGGTAAAAACCAAACACATGTTGTAAATCCAAGAGAGTACGTTGTTTTTTAAATCTGTTTCACCAAATACTTGTTATAATAAACACTGCTTGCCTTAAATAAACAAATAAAAGCTAGTTCTCTTGCAAAGATAATATTCAATTTACTTTTTCACTCATTACAAAAAAAACCAAACAAACAAAACAACACAACAAACCTGGCTTGCAGCTTTTCAAAGAGGGATGCACAGAGCAATTATATTTTTGCTACTGAGTTCCAAAAAGCTCTTACCATCTTCCATTTTCTTAAAAAGCCTTGGTACTTTTGTACTGGAGAAAGGAAAAATTTTCAGTTAGATTCTCAGCAATGATTGCCTCATTTACATTATCTATCTTCTCCGAAGGGGTGGGGGGAATTCATCCCTGTATGATATTAACATTTTTCTACTGTAACTCAATACTCTGCATTTTGTCAATGCAGAGCTGGATCATTAAGGCCTGGAAACTAAATGGAAATGTATTTTAAGGCCATGAACTAAGAGCGGAGCAGCAGAAATATACTGATCTCAGAAAGAAAAGAGTACCAAGGTGACGCACGGAAGTTTACACACTTAAAATAAGATGACTTAAAACGGCATCGAACTCATATATAGGCAGGTTAGTGGTGCAAGAAGTTACCAGCTCGACAAAAACTTCAGTGTCATTTTTTTTTCTGCATTTGGAAAAAGTCTTAGAAGCGATTTGATCCTTGTGCATATGGTGGTGGTGGGGCTAGATTTTTAATTTATTTATTTATAAAAGAATCACCTTGAGCCATTCCTGAGCCCATTCAGTGTTTCAATCTACCATAAAAAAAAAAAAAAAAAGTATCTGTGAAATTACACATTATTTGGGACTCCCTGTAGAACTGTGAACTCAATACTCCTTACTCCTTCCAGAGTTGGTGAAAGGATATCGAACCAAGCCTCCAGCTGTAGACACATTATCCGATACAACACATCCAAAGTCAACTGTACAACAACTAAAAACATGATATTGGCACGATGACCATGACCATTCACTTCAGACAAAGAGCCCTGTACAAACCAGCCACTGACAATAAAGAAGCCACCAGGGCATCTCACCAGGGACATACAGAGCTATTGTAACTCAAACACTGCCTTGGTCTGTGAAGACGAACCAGCCATCATAGGCATTTCAAAATGGATTTGTGTTTTCCTTTAACTACATTGTATACATATGACATGGTTTCTCCTCTGCACCGTAGGTCTACGCAATTTGGTCTGATCCACATGTCATTTCTGTAGGTATCCATCTGTGCACAGTGCAGATCCACCAGCAGCTCTACCAAAGAATTCCAGTGGGTTCTTTACGAGAAAAGAAAAGGTAACCACGTATTCTGGTTTTAGTAGAAGAGCATGATGAGCTTGATGGCTAGTCAATCACCATGAGAAAAATCAACAACAATCTAAGTGCTCAAGTATTTCAAGCCTTCAAGTGACCTTTCAAGAGGATTTTGGTTTGAAAATACAATATGAGGAAAAGCTATGGATTTCAGAATTCATCTTATATCCAAAGCCTTTGCTAAATATCTCTAGAAATGTAAAATAAACAGCAGAAGAGATCAAAGCTAGGGAAAAAAAAGAATTAAGGAAAAGATGGGCTGGTGTCCAGCCTTTGTTCCAGATCAAGCAACATATATAACTATTTGTCTTTGATGAGGTGTTCAAAATACCACTCAGGTTTCAGAATGAGAGTGATCTGTCCTCATTCAGTCAGATAAACTGGTAGAGACGGGAAGGGGGTGGGGAGGAATAACCCTCAAGGAAAACATTGTCCCACCCTAATAGAGCATCCCATGGGCAGGATCTCTCAATGGAGAGAAGGAAAACTGAGACTTTTACTGTAAAAACTCTGGGGACCAAGGAGGAGGCCTGCAAAGAAAGCCTGGCTCCATCTACACCAGAACAGAAGGGCACAGTTAATGCTTTTAAAGCAGAGAGAGTTTTCTTGGCTGTTTTTATTTTCCCCAACTAAAAGCTGAAGAAAAGTTGGTTATAAAAGCCTCTGTGTTGTTGGACAGAGTGAAGAGAGAGAGTCTTGGTTAAAAAAAAATAATAAAATAAATAAGTGCAAAGAACAGTCAAGACAGGGAAGAACGCACTTGTACATGGAGCATAAAATAGAAACCAAAGCAATACTGTGTGAGTTAGAATAAGAATACATAGCATGGATCTTGATATCACAGGAATCTCAGAAATGTGATGGGATTAAAATAAGTCAGTGGACACTATGAAAAACAACTCAGTATAAATTATATAGAAATGACAGAAGCCCAAACTGACAGTGGAGCAGAGCCAAGAGCCAAGGAAAATATACAGTAAACTAGGTACATAAAATACACACAGCAGTACCTCAAAATCTTCCATCCTAAATCAGCAGAAGTACACTAAAACCCAATATTTTCCCAGAATGGCTCAGAAACAGGACCATTATTGCATAAAACCGACACTAAATAAATTGGGACTTGCCAGCAAAAGTCAAAAGAGACGCAGTATGGTAGAGACCCACAAAATTCACAAACAGCTTTTATAAGATCCATAGGAAGGTGTGAAACTACTGGGTAGATACACACATGTTAGAAGATATTTTTTTTTCTGTACTGTGCATAATTAAATAGTGAACCTAAATTACCAGAATCAGGATAACAATCTACCTGGATCCTTGCTCTCACCCAGTGCTGCTATTATATTGCCACCACAGGGCTTCTGTAAAAGACACTGTGGACCCCTTTTAGAAATATTATGAAAATAAGACCTTAAGAAATAATGCAAACATAGTTTTGGGGTGCTCTGTTGTTGGTGTTTTGTGGGTTTGGGATGGGATTTTGTTTGTTAAGGATTTTTTTTTTTTTACAATTTTGTTTGGGATTGGTTTTTTGTTGAGTGGTTTGGTTTGTTTGTTATTGGTTTGGGGCTTTTTTTTTTTTTTTTTTTTATGAACCAGATTGTTTTTTGTTGATATTTAAAGCCATGAAGATGGTATAAACCCCTAGACACAACTAAATGGTGTACTGCCAGTATTCATGAACGGAAGTAACCGCAGTGTTTTACTATGAGATGACATATCTGGGAGATGAACCCACCTCTCACATGAAGATAAAAAAATAGATTATCTACCTTTTCCAATGAGTAAATTGTTCAAATCACTCCCTTATGCAATTATTTTCGTATGTATAAATTGCAAAAAGCACAACCAAAGGAGTTCAGAGCTGCCGTTCTCTTTGATGTGTATTTGCAGAGGAATTCAATAAATTAACAGAACAGAAAGGAGTCCAGAGGTTCCACTTCAAGCTTATTTCTGCCAAAACAACATGCACTGGGCTGAAGACATCTCTGTTGTAAAAGAAAGGCTAAGCTGTTTATTGAAAAACAAAGCAGCACATTCAAGGCTTTTGCTCATCCCGTATCACAGGAGGGCACTCTGGAGAGCAAGGCCATAAGTTTCAGAGCCCATATTGCTGTTGGAAAGCAATGACAAATTTGGTGTAAAGATTTGTCAGCAACAGCAGCGAGGTCACCATGTCCCAATACATAGAAAATGTTCCTCTACCTGTAACCCTATTACTGTTGCAGGCTAAACATTTCCTTACACAAGCCTTTGGCTTGAGAAAACATGTATCTACCTTCTAAAGATGTAATTCAGCATCGGCATTCAGCTAATTGGAGGTTTACTGTCATTAATTTAGATAATATACATTCATCTTACAAAACCACCTTCTAGCAGCTTCTTTAATTTAACCTTTCTTTTAGCCTTCCTGTTTTCTTTTTTTACTGTCACACAACTACCAATTCAGAGCTCACAAATGACCTCCCGTGCCCCAGCTGTGCCACAAAAGCAAAGGTAGAAAATTCATAAAACAGATTAAGTTCTGCAGCGTTCTCTCAGATGAACTAGTGGAATTTGCTCCCTTTAGCTGCTCAGAGTTAATCTTTGTTTTTTAGCTGAGTGTACAGCATTGGAAAGCGTGAACTGGGGACACATCATATTTTTGTTACTTATAAGGCTGTAATGGAAATAGGACCACAGCATCCACTGCACTACAGCTGACTTTTAAAGATTCCTGCTGTTTGTCATCTCACTACTTAAAGCAATACATGAGGAGGAACTACCCATGACAAAGTGTTTCTGTATAAAATTTGAGATTATTACGGTATCACAGAATGGTTTGGGTTGGAAGGGACCTTAAAGTTTATCTAGTTCCCACCTCTGTGCCATGGGCAGGGAAGCTTCCCACTAAACCAGGCTGCTTAAAGCCCCATCCCACCTGACCTGAACACTTCCAGGGATGGAGCATCCACGACTTCCCTGGGCAGCCTGTGCCAGTGTCTCATCACCCTCGAAGTGAAAAGCTTATAATATAATACAATAATGATTATATTATATAGTATATGATCATACTTTCCTACCTGGTGTCACACCATGACAGAATGAGGTAGCACCGTCCAAAGTTTTAAGGGTGACAAATAATCCCGAAGTAAAAAATTAACCCCATCACTGCAGATCACATCGCGTGATTTGTTCAGTGTAAAATTATTATTCACCATTCAAATTAAGGATTGCAAGGGAAATTTCATTCTGAGCTTTTTCCATTTCCCTCATACACACAGTTTGGCTAATGAACCAAGAAACCAATTAGCGCAACATCTCAATTTATAGCAGGTTGAGGTAATCTTTAGCCAGGGCACAGATAAAACTCCTGCACTGTGAAAAGACGACTTTTCATCTTCAGAAACAGCACTGTGGAGTTAATGAGCCCTCTTAATACAAAGCATCAGTGATGACACTGTTTGCTCAACGACACAGACATCACCTCTCTCCAGCAGGACCTACCAGGAAGTGGCAGAATTTGGGTGAAGTCTCTATGCAAATACTACATACTCCTTCTATTGACATTTTGTGGATGCTGGTATATTTTGGCACATGTGCAGTCCCTGGTGGTGCATGGCAGAGTTTGGATGTCTGTGTGGAGCTATGTTTTTTGGGGAAGCTTCATTTTCATGTAGCAGCTGTCCTCTGGCACCTACAGGACCCTCTTGCCACCATCCCTCAGTTGTGTGCATCCAAGCCATTACACTTTCTCCCAGTTTGCAGTCCTACTCTCTGGGTACAGCTGCTCTGGGTGATCTGAGCCTGGGCTTTATGCATGGCCAAGGAGAAGGACTACCACAGAGGCCACTTCCCAACTTCAGTACGAGCCAGTGTCATTCTCTGAAGTGCTGTGGTCCCACGAACAGATAAAAAGTCTCACATTTTGGAGACACGCAATTTTAGAGCTTTGAGGATTCAAAGAGGGGAGGTGGAGGGGACAGTGCTCAAACATCTCAACTCCTGTTTTCTTCCCAGATGCTGGGATCCACAGCTCAAACCAACTCCATATCAGCTGTCTCCACTAGTTTCTCTAGTTATAAGTAAATGGCTCATTAAAGGGCTAAAGAAACAGGAGACAGAGGCTAGACATGAGATTCAGAAGTGTATTTTCCCAGTTCCCAGGACAAACCCATTAGCCAAGCTGGAGGGTGGGCCAGGTTAAACAATAGAGGATTCATGTGATAAAAGAAAGCACAGAAAGGAACAGGGGAAGCAATTCACTGCTAAAAGGAATTCTTTGCTCTAGGGACGGCTCATGCATTTTGCACAACAAAAAGTACTTAGATAAAGTACATTATAAAATAAGAACCAAGAACTGCAGCCCAGACATTCCCTTCTGCTGCAAAACCAACATAGGTGGCACTAAGCTCTGTAACACAATATAACCCTCTTTGCTAAACCAGACTTCTTCCATGGGGTTTCCATCCCACCACCCTGTTTCTTAACATTGTGTTATCCCCTTGGTTAAACTGATTAAAGATCTATGGTCTGTACCAGAGAGTCAGGCGCGCACAAGTGCAAGACACACATCAATTGCTTCCTCCTCTATTAAACCCTATCAAAACCTTATACATGTACCTAGGACCCCAAAATATTTCCCATCTCCCAATCTTCTGACCACATTTCACAGACCTTGAACCTCAATGCCATCCAAGAAAGCCAGAAGTCAAATCTAATCCCATCTTGTTGCACATCAGTCCAAATGCTTTGCATCTCATTGGATTAAGTGTCTCTGAGGGGGGGCTCACCTGAGCTGGAAGGAGGAGTAGAGTCATAGGGGTACAGCAAGGACCTCTACAAGAGATGGATATATTATTGACGTCTGTATGGGGGCATTTATCTCATGCAGCTTGGTTAAGCACTTCTACAGAGGCATTTGGGAGCAGCCCATCCAGTATTCTAGTAGCACTATGGTGTGCACTTCACAGTTTGGGAATCCCAGGTTTGGAAGGCTTTCATTTCAAAAGGAGAGCACTTCCAGGGATGATCCTCTGCCGATACCCTTTCTTGCAATCAGCCTGTGCAAGCCTAGTTAGAAAAGGAAAGAAGCAAGAGAAAGAAAGCACTTAGACTGGAGCCTGCCTGGCACACGCACATTTAATGAGTCCCAGAATTGGACACAATTCAGAAGTTGTATATAGACAGACTTGGATCACTACAAACACGAAGTGCAAGAAATAATTTGAACTACTCAAACATTATTGAGCTGCAATCAACTAATCACTTAGGAAAAAAGACCAAGAGTCACGAACAGCTTAATGTAAACAGTTTTTCAACACGCAAGAATAGGCAAAAAGGAAAACAAGTATTAGGCTGCATAAGGAACAGAATGCATTATGGAAAATATGGTAGCACTAAACATGATCTCATGATCTCAAGCACTGTGGCTACTACTCTGGGTCTCACCTGTAAAATTTTAAGGGGGTCTGTGTTGTTTAGGTATATCTGTTCTTTTTAGCTTTTATGTACCAGGTGCTCTTAGAGCAAGAATTTGGGAATGGGCAATAAATATGGGAGGCTTTGGTTTTTTAAATTCAGTGCATCAATAACCACAATTTTTCTGGGAAAAAAAAAATTAAAAATTAATTCAAATTCAGCCAAGGGTTTCTCTGAGGCTTGGGCTCAATTCAGTGCTAGGTGGTTTAAATCAAGCACTTCCTTTTTCCTTAGAACAGTAAAGAAAAAGGAGAATGAACTTGACTTTGTTTACAGCAATGGTAATATGAGAAGTATGAGACTTGGTAATTGAGTCAGGAGTAGAAGTGGAAGTCTCCTGTGACAGCCTGTAATTGTCAGAGCTCCAGTTAAATTCAGCAGACACGGATTCAAGTAATAGTTGGAGTGCCTGAATAGTACCTGTATCAAACCCAGCCTCTGGACCTCTAGAGATGTACTTCTCAGTGCATTTTGGTCCTTACATTATAATATAGCAAATATTAACCAGAAAGCTGTATGGGTAATTGTCGTTTCATGCTAAAAATAGTTTTATATATAAAAGTGCATAAAAAAAAATTCACCCTTGGCAACTGTGAGATTCCTGCTTGAAAGGGTGGTGGGAAAGATGGGGCTCCAGGAATGTTAGAGCCAAGCAAGGCTTCTGTGGGTGTGAAATTGTTGGCAATTATGTCTGATCACTGGCTGCGTATGTTTTTGCTGAATATGTTCAGATTTACCGTAGAAATTGGCCTGAAGTATTACCAAGTTCCGGGAGCCCTGATTAAAATAAACTGTGTTCAAGATACATGTACTGCAGAGAGACTCTCAAGTCCAGGGAGAGATCTGCACAAGGGGGAAGTGCCAGACACAAGAACAACAACAAATTAAAGAAAGGAATCATCTCAGGAAATATTATTGCTGGGTTCTGAAAACAAGCTAAAAGGCAGTTGCTACCTAAGGAGCATGAAGGGGAAGAGAAACAGCATTAAAAGTAATAAAGCAGGATTCGCATGCAAGTAAGAGGCAGAGCAGCTCATTTCGGAGCCAGACAGTAAATGAGCATAGATGATTAAGATAAAGTCATTACACTGTAGCCTGCCGTGATCACCTATGGACTGGAGGGATGCAGCCCCAGCACATGAGAAAACCTCCCCTGCTCACCCCTTCCTCAGCTGCTTCTCACAAACCCATAACAGGACTTCATTTACCAGCCTCTAAAATGCATAGATTTCCTTGCAGCTCACTGAGATTTTCCTCAGGGTTCTCCCCTCTGGCTCTTTCTGACCTTTTTTTCTCCCCAAGATGAACAAGCTTCTGGAAGGAGTCACCAAAACAGTGCTTTAACTCTGCACGAGCCTATCAACTCCACCTTCATGCCTTTTTCCTTGCATGTTCCCATAAGCATTCCTCTTGCTGTCCCATTTGTTCAGGGAGAGGTTTGCAGGTAGCAACACAACTGCAGAGTCACAGACTCGCCCAGCCAGGAGCTACTGGAACTGTGGTCCTGCCTCATTGCAGCCCTTGCACCCTACGCCAGCCTTCTGGGATGAAAGCAGCAGAGGCTGTGCAAAAGAAGGCTCTTCTCACAGCCCCCTGATGAGCCCTGAGCAAGAAAAGCCACCCCCCTGGTTTTATAGAAAAGGGCTCAGAGACCCAGTTATGAGGCATTTCATCACACGAGCCATCAGTGTGCTCTTTGTAGCCCAGAAAGCCAGTTGTATCCTGGGCTGCATCAAGAGAAGCGTGGCCAGCAGGTCGAGGGAGGGGATTCCCCCCCTCTACTCCACTCTGGTGAGACCCCACCTGGAGTCCTGCGTCCAGCTCTGGAGTCCTCTCCTGTGAGGACAGCCTGAGAGAGTTGGGGTTCTTCAGTCTGGAGAAGAGAAGGCTCCGGGTAGACCTTATTGTGGCCTTCCAGTATCTGAAGGGGGCTACAAGAAAGCTGGGGAGGGGTTTTTTAGGCTGTGGGGCAGTGCTAGGACTGGAGGGAATGGATTAAAACTAGAGATAGGTCGATTCAGGTTGGACATTGGGAAGAATTTCTTCCCCAGGAGGGTGGTGAGACCCTGGACCAGGCTGCCCAGAGAGGTGGTGGAAGCCCCATCCTTGGAAGTGTTTAAGCCCAGGCTGGATAGGGCTGTGAGCAACCTGCTCTAGTGGGAGGGGTCCCTGCCCATGGCAGGGGGGTTGGAACTGGGTGAGCTTTCAGGTCCCTTCCAACCCTGACAATTCCATGATTCTATCTTTCCATCCGCAAGAGAAAAAGGGACCTGCAGTGGCGTTTGTCTCACTCTCATCTCCTCCTCCTACATACAATAACCCAGTCAGCCCACATTTCCCACTGGAGAGAAGAAGATGAAAGCCATTGCCAACAGCTTGGCTGCCAGCAGAAGGCTCCATGACCTGCCGAGGGACATCTGGGCTTTGGGCAGCATGGCAGCGTAGAAATTGCCATCAGCCAGCCAAAGATTAGTCGAGAGATCGACGCAGATTGCCAGCCAACAAACTTAGTCTCCTGCCTCCACGGAGGGTTCAAAAAGATGATCAAACCTTATTGAAGGCTCTCATGTCGTCTCTGTGAACGTGGGTATCAAGGAGATGATAGGAGTGTGGCTGTATTAGAATCATAGAATGGTTTGGGTTGGAAGGGACCTTAAAGCTCATCCAGTTCCACCCCCCCTGCCATGGGCAGGGACCCCTCCCAGTAGAGCAGGTTGCTCACAGCCCCAGCCAGCCTGGGCTTAAACACTTCCAAGGATGGGGCTCCCACCACCTCTCTGGTCAACCCATTCCAGTGTTTCACCACCCCCATGGTGAAGAAATTAGGGATGAATCCTTGGGCCACAGCTGAAGTTTGCACTTCAGACAAGGCTTCAGCCCTTCGGGGTGAGGAACAAGCAGCCTTTTTCCCCGAACATAGAAGTACTTATCCTTTGAACACAGAAGGACCTTTTTGCTACCTTACTTACAACCTCTAGATTAATTTGCTCTTCTAAAAATGTTTGTGGGTGATATCATGACAGTTTCCTTTTAAAGATTTATTTTAGGCCTAATTTTTGTTTCTCAGACTGTACTACCTGCATTTTTCAGTCATCTACTATGAATAACTCCTCGAAGAAGATTTTCCCTCCTGCTCACCGTATCTTTGGGAGAAAACGAATTTTAGTGAGCTAATTAAATAGGGCTGTATTGTACATCAAAAAATCAGTAATAATGCAAGGCAGTAGCATTACGTCTAATGCAAGAGTAAGTTTGCAATACACATCGTATCTGTAATATATCATTCTGATAACAATTTGAAGCAGTGGTGCTTTTAATTCTTTGCTTGGCAGAGTGACTAGCAAGCACCAGGGTCTGGCAAGGCATTTTTGGGAAAGAGGATATTGTAACAGTGAAGATCAGGATCCTGCCCCGTGCACCTCCCCAAAGACAAATGCAAAACCTTGAGTAGCTATGGAGGGGACTGTGGAGCTACAATGCAGGCAACTGCTCCTGGTCCAGACTTTACCAGCTTTTCTCCTTTTTTTTTCCAGTTTCCTCAATATGAGCAATTAAACGTCTACACTGATTGAATACTAATGTACCCCAGTGTTTCAAGATCTAAACTAACCTGAAACAGCCTATGTTTTTATATGTGATTTTAGGTACTCCGTGGAAAAAAAAAAAAGAAAAAAGATTCCAGTGCCTTTCACAAGCTGCAATTATGGAATGATTAAAATTAAGCCTGTTCTGGAGCAGTCAGCAGAAGGGATATTGATAACTTGCCTTCACTACCCATTTCAGTGGAGCGAAAGAGGGGAATCTTAGCTAAGCAAAACAGCTACATGTCAACTGATAGAGGAAATCTGTGGGATGCTCAAAATGCAGTAAATATAGCCAGTGTTTATTCTAAAGTACAGAGAAGTAATTAAAGATTTTTATTCTTTTTTTGTGAACAAAGTTTGAATTGTTCCAAAAAAACTAGAATATTTCAAAGCATGCTAAATCTAATACCTCACTCATCAATTATGATCCTCACCAGATGCATACCAACAGTTCTTGATGGCTCACACACCTTCTACTACTAATTTCCAAAAGTCACCAAAAACAGTGATGGAAAGAAGCAAAAATAATACATTTTTTAACTATAAACAGAGGTGGGCTACTAGAAATTGTCAGTACCCATGGCCAGGCTCACTCAGGGACTGGAGAATGCAAGCACAAGGCTCACATTCATCTCCATTAATAATTTTAGATGAAGCTTAAAGAACAGTAAAACAAACTAAGCTGCAAGAGAAAATACATATTAGCATTTAGATTAACAGTTATTATCTCCATTTCCCATCAGCAGACAACAGCGAAATACATGATGATGGTTTAAGGTTGTTTTTTCTTCTCCAAAAGGTTAAGGGCTTCCTGAACTCGATGGGCTGGAAAACACTGGCCTGTAAGATAAGTGGCACTGGCCCTGACACGTGCTACATATCCTCAATACATCTGGACTCCAGTTGGAATTAAAATTCATATTGCAGTAGCAATTAAAAGACAGAACTAGGTCATGAGCTGTTGTTCAAGGCAATATGCAGGCAAAGAAAGAAAGAAGAAAGAAAAAAACCCCAAAACACTGAAGCAAGCAGCATTTACCCTAAAAATTTCAGCATTGAGAAACTCAGAAATAGGAAACAACAAAAAGAGGAGAAAAATACAACAGGAAAATAAGAATTTGGGAGATTTCTCTATGCACTCACTTTTGCGCCAACCAAAGGCTGTTGCCACCAGGCAGTTTTCCACCTGCATTATGACAACTTAATTTGAAGGAGAAACCAGGGACTGGTTGAACTGGCGATGGTCAGCACCCACAGACTGCTCACTGGTGTGCTTGGCCCTGTAACCATGGGCTGGTGCTGCACGTGGGATATGTTTCCTTCTGCTCACGTACAGCATGACTTGCAAGAGGCTAGATGATTTTTATAAAAGAAACCATAGCAACCCTCCCAAATCTATGGCCACTCAGGTACGCAGCTTTTTCTCTTCTCTCATTAAGTTCAGAATCTCCATCCAACTATTTTATTCTAGATAGAAAATGTATAAGAGATATATCCACAATGCACTCCATGGCATACAATAATTGGTGTGACAATGCACTTCACATTACCCATGTGCAATTCTAGATGTAGAAGTGAGAATGAAAGCACATGTTGCTTCAATTCCACACCCCCCCCCCCCCCCCTAAAATGCACGGAGAAATTCTGTGCAGTTTAGCACAGGCTCGCTGCAGACCACTCTTCGAGTTTTAAAATACTGGAATTGTTCTGGTTGGAAAAGACCTTCAAGATCATGGAGTCCAATGATTAACCCAGCCCTGCCAGGGCACCACTGACCCCTGTCCCTCAGCACCACAGCTCCACAGCTTGGAAACCCCTCCAGGGATCACGGGGACTCCAACACTGCCCTGGGCAGCCTGGGCCAGGGCTTGACAACCCTTTCAGATCTCCCAGTTTGACTCTCCCTACTCAACCTCCCAACTTAATTTTGTGTGCATGAAGCTCTAAGTGACACGAGAAGCCTAGATCAATAGATGCATAGAAAGAAACACATTCAACGAAATTCAAACAGATAGATTTGAAACACAATCCCAGAGGTGCTCCACACCACCTATGAGGACAGAAGCTATAGCGTAGACCTTCTGCTCAGTCTTCTGTAAAAAACACTGTTTTCTGTTGTTCTGCTGTTAAAAACACTTGTGGGGTTTTTTTCCCATATGTTTATCTTGGGCTATACTACAGATGAAAGGGAACCTATATTCCCTGTACTCAATTCTTCATCTTCCAAAAGACGGACAAAACAACTGGCAATAAATTTGTCACTCTTTATTGTATGTTTGTTCTGCATCATTACACCCTCTGTCCTTTATGAAGCCTGCACTGTTGGCCTTTAATCATCAGGAAAGGTTTATATAAAAGCAGCAGAGACATTTTTGGTTGTCCGTGATAGATCCCTATGCGTGGCTAATTATTAATGGTAACAAACCATCAACAAATCAGGACGTAACACTCAGCAAGAAGCTTTTTAGGGAGTGGAAGAAATACCATGCATGTTCAAAACAGAGAGTGGTAATCACCATGTGCCCAGCAGTACTTTACACTGAATTTTCCCAGTTGCTCCCGATGGACTGTCAAGTGTGTGACTGACATGTTACACCATCACACAACTGTGATTAATGTATTTTGCACATCACCAAGGGAACTTTGAGACAGGTTTGAGTCTGGCTTTGACACACAGGTTTGAGTGTCAGTGTCCTCTGCTCACATCTGCCTCTCTAGAGAGATGCAGACTGAAATGTCACATTAAACAAGAGCAATGTCATACGAAAGAAGACAACTCTTGCAACAAGCCCTGAGGAGATAGCTTGGGGTTGGGCTAGGACCTCAAAGAGGGTGAGGACTGCTCCATCACTGGAAGCGTTCAAGACCGGATTGGATGGGACTGTGAGCAACCTGGTCTAGCAGGAGGTGTCTCTACCCATGGCAGGGCAGTTGGAACCAGATGAGCTTTAAGGTCCCTTCCAACCCAACCCATTCCATGATTCTATGCTGCTCCTCCAGGCCTGGCTGCTCTCAGACACAGAAGAGGATCTGCAGCAAAGGAACACTGCGGAATGAGTTCATATGCACTGTACTTTTATCTGTACTGTTGTTGTTCTTAGCATGTAGAGTCATCCCAACTCAGCTTTTCCACTTGGAAACCACTAGGCAACTACTAATAAGCATCTAATTAATGTAGTTACGTTAGTTTAGTCTTTTCTTAAGGTTAAAGACCAACTGAGTCATCCACTGTGTCTTGTGGTTTCCTGGAGGCTGCTCACAGGTCACACACATGGCACTACTGTCCCCAGGGTCCTACACATAACAAATGTGGCAAGTCTCATCACCAGGACAAGCTGGACAATGGGACAAGTCTTCCACTCCAGGCCCTACTCCGTAGCCAGTGACCACATTGTGCTATGTCAGCTGAAGTTTGCTAGGTGGCTCTGACCTGGCAGACCAATAAATAAGTGGCTAATGTTCTGACAGCGCTCAGCTTTCCCAGAGCCACGCTCCCAGACCTTGCTCAATCTGCACACTGGATTTTCCGGTCTTTCTGCTTTCTCTGCCACCACCTCCCAAACAGCTGCAGAACAACAGCTAGAAATTTTCCTCTACCTGTACTTTAAAGGTCGCCTTTTATTTTATGTACTCTGTGGGCTTAGAACCAGAAGCTGGTATCAAACATCTTAACCACCAGAAGCCCCAAGTAGGGAACCTCAGCACAGACAGCCTCTAATGAAGAGACATGAGAATGACATGCCAGTGATTACAGCAAACTTACTCTACGTAGCTGGCATGCACGAAGAAACCAAACCAAAACCAAAACAGCCTGCTCCGAATTGCTGCACACGTGATTTCTGGTACAAAATGAGCTGAACCATTCCGGAACGCGTGGTTTTTGGCCAAGTTTTAAAGACACTTCAATAAATTTGCATGAACAGCCACCTCTAAAATTCACAAAATGTGGTAAAAAAAATGTAACTGGCACCTGATCTCTGCCCATTGCCAGAAGGAATAAACCAAAATAGCTGCATGTGTTGGGTTTTTTTAAATTTTTTTTGTATTTTTTTTTTTTTTTTACAATTCAACAACAGAGAACAGATGTAGAAAGAAGTACCCTCAAAATGCAGTTATAAAGCTCCAATTAATGTGCACCCAATGCCTGTGGGGTTCTCCAAAGATCAGGAACTGAACCCATGGGCAGGAGTCAGGGGACAGGAAGAGACTTATCTGGAGAGACTTAATGCTCCTGCTGAGATCCTGAATGGAGTAAGTGAAAAGAAATGTTACTGCCAAGGGCCACTCCAGTGTCTCCCCTGGCTGCAGCTGCCAATCTGCCCTTCTGGCCTCCTGGCATTGTCCATTTTATTGCCTCCAGCACTTCACTGTCCATAACAGCCACATAGCCCCCGCATTAAACTGCTTCCCTACGCTGTCTCTGTGTGGAGAGCAATAACATAGCATAGCTCATCTGCAAATAGAATCATAGAATAGTTTCATCTGGAAGTGACCTTCAAGATCATCAAGTCCAATCTTATTCCCAGCCCTATCAAAGCCACTAAACCATGTCCCTAAGCACAACATCCAACAGCCTCTTGAACACCTCCAAGGATGGTGACTCCACCAGCTCCCTGGGCAGCCCATTCCAGTGCCTGACAACCCTTTCTGGAATGAAATGCTTCCTGAGATCCAGCCTGAACCTCCCCTGGGTCAACTTCAGGCCATTTCCTCTTGTTCTGCCCCTCGTCACCAGGGAGAACAGAGCAACTTCTGCCTCGCTGCAACTTTCCTTCAGGTAGCTGTAGAGGGCAAGAAGGTCTCCCCTCAGCCTTCTACAAAATACAAAACACTAAAATCTTTGCCATGTAACAAAGCTGATTGAAGAACAACTAATTTGCTCTCAACATCTCAATGCAACCCACTAAAAGCCGATGGGTACTTTAATACCAACGTCACTTGATTGTCAGTTTTCTGGACCATCTGGAACTGTCAGCCACTGCATTTTTACTTCATTCGTATTTTGACCTCTTCAGGGTGCACACAAGAGAATATTTCCACAGAGGAAGCATCTTAACCCAGCGGTGGTTAGAAGGTACACATTCATCTCCACGCTACTGCTGCTGGCACCCAGCACAGACGCAGGGTGATGGCTTGCCGAGTGCCAGGAACATGTTCATGACTATTTATACTTCTCAACCCCACTGCACCAGAAGCTTTTAAGTAATTAGTTTTCCCTCATTAACAGAGGCACTGCCTGGGGAAGGGCACACAGGTGCCCAAAGCCCCATCCTGCATTACAGGGCAGCACGAGGTGGTCTTGGAGTGAAAAGCTCAGAAGTGCCAAGTTGGGCTGACAAGGAAGGTGACACAACCATGATGCTGATACAAATTCCCAAGGTGGAACTGCAGGTATCATTTTGGCAGAACCAGAGACCGCAATGGCAAAAAAAAAAAAAAATTCACAGGATGTTACTACAACCCCCATGTATTTAAATCAGAAAGATGACAAATATTGATCAACATTGCTGCTATGGAGACCCAAAGGTACTTTATGAGACATCAGAGTGATTTTTTTTTTTTTTTGCTAGAGTTGCATCCTATCCTAGAAGGAGCAAAGTTTATATACCTTGTGTACCAAAAAGTAATCTACACAGTCCACGGGGTGAGCAGCGTTATGCCCCTGCCAGCACATCTCTAATAAAATACGTGGGGTTCTTACCTTCTTACTGACACATCCAATCCATTATTCCATTTTTCTCTTTCATACTTTCAGAAGCAAAATAGACATTTGGCAAAGTCTAATTTAATATTATCGCTAATGCATTCAAACACAGCGCTAAACACTGTGCTGCTAAAATTACTTTACAGAAAGAAAATGGGTAAACCAGACATTTATCTCCTTGAAAAATATGGGCCTTGTGCTACAGCACCTACAGATGTGAGCCTACTGAAACCAACAGGATTATTTACCTGAGTAAGGGTTACTCCCATGATTAAGGAGTGCAAGATTACACCCATTGTTTGCATACTTCCTGTTATTTATCTATCCCTTTTTTCCCCTCATGGCTTTTGTTATTTTTTTCTTAAAAAACATAAGGCATTGAAGCGCTGTTAGCACTAGATATCATTGTGCCGTACTTTCCTCCTTTCAAAATTCAGCTGTCTTTTGGATGCCAAATAAAATTCTTTTATGAACAAAGCACATACAGTAGAAGCAGCAGAATCTGGACTATGTAATTAAAAAAAAAAAACCCAAACAAATAAAAGGAGACAGAGCTTATTATCCCCAATCAAAACAAAATTAATTTCATATTCACACTCCTACCCATGGCCTCTGCTCTTGGGAGCTGATTATTTATATCAATTTTTTAACAGTGCCAAGTACTGAGTTACCCGAGAGTTCTCAGGCAATGCTGATAGTATCAGTACTGGAAAATAACAAAAATCAGACAAAGAATTGGAGCAACTATTACAGGTAGATATACTGAGAATGAATTATAAAGCAAAATATTTTGATGCTTTTCACCTTAGAAGCAGTAAGTCTAACTTCAGTTCACCACTGCTATATGTGCTGAACAAAACTAGATCTCCTTCCTATCCTTAGGGAAAGGGGGTAAGTTAGAAATGCTTTTCAGCTACTTTATGACACAACAGAGGAGTTAATGCATAGCAAGAATGTAAGAGTTAACGCAGGACTCGTTTCCTGCTCCCAACCCAATCAGAGACGTATTTAGCCGAATAAAGAGCAACAACACAAGTTACAACAGGGAACTGGCATTTCACATGAGAAAAATAACAAACGTTCTTTCGCAGTCTGAAGTTTGACACTGAATTAAATCAGCCTCAGCTTTGCTTGCAAGAAATCAGACCCAGGATCACAAATATGTTTTGGTTTAGGAGGGTGCTACAGGGATTTGAAAATTTAATTAGTACAGGTTAATTTAAAAAGGCCTTATTGTGACTTCAGTGTCTGTTTTGTAGATACTGTTTACATGTTTTCTGGAGTTAAAAAGAAAGGTTTCTGCATGCCTTTTTAGGTTTCTTTGAGTCATTTTAAAAGCAAAAAGAATGCAGGCTATTTTTAGCAAGACTGGCAAAGCACTGCACGTTAGAGCTCTTGTAAGCTGAAAAGAGCTTGCAGCAGATGCATAAAACACCAAAACTCACACAAACTTACCAAAGCAACCTCTTTCCTTCCAAGACGAGTAGTTTACAGTCAAGTACATCCGAGTTACAAAAGACTTTGTCTCCCGGGTCCATCTCGCATAAGATTTAACCTGAAAATCCACCCGGCTGTGTCGGGCGTGGCGGGGGCAGGGAGGTTTCCCCTCTCCAGAAGGCATTTCGGTGTTGGCCACGGGGGATGAGCGATGGCCCAAAGGTGGCCAGGCCAGCCACCACTTGTTGCAATGGTAACAGGGAAAGCCAGGATCTGCCAGCTCAGGCTGCAAGGGCGTGAATAATTCATAGCTTCCAGCTCCCGGCATTAGCATGCTGCTCAGGCAACGCCAATGAAGCAATTCATTTTGTCCTTTGTCTTCGGGAAAAGCTCGCTGGATTAATGAGGGTGGTCGGCGATGATAAAACCTAGGCCTGCTGATTTCTTTAGCCCGATTGGTTGGAGTTTGTGTCCCTAAATGCAAGTTTTACGGCCAGAATATAAATTCAGTTGTTCCTCCTCAACCTTAGGCAGGTGTGGGTTGCTTGGCTCCAGCAACATATCTAGCTACGGCGCATGAATGTTTCATTTTCTTGACTTAAACAGTAAAGCCAGGCTCTTTGTTTCTGAGGGTTTCTCCAGCAAAGTTAAAAGGAACTCTCCAGGTAACGCTGCTCACACGTGGCCTTGTGCATATTTCTGTAATGACCTCTTAGACTGGTAAATAGTTACCACCTGCCTTCCAAAACAGTCCTGTGCTAAGCCCTAGCTATGGAAAAAAAACCTCACCTGCAATGAAAGTCAGCAAATTTTTAATTTACTTAAAAAAAAAATATAGTCATATATTGCATAATTTCTATTAAAAGGAGTTTTGGAAGGTGATATTTTTGAGGGTGATATTTTTTTAGGGTGACATTTTAATTTTTATTTAAAGCTTTAAAAATGATTAGCAGCAGCAGCAGCAGCGTTTTCCACAATGTTTTACATCTAGAAATCTACAGTAACTGAAAATCTGAACAATAAAATAATCGGAATTCTGACTGATTGATCATGGAACTAAAATTAGAACAATAAAATAATCATAACTGTGATTGATCATGGAACTAAAATTTGAACAATAAAATAATCATAACTGTGATTGATCATGGAACTAAAATTTGAACAATAAAATAATCATAACTGTGAATGATTGATCATGGAACTAAAATTTGAACAATAAAATAATCATAATTGTGATTGATTGATCATGGAACTCACAATTGAACACAATGAATGATTTAATCAGTTACCTGTGTAGTTATATAGTATATTATTGGGATGCATAAACATTTTTCTTATTTTATATAATGTTGCTAAGAGGAGCACTGGAATATTGTATTAGTTTTGGGATCCATATTCTAAACAGGACACTGGTAAATAAGGGAGTGTAGAAATTCACTGTAGAAATTATTTGAACTCATTAAGAAAAACATTCTTCAAAAGCTGTGATTCAAGCCGGTTTGCTGTCAGGAAGGATGTTGAGAGTTAACTTGACTAACAGCATACAAAGGGCTTTACAAGGAGAAAATACCTCAGCTAGAAGTACTTCTGAGGTACAGATTTCTAAGAGAGAAGGTGATTTCCTAGGACAAGAATCTACTGAGTACACTAGCGAGCTCTACATTTCCTAGATACCTTTCTAGAAGATATGCTTTTGCCAAATGAACAACAAAAAGTTACTGGACTCGGAGCAGGTTTAAAGACTTTAGATGCAAAGAACGTAAGATCAAATTCCTTAAGATCCTTTTAGCGCTGTATTGTGCTTGTGTAGCTCATTGAAGTCTGCAGTACATACCTTCCTATCAGCTGCAGGTAGTGGTTTTGGTAAGCTTTAAATCCAAGCATTTTGCAATGATTTCAAGACTTTATCCAGAGATCCATGGTATTATAACACAAATTAGTCTGATGAACATTTCAGGGCAGATGTCATAATGCTTGCTGCTGAGCCTTTCTGGAACAACCCAGGTAGATGCACTTTTCCTCCCACCATTTTCTCCTTATTCCACTCAAGACAAGAGAGAGAAACAACCTGGGCACAAAATAATTCGATTTTGCCTGAGAAGGTATACGTAAAGATTATTTATGCCTCTGATATTCTTGTTTTAGACTGAGAAAAGCACAACTTTATTCAGTGCTTGATGCAGATGGGATTGAATGACTTTTTAGGCTTTGATCACCAGCTTGAAACTGCAGCAGGGACAGAAGAGTTTGTGAGACTCATCTGCCAGGTTTTGGCACAAACTAGAATTCGCTGTCTCGTCCAGATTGCAGGTGCAGTAGGGTTTCAAGGTGGTGATTACTCAGATCACTGCTAAGGTCACCCCCTCCTATGGGCCATTCTAACAATGGCCAAAAAATATGTTTTCGTCTGAAATAACACTGTTTCTTCACCTGCACTAAATGTTGAAAATGTCCTTTAGGATATGTGCAACTTTAAAGGAAAGGTTAGGCAGAAAGGGAGAAGATAACCAGACAGATACGGGCCAGCTCAGTCCCGGAAAACATTTCCCCGTAGGATGTACCGAGGCTGAATTTGCTCTTCGTTCTGTACATATAATGATATCTCTGGCTGCAGCTGTGGACGGGGATTATGCAGGTCGATATCAGCAGAACAGCTTCAGCACCGGAGTTGGCATGTTCTGCAGCTTCTCCAGAGGTCTCCAGGTATATGGTGAGCGGGAATGAGTGCAAGAGGTGCAGAGAAGGAGAAGTGAATAGCTGCCTATTGATGCTCTGCGAGTTTTGCCTGAAAAATTGATTGACACAGTTGTAGTGCAGACTACCTATTCAGCCAATGTCACGTATGCAAGTCAGTGACAAATTATGGTTGACTGTGCTTGAAAGCTACAGAAATGTTGAGTAGCATGAGCAGGAAGATGAGGTTCCTATCCATTGCCATCAAAATATCATCTTTTAGAGCTGTTGACAGTTTAATAGCTACTTCTGTATGTTGGAGAGCATTGTGAAGTACTGCCACTATATTATTAACCTAGGCTGGAACTTTCCTGCAAATGCAGAGCAAAAAAACCACACAAATAGAGCTTCTGAAATAGTTTAAGATTAAAGGTGTGCTGTTCAAACATGAATAGAATCTCCCTAATTGCATTTCAGGAGGACCCAAGAGCACTTTAACCCCCAATTACATTATCATTTCTCTTTTTTTTTCGGATCAAATTGATTCCGTTCCATTGTAAACATCCAGATGATGGCATTCAGTTCAAACCAAGCATTTTTAATTCCATTTCTTTCCTCTGGGCAGCTGAGATGGGATGTGGATATGGGGGAAGCTACGCAGCCTCCCCCTAACTGGTCAGGCACAGCACATAGTGCTCCAGTGGTGACTATCAGCACTACAGACCTTCAGTAAATCTCCACTGTTGATTAAAAAAAATAAATTAAAAATTGCCTTTGTGAAAAGTTACATCCATGTGTGTGATTACCTGAAATCATTCCTAGAATATACAAAGTTGTGTCATACCTTTGAAAGGGTTTGCACGGCCCCAAGCTGCCACAGTTCAAAGAAGTTGTGTATAATACCACAGATTAAGTGTAGCTGGGGAGGGACGGGGTGAGCGTGTGGCTACAGCAAGGATTTGGGATTCCAGAGGTTGGAATGTGACTGTCTATTGATATGTTTAAATTAGCTATCACTGTAGTATCTGGTTTCTGTCAAGGTATCACAGAAAATCAGTGAGATGCATCTAGGAGGTTAGCGAATCAATTCTCTGCTCTGCCCATGGGCTGACCCTTCCCTGTTGGCTGTCTTTTAGAGTGTCACCTCAGTTATTTGGCTTTTTTCCTGTTGTTCCATTGGAAGGCCACATGTTCCCTGCTGAGAGGCCTGTCTACAGCTGCCACCTACCCAAGGTGGCACCTGTCCAAGGTGGTCAAGTTGGCTTCGGGATGAGACACCAAATGGTGGCTTTTCTGGCATGTGGCACCAGGAGGGGCAATGTTCCAGGACGACCGAGGACAACACCATTAACCAGCCCTGGAGAGCTGTGGTAATGGGGTGGCAGACTTGCCAAAGCCAGGGTTATGCATTCTGCTGTGACATTATTCTCCATCTGTTTTTTTGAAGTACCAGAAAAACAAAGCATTACAAAAATGTCAAGCTGTGAAAAGAAAAGTCAAAAGCCAGAAAATTCAAAGTTAATGCTGATTCTTTAACTCAAGTCATTAACTCAGAGACATGCCTGAAGTCTGGGCAGCAGCCTTAGCTGAACTCTTGCTGGTTTGTGTAACTGGCTGAGCATTTGCACATCCAAGGCAGCGTGGATTCCTGTATCAATACAGGAGGGGAACAGGGGCTGGCTGAGTTAAGAGGCTGGATGCCACTGGTATGGGGAAAAAGAGGGGCAATCAAGAGACTGATTTCCTGAGACATTAGGGAGGTGAGAGAAGAGATAAGCTTATCCTGGAGACTATCAGAAAAAGAAGGATTAAGGACACTGACAAATGAGAAACCTAAGAGAGAATACATGAGTTAAAAGAAAGAAGTTCAGACAGGGATGACAGGGAATAATTGTGAAAAAAACCCCTCTCTCACCAGAGAGTGAGAGGAGAGTGACTTGGATAGGGATCTGGTATCGATCTGGCACAGAGATGGGGACTGCAGTGAAAATGGAAGGAGGACAATGATCCCTCAGAGAGGAAGATATGTAGTTAGGACTGGGAGAGACTGAAGAAGAAAAATTAAGAGGAAAAAAACCCTCACATTTGGTGGCAATGGACAGAAGAGTCAGGCCCTATGAGATATGTTGCTCTTCAGTAGCCAGGGTGGAACAGGATTCACATCTCCATTCCTCTCTCTGCCCAGGACACTTTGCATATTGGTCCTGCTAGCTGAGCCCCGTCCTTAGCTTCTGCTTAATGTTTCAAAAATTCAAATCACACACAAGCAACAGAGACTAAAACAATCATTAGGATGCATATGAAACACCTGTAGAAGGAAATTCTACGAAAACTGAGAAAGGAAGGTTTTTACAAACCCTGTGATACATATATATTTATATATATTGCTCTTCTGTTCAAAATCTTAGAGCATTTTGGCTCTTTGAAAATACACACAGCTGGATACTTACATTTAATTAAAAAGTTTTAAAGATAATGAGTACAGCAGCTTCAGCATAATTCACAATTAAAAGCAATCAACCCCAAAATTCAAAACTGCTCTTATTCAAATATCTAGCACCAGTAATAGCTTCTGTAGTTTTCAGGGAAATGGGAGTCATAAAACTACATTCCAGAGGTTACACTTGTAATAAGTACAGATTTATGGGCAATAAGGAAGCATCTATGTGTACCTTCTTGTGCCTCTCATTTCTTAAGCTTAAAGCTGAGACATCCCCAAAAATGTCTTCAATTAGTTTAAGCACTTAATTTAACAAAACCAGCAGTTTAAACAAATACAAACTACTATTCTCCAGCCACCACGTACGTGAAACAACTATTATTTTTCGCAAGATTAATAAAGTCACAGGTGATTTTATAACAACCTAATTAAAGCATAATTTAAATCTAAGAGTAAGAGAGGTTTTTTTTTTTGCATCAGCACTGAGTCAAGGGAAAGAAAATATTATCTGTTAATAAATACCACAGGACTGGTTTTGTCTAATTCCTCTATGTTTGCTATATGCACGAAGACACTTTAGAAAGTGAGTTGCTTTGTTTATAAAGACGTGCAATAAAAGTACTTGTGTAATTTTTCCCTCAAATAAACAAGAACACATTTTCTGTTCCTCCATGTAATCCATGCATTAAGGGAGAACGGGGCAACGATGAGAACATAGTTGAAGTTAGAAAGTTAGGGGAAAAGTATTGAGAAGTGGACTGAGGGGATAGTTTGCTGGCTCACATTTCAGATGCATTACATAAAGTGGATAAATATTGGCATGAAGTGCAATTAACTTTTGTTCCCCCCCCCCCCAAGCAGAACATGGTATTACAAAATACTGAGTGCATTCAACCTACACTAAAATCAGTGTGAAGTGAAGAGACTCAGCATTTTTCTCAATACAGGTCAGAGCCCTTTTGGCTGCACTCCAGTACTGGATCTCTCACAAGTCCTCTTCGTCACAGGCAGACTCAGTCAGTAGTTTTCAAGAGATGAACATGGTCTCGGAATTCCCATTAGTGCACCCAACTGGGGAGCCTCAATTCCCACAGCCTTCAGTAACCATCTCAAGAGATGATGAAGTTTCTTTCACTTAGCAATAGACAATCCGAAAGTTGGATGGATGGTAAGAGAAGGAGGGAGCAGCAATGCAATTTTGCAAAATCACCAAGAAATAGCAGATAGCAAATGTCTCCCTGATCAACATTCATCCAGCAGCAGCGAGCTGAACTGTGCATTATTTGTCCTCTGCAATTCTGTAGCGATTGTTCCCACCATGGTTCCTTACCATCATTATTCATCAAGTTACTTCTCTAACAGTTAGACATCATTCTGTGAATAACATTGTTTTAAGAATATAAACGGCAGTCGGTAACTTCAACCTTTCACATGGACTTTGAAACTCTAAACGTTGGTATTTTACTGTAGCTAAGAGTTACTTTCCCAAAGGTCTGCTACAATGCAGGAAATCTTGGCTCTTTCAGAAGCAACGTCAGATCTGCCCACACGTTTATATGTGACCAGTCTGTACCAGAAGCCTTACTTACCCCATTCTTTTAATGCCATCCACTCATTACTTAGATATGAGGGATATCTTTCTGTTACAGACCTCCACAATCCCTCATTCTTTGTTTAACACTTACTGAATAAATCATTAATCACCACCACCTCAGCTAAGGAACAAGACTTCAGAGCTGATGACAGATAAAAGGCAAGAGAAGTTGCAGAAGTAGGACCACAGGATCAGTAGCATGGGAAAGACACATGCCCAATGCCTCGTCTGAGGTCCACCACCCAAGACCTTGATGGCCAAGGAAGACCCCCTGGAAGTGCTGGACTGGGATGAGGAATATGGGAGAGTGTTTGATACGAAATTTACTGTGAACTGGGCTAAAGGACAACATCATGTTCACAGATGTAAGAGAGAAACAAGAAGCTTTCTTTACAAGTGTCCTCAAAACCTGGCGTGAAACATCCCTTCCTTTTTGTTATTAAAATATAATGCCACTCAAGTTCTTCATTATACTTCTTTGTTACTGCAGCAGAGACTACTATGAAGAACTGTCTGCATTGCACAGCCTGGACCACACCAATCAGCTGCCCAGAGCAATGTCTTCTGTACAAAAGATACAGCCTCTTGCTTAACGATTCGCTTCATGGGCAATTGGTGCAAAGAGGAAACATTTGCTTTTTTGACTCATTTTATTTTCCCGCAATAAATAGAATAATAAACTGACATGCCAAGTGTCTAAACTGAGAAAGCGCCTGTAGTAGCCTCTATTTCCACAAATATTTGTCTCCCAAAATTTAAACATAAGCTATTTAATTGCTAATGAACCATTTGATAATAATTGGGTTCAAGTAGTAAACCAGAAGTACATTGAGTAACCGTCTGTGCTGTTCATGGGTCCTGATTAGCAGTACTGCTGGACTTGGCTTTTATCCTTATCACTGTATCACCCACAGTTTTAAAGACTCGTGAACACTTAAATGAGAATAAAGAGAGGGAGAGGAAGTTAAGATCTTTTATATAGATGCAACAATTTAATATTGCCTTTGCTTCCCAGAAGCAGTATTATCCAAGTTTATGAAGAGACAAGTCCTACCATTAGTTCACAAAATCTGATGTGAGCTCCACTGGAGTTCAAGTCAAATTCTTTGTGTTTTCCTGCACAACATTGCCAAGGTCTTTCTTAGACAACAAATGTAAGAGTTTTGCTTTTTAACTGCACATTAGAAAGTGCTCATATTGGTCTTGATTAACCTCTGTCTTGGACTATTAGAAATATCTCTCTGACCCAGACAAATCCCAAACCACCTCACTTCTAGCCATCCTTCTTCACAGATAATTTTTCTGGCTCATTGCTCCAGCGAAATGACTCCTCTGCTCTCAACCCTCCACTGGCTGCTCTTCCCTCTTGCTTCAAACACAAACTATTACTGAGATGTTGATCCCTGACTCTGCTCTGATACCAGCACAGGCTTGGCTGCTGCTGTGTCATACCTCTCAGTTCTGAATTGCATTTCATGCTGGTCTTAATGAACTGAAAGAATTCCCCTCTCCAATTCTAAAAGGAGACCTGATTTCCCTCTTTCAATTCCCACCCTTAAAGGTCACCTCTGCTGCGACTCCTACAGAGAAAAACCAACAAGCACCTTGATGATGGTCAAGAAACTAAAATGCCAGGACTGTGCTTATGATTCTCAAGACAACCTTGGATTTCTCTCAGTTTTTGTGAGAGTCACCCGTATTTTCCCAGCTTTTGCTTCGGCAGTAAATTCTCTGGCACCGTTACCAGGTTTCTGTCTCTGCTAAGTGCTGATCCCAATGAGCTGAGACTCCTGGCCGGCACTACGGTACAGATGGGACCACGAGTCTCAGTTTGGCAGCCACACCAAAATAAAGGGATCATTTCAGACTGGATCAACTTCATACTTTCATATTCTCATGAGTTCATCCAGGGCTCACAAGAGAGGTCAGCAGAGAAAGAGTGCTACATGTGAATTAAGAGTAAGCCTTTATAATATCTATAAAATTTCTCAGTTGATGTTTAGCAAATTGTCTTCTCCAACCCCTACCCGAGACAGGGCTGGCTCCAGGGTCAGACCTGGCTGCTCAGGGCTTTATCTGAGCACGTCTTGAAACCTCTGAGGATGGATATGGCACAGCCTCCCTGGGGAGCCCATCCTTCTGCTCCTCTGCCCTCAATCATGGTAAATCCATAGATGGTTTGCTCAGAGAGATACAGATTTACAGCCTGAGAGGCTGCACTGATTTCTAACAGAAAGCTACTTGGTAAAAAAAAACAAACAAAAAACAGAAGAGAAAAAAGTCCTATTTGCTCACTTTGGAATTGTTTAGATAATCAAAGAGCAGTAGATCATGATTTGAGTATTACCTGTGCTGTTTAGTTCTCTCATTATAGTTTAGAAACAGAAATGAATTTTTTTTTCCCCCCAAATAAGATTATGAAAATGTATGTGCCACCACAAAGCATCAGAGTAAGCCCAGGATGGGATCCTGGTCTCTCATCTCCTGATAACCATACTTCTATACCTTTTCTTTGGGTCTGTTTTTGTCAGAAGCTCTTCAAAGCCATCCTGGATGAAATCTTGGCCTGACAGGAGGAGATGGAAAATCTCCCATCGGGTGCTATGATGTACAAATCCCGCATCATCTTTGCTTTGCCATGTAAATTGCTAAGACTCCCCAAGGTGTACAGGTTTTTACTTTGCCATCCACAGGAACTGGGTCTCATACAAAAGAAATTACAGGCACAGTAACCTGCCTGACCTGAAAAACGAGCAACAAGAAGTAATTTCATTGCAGTATGTAAGGGGTTTCACATATTCCCTTTGGCTATAGTGCCTCCTCCCAATTCAAGTAGATTAGTTCCCAGATACCAACTTACAAAGGGCTTTTTTTTCAGTTCTGGGTGTCTTGTTTCCTGATTTACTAAGAAAACCATGACCTTCATAAATAATTCAAAAGGAAAGAGGGAACCAGGAGATGGCAAAAGTTTATCTGGCTGCAACTGTTGCTAGGAAAGGTGTCGTTTCTGAAGAGGTCATATTCATGGCAGTTCTCCATTCAATTAAAATTTAAACAGGTCAATGAGGTCCATGGCTACGATTATGCGCTAGAATTTGGGGAGACACAACAGTGATTAAGGGTAAGGCAAAAGCTATTCCCATCTCCAAGTTGTAGGTGACTTGATTTTAATCTTTTCCTCATGATAAAAATAAAGCATGTGAAATATATCTCCTGCAGAAAATGAAGGCAGAGGGATCTATTATCTTAAGAAACTATATTTGTGATTCCATTTTAAAATTTTGCTGCACTTAAAAACAAATAATAAATTATTAAACAGCAGGCAAGGAAGGAATTTGTATTTCACAGAAGGTGGTCCACAGATTGAGTCCACTCAGACTGGTAAGGAAAGATACTTCTGTTCTAGAGGTCTGCTCATCCTCATAGGTATGTGCATTTTTAATGTGCATTTTCTATGGGACAGAGTTCATGCCAGATTGGACCCCTAGCGAGTGAAATGTATATTAGAGGGCTAACATGCGAGATAAATATTTATATATTTAACAGACAAGCTCTGAAAAGTTGAGGTTAATTAAACATTTTAAGCTAAAGGGTGGTCAGATCTGTGACACAGTTGAACATCTCCCATTGACTCATGAAGGGAAATGCATTAATGTACAACAAACAAGCAAAAAATTCCTTAGCACTCTTATTAACTTCATACCAATTCCTAATAGGAAGTCTAGACATTTTGCCATTTTCTGCTCTGGGAACAGTTATTTAATTTAAGTGGTCCTCACTGTTTCAGTTGCTGTTGGTATTGAGCAGGTCCTTCCATAAACTTCTAGATGGTTCTGCTCAGCTGTGGCACTTCTACGCTGATTTAAGCAGTCTGTCAAAACGGAGTGATGTTAATTAAGTCACTGGAGAGCTTTGCCTTCTCCAAACTTAAGTACAAAGCGATGCAAACTAGTGATAACCAGACCCAGACCCACATTTTTTTCCAGGCAAAGTGATCTAAATTATTTCCTACTACAGAGAGGCAGGTCACTGAAGACAGGACAACTCTCTGCTGCAAAAAATCCAGGAGGGACAACCTTATTCCTATCACACTGGGACAAATTTCCTCCTCAGCGACAGCTCCCATGCTGTGGGTGTTGGGCTATGCTACACAGGCTCTGTGTCACAGCCCAAAGTGTCACAGGACTGTGCGAGGCATCAAAAGTACAGAATAAAAGACAATGGTAGCTGGATTACGTCCCCGTCCAGCTGTCAGAGATGCTGAAGCGGACAATTGCCTTCTGGTTCTTACTAAGGCTTTTTTCCCTGTTTTAAGTGCTTCCCTGATAGCTTGGTACACAATTAGAGGTGGATTAGAGAAAGTGGTAATAGGGTATTCTTGGTCTAATCTGCTCTCAATTGTTAATGTTAATTAAAGGACTTCCTCTTCATTATACAATAAACATGAAACACTTCTTAAAAATGAGCATTTTAGCTCACTAGCTACTTACTGTTGCTTTTCTTTTCCTCTTTTTTTTTTCTTTTTTCCCCATCAATTTCATGTATTTATTTATTTATTTATTTTAAAAGAACCACGCTAAATACCAGGAGGCCTGGGAGAACAACCCCAGCAGAAGCCACGGTAGGAGCACGGCGTACATTACAACTAGGTGAGGATGACCTCGTCACTGACCTCAGTACATTCAGAACCATCTGCAACACTTTTCTCCTCGAGCTGGTTTCCCCTCAGAACAACTGTCACAGAACCAGAGAACTGGTTTGGATGGAAGAGACCTTCAAGAGCATCAAGTCCAAGTATGAACCCAGCACTGCCAGGTCACCACTAAATCATGTCCCTCAGCACCACATCTCCATGGCTCTGGAACCCCTCCAGGGATCATGGGGACTCCACCACTGCCCTGGGCAGCCTGTTTTAAACTTATCCTTGATGTGAGTTATGAGTGCATGCCATAGAGAGGATTGCTTTGGTAGATGGTTTCATAGGTGAGTTTGCAACCTTTTAGTGCGAAGTAAACGCTGGGTTGACATTTATTACATACTCAGCCATGATTTGCAAGCTGGATTTTTCCACCTTGCTTAGGGAAGATCCCACAATATGAACTAGCCTTCAGAAGATGTTTGTTTGCAGCTACTCAGACTGACAGCATAGAAACTAGAAATAAATAAATTAAAGAAAGAAGTAATAACTCCTCCCACACGCTACTATTAGGAGCATACCTGTAACAAAGGGCAATGTTAGTCAGCCCCAGTCAGGTATTAAATCAGAGAGATTATTCTTGTAGGTTGGATTAACTCCAGTTTAACTCACTAGTTGAAAAAAAAACCACTGTATCTTTTAGAAAAATAATTCACACAAAAAAAATGCCTCAGTAACCTGGGTGGCTGGATTACTGTGGGAAAAACAACAGCCTCCTTTCAACCCACCACTGTGTGCCAACCACACACAGGCATGAAGATTTCTGAGGTGGCTTCGGGACATTTTGTGCCCTGGGGGGGTGGGGAAAAAAGGAAAGAAATGGAGCAAATACAGCAGGAAAAGGCAGCAAAAAGGCTTTACCCAGGGCCACAGAAGAGCTGTGGAGCTGCTCAAAAATAAAGTCAAGAAAACATCCCTAGTACTGACCACGGAGTAGAGGGGGATCGACGTGGTGAGCGAGGAAATGGTCTCCTACAGCTCGAGCCCTGCTGCGCTCAAGGAAAATGGGAATGTGAACGTGCCCTTCAACAAACAGGGGCTCATCAGAGGACCACACGACTCCATCATCACTTTCTCTTCCTAATGGAAACAACCTGCAGGACATCAAATATTGGCTCAGTGCTCAGAACAGGAGGGACAACACGGGTATTAGACAGAGCCATACCTTTAACTCATAGAGTGCATTATCTGTGATTGCTTCTCAGAGAATAACTTTTTCTGTTTCCAGTGCCCTAGGTAGGGAAGTAAAAAATGAATGCTATTACAGATTTGAAAATAGCTGGGGTCATCAGATACGTAAGAAAAGAAAGGGAAAAATAAACGATACATTCACAATAGGCAACATAGGCTAAAATGGTCGGGCAGAAGTACCAAAATATAGTTTATAGTAGTATAATTTAGATTCATAAAGTTATAGCTGTGTTATATAACTAATCTACCTACGCACAAATACATATATATGAATAAACTATGAAAAGCAAGGAAAACAACTGTGAAAAGACCTTTGCAAACAGTCTGGAGTTTGATTCCCAAATAGGGGGGAAAATGAAAAGAAGCGTAAGCGCTTCAAAGTAAATCAGAAAAAAACGACTCCGTTTCCATCCTCAGTTCAGCTCCAGGTTACCTGCCTCAACCTTCTCTTTTTCAGAGGAAACCTGTGTAATCCAGAAAATCGTTTAGCTCGAGACATAAAGCGCAGTGGAAATTGTACGCGGAGCATCAAACTCTGTTGACACCCGGAGTGCTGGATCACACCCAGCGCAGTGCAGCAGCAGATCACAATCTGAACTTCCTCAGCATCGCCTTACAGAGGTGGGATGCTGTTACAGGAGCTGTGTCAGAGCTCTGATTTGCTTTTGTCTAGTACTGTATTTCAAGCTCCTTCTCCTGATAACAGTATCTCAAGGATTCGGACTATTAAAGTTATCTAAAAGTGATAACGGTTTTCTCTACAGGGAGTACGTGATACACTTCCCTTCCTCCTCTCTTCTCCTATGATTTTCCAATTCGTTGATACCTCTCCAGCCACCTCTGCAGCTTGATGCCAGCTCTACCTCCAATAACCTCTTTCTGCACATCTTAATTTTTAAAGGCACCCATCTTTGTCCATTAGTTTGCTTCCGTCTGCAGCATGACCTCATTTCACTGTAGGGCTGCCATAAAATCATCTACTATTGCCTGTTTGTGGTCCAAACACCTGCTGTGTGTTCCCATCCCAGCAAATCTGCATTTTGCTTCGCTTCTCTTTTTCTCTCCCTCCCCTGCTTTGCATGCTGACACTTTTTTTCCCTAATTGTTTTATTTATGCATATACCTTTGCCACTCAGCGCTCCCAGCTTTACACTAGCTCTGTCACACAAGCACCGCTTCAAGCTTCACTTTAAGTGTATGTGAGAAGATCTTGACTTTTTGCCCATCTGTGGATGTAAGTAAGGTGGCAGGATGTGTTACCCCGTTCATGGATACAGAAGCTGGTTTTAATTTAATGTCACTAATATGAAAGAGTCACCTCTTGCGACTGCAGTTAAATGCAAAATTAAATGAGGACAATTTGTCACTTTTGAAGGATAATTCCCAGAAGCCAAATGATGCAGAATTACCTGTACTTATGCTTTGTCATGTGAGGGTGGTGCAGGGGACAACTGAGAAGGCTCCAGGTCCAATACTGGACACCTGGGAACACCATCTTGCTTCCAGTTGGCATCTCTCTGGCCCCACCACACAGTATGAAACCACACTGTGCTGGTTGCAGCGCACAATTACACCCAGTGCTCAAGGAGAATAGAAAAATCCCAACCCCTCATGCCTTGTCTCACCATGTGTATCAGAGCCCATTTCTCATTCTAGGTTGCAGTTCCACAGCTACATCATTTATGGTCCAGGGAAAGCTGAAATCAGTCACAAATCTGTCTGGGTGCTGGTGCAACACCTCCCCTGGAGTGGGGAAGTGATGAACCCAGCAGCTGTCTGGGCTTGCCCTTCCCCGGAAGGCTCTTGTAAAGGCCTTGATAAGCGAATTTCTCACTAATAAGCAGGGAATTAATCGTGCAGCAAGTCCCAAGCCTGCTGCTCTCAGGTGTGCCACCCTGTCAGGCAGAGGTGAGTGCCAGCTCAGCAGGAGCCAGGAGGACACGCTCTTACACAGTGCTGCTGGAGCCTGATATAAAAGCCACTGGAGAACTATGTGCCTCAAATGCCCTTGCAAAGCTAAGGCAAGCTGTGTGTTTTCAGCCTTGATTTATCTGCAGGGCCACTCTAAATTAATTAGGGCAGGGAGCCCTTGCTTCACCTTCCCACCAGCTGCAGGACAGAGATGCCTGATGCTGCAGCACCACGGATCTGGTCCCTCCTGCCTGCAGCATCTGTCCTCCCCACTCAGTCAGGACCTGAGAGACAAAACCTGCATCTCCCCAGCACAATCCTTTAACTGTGGCTCTTGCATTAGCACGGTTGCTCTCTGGATCAAAATCTCCAGCCACCCCACCTGGCTACCCCCCACATCTCACGTATAGCCCAACGGGAGCAAGAGCAGTTGTGGTTTCTTCTGTCCTTTCTTGTACCTCTTTGGTGGCAGCTGAATGGCCTTAAGTTTCCTAAGCTTTTTCCCCAGAGAAATCCTCTCTTGCTTCTGCAGGCCCATTCCTGAGTTGCCTCTGCTTTTGGAAGAGAAGGAGGCTGTCTGCAAGGAGCAGCATTAGCCTATGGGCAAGGTGTCATCTCCAGAGGGAAGAAAGACTACAAGCAGATCTTGTGGACTTACCAATTTTAACTTTCTTGGAAGAGTTTTTAGGACGAGAGCGTGGAGAGAAGCCCAGATGAGGTAGAAGAAGGTCAGGAGATTACATATCACTCCAAATAGCCTTGAGTGCATTGCCTTGATAGTGTACTGGTGCAGAAGTCCTGAAGAAACCTCCTTTCTCCCCCCACCTCTCTTTGTGGCTCCCATACAGGCTTCCTCCATAGCCAGCTGCCAGTAAAGCCTCAGAAGCTACAGAGCTGTCTCCTACACGGAGGCTGAAAGCCTTAACACCCCACGTAGCTAAAGGCAGAGAGGACAAACCTCTAAGCAAGAGGACAAAAGAACCTCGACCCCACCACAGACAGCAATTCCATGTTTTGACAAGCTGCTACCCCAGATCTCTAACTACACCTCTCCATTAAGTACAACAACCAGCAGCTGTTCTGGGAAGGCTCTTTTTTTTAATTTATTAAAAAAAAAAAAAAAAAGAGAGAAGAGAAGAAGGAAAAAGAAAAGAGAAAAGAAAAGAGAAAGGAAAATGAAAAGAGAAAAGAAAGGGAAAGGAAAGAAAGAGAAATGAAAGGGAAGGGAAAGGGAAAGGAAAAGGGAAAGGAAAAGAGAAAAGAAAGGGAAAGGAAAGAGAAAGGAAAGGAGAAAGGAAAGGAGAAAGAAAAGGAGAAAGAAAAGGAGAAAGGAGCTATATCTCATTGGTTAAATACACTGATGGATGGAAAGAAAGAGAGACTAGGGAAAAAGAAAAAGAAGAAAAAAGTGAGATGAAGAGATAGCTAAAGTTCAAATGAGCTCAGCCCTCACATGCTGATAATGTGTCTGCACTCTGGGTTACTCTTGAATGTCAAAAGAAAGATGGAATCTGAGTTTAATAATTTCCCCGGAGCGCCATTGTCCTGCAAAGCCAGTTTGCCTTCCAGTGCTCAGCTGCTGCCCAGGGAGAGGTGAGGGAAGTGAACCACTTTATTTATTGAGTTGGTTGTTGTAACAGTTTAAGCTAAGCTCAGCATCACTGGCTTCTCCTTTCAGGTCGGTTCCTGGAATTAGTAGGTTTTTCTTTTAGATCTGCATTCCAGAGTATCTCTGCTTTCATAACACAGTTTTGTCCCGGCTTCAAATACATCTTCTGACCTGAGAAAGGATTACTCCATCTTTGATATCACAATTAAAATGGATCAGGAGGGGGAAGAAACGATTGATCCTTCAGCCATTGTGCTGATCTGCTGAAAGCACTGTCTTATGCCCATGAGAAAAAAAAACCACTGAATCACAGGGATCAATAAACAGAGCTGTAGCACTGCAACTGCTGCAGGCTCCACTCTTAGACTTGTGCTGGCAATTACAGAAACTGGGTTGGTTTTACAACTGCTTCAATAAATGCCCTATAACCTCAATCCTTCCTATGCAAAAAAAAAAACCCAAACAAACAAAACTCCCAAACTTAAACTGTCCTTTGAATTACCAAATTGTAGTGTGCTCCATTCTTCCTTCCCAAAGCAAAAAAAAAACCCCAACCTTGATGCTTTCACCAAATGCTTACAGCTTTGTGTTATGCTCATTTTAAACTGACAGGTATTAAGATAGCTGTTCTTTTATCTACAAAGTTGGATGTGCTGGGTAGAGGTTTGTAAATGAATAAATGAGTCAACTTCTTGCTTTCGGATGCTGCAGGCAGGCAATTAAACATGATTGAACTTCATAGGGTAGTAGTTTGGAAGTTGTTAATGTCGATGATCACAACTACAAAATACTTGATGAATTACAGAAGAGGCCAGAGGACAGAACACTATGGATTTTATGCCTTTAACGGCACTTAAAAAAATGCCTACAGGAGAAGATACTGTGGTCTTAGCTGTGACCTAACTAAAAAGGGGTCTCAGGACTGAAGGGTAAAGGCAGGTAGAGGAGGTTCTGCTTTACATTTTGGGTATGTCCTGCTCTGGAGAGCAAACACATCCTCAGATTTCTCCAATCTACGCTTTTCCCAGCTGCAGAATCCAAGTACCACAGTGATGTTAGTAATTGCAATGTGCGCTGACTGTAAGGCAAAACAGAGAGAGACAAAGTAGCTTATTCACTCCACAATCAGCTTTGCAAGTCAATATTTACATCCCCTTGCAAGAGTCAATGCCAAATATTTGGGATTAGTGTTTCATCGGTAAATATCAACACCAAATATTTGGCTAAACCATCCTGACATCCCACATATTCAGTAAAACCCAATTCTACTGCCTGCACATCAGAACGTAGATAGTTAATATTTTAAAAATCACCTCTAATTTTCCATGTGTTGTTTTGACATGAAAGAGCAAATTATCTCTATATTTTTTGATTGAAACTGGTGCTTCATTTACTCCAAATTTGCAACCTATGCCAGCTTTTTCAAAACTGAATTATTCCTTGAAATCAGATATTCTCCCAGTAAATTATATCAGCTCTTCCTCTGTGTAGGGATTTTATCTGTTGGCTTTAGAATACAAGGGAAACTGAATATGAGATCAGGGTCCATCAAATCACTGAAGAGAATCTATTCATCTGATAACCCTCCCCTGCTTTGGTTTTTTTTTTTTGTTGTTTTTACATCCTTTTTTTAAATCTTGCTTATAACTTCCATTCATTTACCTGAAAAAAACCATTGCCAAGAAAGATTTCACCCCAAAAAACTTAAGAGAACCATTGGATATTTTTCCCTATAAACTTCCATTATATGGAGCTCATGGAAATGGGTTCTGTTGATTTTTCCCGTGACAGAAGATTATGTGGTTTTAATGGTGTATTAGTAATATGGCTACGTTAAATGCCATTTAAAACCTCTTTCAAATTGGTATTGACTGTGTTGAAATGGAACTATGCAGATATCCCTGTGATGGGAACTATGGATGAATATTGTATTTTCATCAGAGGCGGAATTTTCAAACTGATAGAAAACCCCCTGGAAAACATTATCTATACAAAGGAGATGAAAATAGACTAGTTGCTGTATTAACAACAACAAAAATGGCTTCTAAGTAATTATCAAATATGAACCACGTGTTGAAATACCATTTTGTTCCATAGCTGTTCCAATCAATACACTATTTATTTTCAAATAACCAGGCACTAAGGATCATTTGGACGTATATCCCATAAATACACATTACTTCATTATCGACACTTTCTGTCCACTGCTGCATTATTAACATTTCACTGAAACAAGCAATCAGGCAGCAAACAATGGGAGTTTATAGCAACGAGCAGTTGTGATTACTCTTAAACAGTAATTGCTCCCCCCAAAATATTTTTGTAGGGACGACCGGTTATTACAGGGATTATGCCCTCAGGAATTACTTTTCTCTGTGACATTCTTTACAGATAGGTAAATTTAACCAGTAAGCCAGTGAAGTGGGAAGAAAGACAATATTTGCAATGAGCTGCACCAGGGAATGTACACAAGCCAGTTAAATTGTACTTTTTATCCATGGATCCAATCACTCGCACATGCACAAGAATGCTGAATTTCTATTCCAAACCAAACCAAACCCTATTGTTTTAATCCTATAAATCCAGTTTCTGCCGTTGCTCGGTAGCCTGTTAAAGAAAGCCAACCAGCCAACCAAACCCTGAAAGCAGAATTGTTCCCTCTCTGGTTTTCGTGGAGGGCTGGGGGCCGTGTTCTGCCGAAGAGGCAGTGCCGTCTTTATGCAACTCATGCAGGGAAATTATCCTCCTCTGGTATTGTGGGATGACTGATGACTTTCTCATAAAAGATGATCTACTCAGGGGCAATGTCGGAGGCTGCAGTGGCAAATTGCCAAGAGCTCGAGGGCTGCACCTAATTTGCATGCAAATTCGCATCAGTTTTAAAGCCATAAAGAAGTGCAGTGGTAGTACTTGAACGTTTCTTGATAGGTTTAAAAGCGTGTTGTGTGATCACTAGCTATAAAAACCTGAATGTGACCAGCTTTATTGCCTTCCATGTAGAGTCTGAGGCTGTGCCTCGAACCCTCTGATCTTGGCAGCAGATGCTCAGCATCCCTCAGGACCCCCAGCTGTAAAATCCTGTTCCCACTGTCTTCATTTTTACTCCATTTGACATTATTCCACTGCCCCCGTCGTTAAAGCCAGAGGCCACGTTCATCTGCAGACCTGTTGATGCCCATGCCCAGAGAGAGGTCCAGTGGAGGAGCTGCTGCTGAGCACAACCACCCCTGGCAGTTCTCTACACCCAGGCTCTCCTCTTCCTCCCTTCCAAGGCATGCTAAGCCCAAAGCAGCCTCACTGATGCGATAGTGATAAGATTATGTAGGCAGAGAGAATGTATCAAGCTGCTGAGCGTGCAAAATACACTCCCATGTGTGTCATCGATAGCAGGTAAGAATATCATGAGCATATATATTGCAGAGACTGGCACGGTGATGCAGCTCTGGGAGGATTGAGTCCATTTTGCATAAACCCACTATGAATTGCAACAAGTTAGGGGAGCAGGGGTGCTAAGTGGAAAATTACTGAAGGAGGAGAGAGATTGAGAGGGCAGAGGCAGGCCCCTGTGCCAGCTGGTTTGCAGAAGGAGTAAATAGGAAGGATGAATTAAAATCTTTGGATTTTAGGTTCGCCCTGAGAAAGGGGATAATGCAGAAGCTTCCTGGCAGCTGCTGGTTGCCCGAGGCCAGAGTGGACATCTGACCACAGAAGCTGCAGTAAAGGTGATCTTCTGGGTAGCTGCCATGTTCACTTCATTTCCAAGCCTTGCATTTATGCTCCTTCTGTCAATAAAAATCCCTGCATGAAGAGATAAGCTGAAGCCCGGTGTCTCATTAAGCCTGAGAATTCAACCCTCTGCTTCAAGCCCTGTCCTCCTACGCTACTTTATATCATTAAGAAATATTGCCCAAGCTGATCCACTAAATCCTTGTATTAGCCAGTACAATTAAATGTAATGCAGAGGAATAAAACGGGAGCTAGCAAGACTTCTCCAGTGGTGTGTGCCAGCTCCAGAGCTGATCTCAAATGACCTGTTACCTCCCCACCCCAGGACCCTAAACTGGGCAATGGGGTGGGTGAGGTGTCTTAGAACAGAGTGCAGTGCAGCTGTACAGCACAACCCTGCATCAATAGTGGGTTTGCTGCATTTTGTTAAATGAGGTGTAGGAGAAGAACGTGTTAGAACGTTGGCAAACCTGGCAACGGGGTACTTGTGACATCCCCCTGTAGTTAATTGAAAACTGCACCAGCAACACATTCGAAACACTTCAAAACCCTTAATCATCTGATTTTAAATTGCTTAAGAAAATGCCTAGAGTTTCTCAAGATGAGTTGTGGAATATCTTGAAGGGAGAACATAAATCCCAATGCTGTCATTCTGTTTCTCCAAGGAGTTTATTTAATAAAGCAGCCAAACTAAAAAGTCAGGCTCTTGTGCTTCCAGGATTTTACTTCTCTGGCAGATGTAAACTTTGTGACTTCTGAGTTCCAAAACAATGTCCTAAACACATCAACCATTAGCAGTGATACTTAATGAGATTTGCAGATAACCCCTTAATAGACTATGTAGCGATTAAGTTAATTTAAATGATTCATCTCCACTGCAGCCTGTTAGACTCGTACATAACAGTCATTTGCATAGCAATAAAAATCTCTATCTATCCGCACAGGACAGTTTTATAAAGGTATTTCCAACCTTAATGATGTCTGCTTTCATTTGTTTGCTTGGAACTTCCTTTTGACTACTGCTTTTTGCGAGGTGCTTACCCTGACAAACCAAAGAGGAGATCTCGCAGAGAAGCATCCACTTCTGCAATGCCACAAACGAGTCCACTTGTCAACGGCGTTACGAGCCTGGCTGTGAAGAGCTCTTCCAGCTGAGGCTTCGGGGTGAATTTTACTTATGTGGCATTACTGAAATTGGGACGTGGCCAAGGTATTAACAGTCACACTCCAGTTTTGCACATGCATGCACACATACGCGCACACGGAAGAGCCACGGGAACTCCAATGAGCCCAGTTCCAACGACTGTCAGCCTGCATTAGCCCAGGATTTCAGCTCCAATCTTGCCTCCGTCGAAGCGAATTGCTAAGCTTGTTCCAACTCTAGAAGGTGCAAGATCAGATCCTTACATCTGAAATAAATCAAAGGGGAAAAAGCTCTGCCAAGCGAATCGTTGGCAAGTTGGTGTTTTCTGGAAGCTCTTATTCCCTGCCGCATGGAGCCGCTCAGCCAAGTCAGCCGCAGCAGGAGGTGATGCTGCAGGATTGTGTAACATGCAAACCCTCCCCCCCCCAACCCAAACAATTAATGACTAATTGAAATTACTTCTCCTGAACTGACCTAGAGCCATATGGATTAAAACAGATTTCTGAATGCTAATTACACTACATCATTTTCCCAATTATATTAAAAATTGGATTATGCACTGAGAGATGGGATGTTTGAAGTAGCCACTAATGAGCAAATCACGCATAAAAACTTGTTTGTTATGTTGGTGATTGAACACAACAAGGTTGCAGGCATGATGTCGTGTCCAAATAAACAAGAGAAACCAGAGAGATTCTGAGAGCAGCACCAATCTGCAAGCTGTAATTTAGGAAGCTTCAAAAGCTGTGTAAAAGCCAAAGAAGATTTTAGAGTATTTTAAGAGATGTTTGTCTCTCTGCAGTGGTTCTAGGAGAGCAACCACCTGGCTGGGAGCAAAAGCAAACTCACAGGGAAAAAAAAAAAAAGAAATGCTTGAAATGCCCCAGGTCAGGTCAACGGGGCTCTGAGCAACCTGCTCTAGTTGCAGATGTCCCTGTTCAGTGCAGCAGGGTTGGACTAGGTGACCTTGAAAGGTCCCTTCCCACACAAAACAGTCTGTGATTCTGTGAAATTCAGGTAAGGGATGGAGACAGGAGCAGAGCAGGGAAGCAGGAGGTACCAGAGGGTCCTGGTGTGCTGTGAAGTGCAGAAGGAAGTACCAGTAGCTCATGAATCATAGTTTTATCAAGCCACAGAGGTGCAGAAATATCATGCTACATTACTGACACCATTTGGCTTGGCTGTGAGGCATCCAGGACAACCAGGACATGTTGCTGTAGCATACAGCAGACACATTGCTGTGAACGTGCTGCTCAATGGGGCTTTCCTTCCCTCATTTGCCAGTAATGGCTAATGTTATTGCTGGGTTATTGAGGGTTCCAGGGTATTTTCTGAAGGAATTACTACATTATTAAGTGACTAAGTTGCTTATCATTCATTTTCAGAAGTTGCTGAGGAGCCGGAGAATGGAAATCTGATTATCAAAGGGACTCCAATATTGCATTTTTCTAAATGTGTGCCCCAGCTTCCTCACAGAATCAAGAATAACACAGCAATTTAATCACTACAAACAGCCTCTATATTGCAGGAGCTAAAAGTTTACAGCTCCTTCCTTAAATATTATAAAATCTACTTTCCATCACTTTGGACATTTCTGGATAAACAGTTCTGCTGTGATTCCAGGGCACTTGGGGAAAAACATTCCCAAGAGGTTTCCAATCCCTGAATAGAGACATAGCTCTATCTGTCAATCCATCTGCCTGTGTACCCACCTACTTATCTTCAAGTGCCCATCATACTGCGTGGAAAGAATTATAGCTAATTATCACGATTCAATCTCTGCTGGCAGCTAAACACCACACAGCCAGTCACCTAACAGCTTCTTCCCCCTCCACACCCCCTCCTGGGGGTTGGGAAGGAGAATCAGGAAAAGAAAGAAAGAAGATGAGAGCCCAGGAGTTAAGGAGAGTTTAATAAATCACAGAGAAAGAAAAAAACCACCAATACCAATGATAGCACTAACAAAACAATCGACAAAGCAAGTAACAGAAACTGGGAAGACTCTACCTGTGCCCAAAACATCACTTTCCCTGTTCCAACCACACTGAAGCAAGTTGAAAAGTGATATCTCTACCCCAGCCCAGCCTTCCCCTTATATAGCAGCATGACATCAGTATGGCATCAGCTCTCCCATTGGCTGGTTCAGTTGTTTATCCTGGCTGTGGTCCCTCCCAACTGATTGGGCCAGCAGCTGCTGGTGATAATTAACTCAAACTGAACCCAGGACACTAATTTGTCCCAGAGACTTATAAAAAAACTTCACAGCCAATCTTAGTGCTGTATATTTTTTTTCTCCCTCATGGAATTAAAACATTTACTGCTTAAAGTAAAAGCCCAACAAAACCCAATCCTTATATGTAGTATGGAAAGAATAAGGTTTCTAGAGTACTTGCCCCAAAGCTTCAGATTTAAGTCTACAAAGAGGAAATAATACTCATTTCTCAACAATACAAAATGTAGAAGTCAAGATGGGTTTAGCTTTAAACCTAATTTTTCTGAGTATCACTATTAACAGATATTCTGAGCTTTTTTATATAATTTGAAATAAAGTGGGTTTTGGGTGGGTTTTGTTTTTTTTTTGTTTTGTTTTGTTTTGTTTTTCTCTTTAAAAACAGAAATATAAAAAAAAAGACTTTCAAAAACTCAGCATATTTTTATTCCCTGGATTCACAGAGTCAATGAGTTGTGCACCATCTTTTCATCATTCAAAAGTCTCTACCATTTTCAAAGTCTATATTGCCCACAATTTAAGAAAAAAAATTCTTATTATTACTGAGCTCATTCTTTTCTGATGTAACCATTCTCTTATAACTTTGAAACTTAAATTAACTTTCTCTTCTGCTATCAAAAAAAGGGATATAGCAAAAAGAGAATGGAATTATAATGCATTTTGTAGAAACAGACAAAGTCTTTGAGTCAATCTTCCATTTATACTTTTTAAACAATTTTTCTCTGGTAAGCCCAAAGACAAGACTTCCATAGCAACAGAAACAAGAACTATGATGCAATGAATGCTAACAAAATCGCTATAAGAAAAGAGTAACAGCGGTAGATTATTTATATTTAAGGTATTTGAATGAGGTACAGTTAACCTCAACGAAAAACAAAAAAAATGAATCCAGTGGTTTTTTTCAGCCCAGCCATCAATAAAAACTTAAATAGCATATTCTGTTGATTGCTCAGTTCTAAGTATTCTCACTGTTTTCAGTGGAGTGCAATGGTAGAGAACAATTCTTGAGGGTTTTTTTGGGGGTTTTTTGTGTGCTTTTCTTTTATTATTATTAATATTATTTTAAACCTGAGATACAAAGTTCAGTTTCCTCCTCATAAAATCCTGACCCCACTAAAAGAGGAAAAGGAATGTCAAAGAGCTTTCTGCCCTTAACATCAGCAGCTAAGATTTGACCTAGAAGGGGAATTTCTTTCATCACCTTTTCTCCTATGCTCTGGGTAAGAAGAAGGTGAGTGCCCAAGAATACATCCAGAAAGCAGCATCACTTCATCAGATTTCATCCTAAATGTATTAAAGGAAATCCTTTTACTTGGCACCAATAGCACAGAGGATTGCAGTGACCCACAAAGAAAACTTACGGGCAAAACCAGAGCACTTAGCAGTTCAGTGATTCCATTTCAAACAGCTAAACGTGGATGGCGTGGGCAGAGTGAGAGCTCCAAGAGATGACCAGAGCTTGGAAAGGCTGACAAGTTTATCGCTTCCTCTTACCCAGCCGGCTGCCAAGACAGCTCAACTTTTCCTCACCCCCACCCCAGGCTGCTATCCCAATCCAGTGCATGTCAGAGCTGCTGCGACCATGGTCCCCGAGGCTGGTGCTCTTTTCCCCAGTAGGATTTTCTCTGATCTTAATACTTTTCTGGAGATGCAACAGTCACTGGCAGTAAGTTATTATCACTCTGGTGAGATTCCTTTGACTCTTGTGCAAGGCAATGTGTGTGCCTGGCAATGCTGGTGGCCTTTGACAGTGAGATTTGATAGAATCACAGAATGTTTTGCATTGGAAGGGACCTTTCAAGGTCATCTAGGTCAACCCCCCTGCAGGGAGCAGGGCCATCTGCAACTAGAGCAGGGTGCTCAGAGCCCCAGCCAACCTCACCTGGAATGGTACCAGGGATGGGGCTTCTTTGGACAAGAGCAAAGCAGTTCCGAGAATTGAACACTTCCAATAAAGGTTTTTGTGGTCTTTTTTCCGTGTTGATGTTGTCCCCATTTCTCACTGATCATTTCAGTTTGCATAGTTTCAGATTAAATGACTAGCAGGTCTTCAGGAGTCTACAAGCTACTGTAGGAATGGGAGGAAATAATCTGCCTGAACTATTTCAGCCCTAATCAAATGGGAGGCTGAGAAACAAGCCATCACTTTCTTCTTGATAAGATGTGTATTGCTTTCATTGAAGGAAGAAATTCTTCACTGTGAGGGTGGTGAGGCACTGGCACAGGCTGCCCAGAGAAGTTGTGGATGCCCCATCCCTAGAAGTGTTCAGGGTCACATTGGCTGAGGCTTTCAGCTGCCTAGGCTAGTGGGAGGTGCCCCTGTCCGTGGCAGAGGAGTTGGAACAAGATGACCTTCAAGTTCCCTTCCGACCCAAACCATTCTATGATTCAATTCAGAGTTTGGGTTTTTCTTTTTCTTAACCTTACTGCCTTCTGAGTCACTAAAAGAACACTGCTGAAGTAGCCACTGGATTAATTGTACAGATGCTTTTTCTTGCTTTTTATTCAGGTGAACTGTGGATGACCGTAGACAGTAAGGTAACACTAAAGAAAGCGTAAGTCTTTTCTTGCTTGCACCTGCCTAAATGCATTGATACAGAGTCATCCTTTGAGTTTTATTAAAGCAGTGATGCCCAGAGGCTTCAGTGTTAGAATTTTCACTCAAGCATCACCAGCGTTAGGTGGTCCCCAGACCATCAACACAAGAGCTGTCTGGGACAGAGCTGCAACAGGAGTTGCACTGGCAGATCCCCACTGGACCCACATTTTCCCACAGGATTTAGTTTTACCTGTTCTGGTGACTTCCATGTAGCTCATTTCTGAGGAGTTCTTTGAGAAATATTAGATTAAGAAAGTGTTAGTTTCAGTGAAATTGTTTTGCATCCACTGAGAGTATTGTCTTTGTGTTTTCTTTTTTTTTATTTCTTTTTGCTTCACTCTGGAATTCCCCCTCTTTGCTTCTTGTTTATTTTTTAAATTATATGCTAAACATCTGTCTACGAAAACCCTGCAAATGCAATTTAGTTTTTTACATTTCATCTTCTAGCTAACATAATATTGCTTTTCTTGCCTTTCTGGTAAGGCTTAAATAATTCCACTGTTTGAGGCATTCACTGCTCCTGGGACTCTTAAGAAGGAAAAATCCCCACAGAAAAGCTATTGCTACCTGCAGTTCCTTCCCTGCGTGTAACCTCTCTGCCCCTAATTTGCTCACTCTTGTATCTATTGAAGCAGAACTTGGCAAAATCAGGTTGAGCAGACCTGAAGGCGTTGGAGCATGGACCCTACAAAAGCACCAGCTCCCCGGTCAGCAGCAGGGTAGAGATTTTTGTTCTGACAAGAAGTTGCATAACTCTCATCTGTTGTGTGTATTTTTCCATCTCCCTTGGAGGCTTAGTTAGGGCATAGCGAGGGAGATGTCATGTAGAGAGCAGAACAGGTTAGTTTCAGAGCATGACAAGGATTGCCTGGAACAACCACCTTTCCATCCCATCAGGGAAGTCATTGTCTAGCATTTGGACCTGTTGAGAAGTTCTCAGATCTTTAACAGTTTGAGATGACTAGTTCAGTGAAAAGCATCCAAGTCCCGGCTACATATCTTTTTATACAACATCTGAAACTTTCCTTTAACCTCATAAGAAAGCATGACCAAGCGTTGGAAAGCTTGGCCCACCACAGGTGACACTGGCCTCATTAAAGGAATGGAGTTGGATTTGCAAAGGATTTACCGTGGTATACAGAATGGATGTTCCTAGTCGTACACTCCCACTTGGGACACCAGATTTTTGTTACAGTTATTTTTTTTTAAGTGGCTTGTAAGAAAAGCTTGCCATCGATATTTAATTATTTCCCCCCTCCAATGAAAATTTAATTGTGTGCTATGGTGAGTTTAAACTAATCTAGTCAGCGATCTTCCAGTAGTCCCAAAAGTCATCAACAGCACCTCAAGTGACCTGATTTTTTTCTCGTGTTGTTTCGCTTGTAACTGCTTTATCACTTAAAAATGCTTTGTTTAGAAATCCAGATGGACCTTATGCCTTGTCGTTGCCATTACATTATGCTCTTTATGTGTAGAGTGTACTTCGAAGAGCATATATTGTTATTAATAGTTAATAAGAGAAACGGAAAGAAAAGTTCCACAAGCTGGTCTCAGGGCTAGGAAGCAATTCATCACACTTTATGGGACAGGATTTTGTTTCTATTAGCTATCTTTCCAAGATGAGATGACTCTCTTGCAGGGACATAAAACCAACCCCTATTTTTACCCTTACTGGATATGTCCTCTTCAAATAACGAGTATCAGGATGAAAACAAGTCCAAGAAGTGTCCTGGAGCATTTTCACCCTCTCTCGACAAGGACAGCGGTTTTGCTCGATTAAGGGCTACAGGATCACACTCCCAGTAAGTGGTTTGCTGAGGAACCGAATGTGTGATACGTTCCTTCTCCTCTCCCCTGAGCTAACTCTGACACAAAATGCAGCTGGGGTATTGATGCCTTCAAAGGAACTGTAAAAACTAAGTAACAACCCATGATCAACCAACACACTTAAATACTCCATGACAGAGAAAGACTGTTAGCGGGAGAAGAATGATTCTCAGTCCATGGCATTTTCCTACCAAGCCCCAGTCCTGGGCAAACATTTGTAGAAAGCACATTTTTGAGGCTGAATTTTCTAGTGAGCCTCATGCAGGCACTCATCGCTATTCAGTGAATACAGCAAATAAGGAAGGTGTCTGTTACCCGGTTGGGACTCTAGCAGAAGTCCTTGATCAAAGGACAAATACCTTTATATTTACTGATTCCCTAATCATTCTCTTGAAAATGTTTAACACCAGCTGGTGTCTTCAGTGATGAGATATTTATTTAGCTGTCTATATTACTCTCCTCACATTAATGATGTGCTATTTTTCCTTCTACTTAATTAAGACTATCTTCAAAGAGACCCTTTTATAAACAAATTAGGGTTATCTGGCTCTGAATTTAAAATGAAGCACTGTTTGATCAATACAATTGATTGAGGAGATCTAAACCCATCTCTGGGATATTTTATTTCTGTCTTGGAAACTTCTGAATTCCTTGCTTAAGCAGAGACTGAAGTACATGACGGCCTCAGCCTCCTACACCATTATGCCCTTTTAGAAGGGGGGCAAATACCACTAAAAAAACCTTCCAATGGGGTTGTTGCCTTTAAATAAAACTATGTGAAAGGGAGGTGGTGAACCTGTCATGCTGTTAGAAACATTAGGGATCATGAAGAAGATGATGCTGATGAAAAGACATCTGCTCGTGTATTTTTAGCTTCCACAATATGCTGTTTGGCAGATAAGAGAAGGAAAACATAGAAGCTTTCATACACCCACCCAGTCACTTGTCCGTTTGTCCATCTGTCTGTCCATCCATCCACTCACCCATCCACTCACCCATCCCTCCATCCATCCTTGCACCCATCCATCCAACCATCCTTGCATTCACCCATCCATCTATCCACTCATCCCTCCCTCCCTCCTTGAATACCAAGTTGTGTGCTGATTGAACTGGAAAGAACATCAATCTGTCTTGCCAAGACAACAGGAAATTCAGATGGAGCATGTTAACATGTGAAGGTCTCTGTAGAGTTAGATGCAATGCATTAGATTATTAAATTAATTTACATTTCTTATGGAGAATGCAGTCTTGGAGATGTGAATCTCATTTGGGATGCTTTGATACAGGACTTTTCAGGCTTGCCTTCATTACAAATAATGTTGAATTGCAGTAAATTAATGAATGTAAAGAAGTTTGAAATATGTCCTCCAGGACACAACTTTTCGCCTTGTTGTGCACCTGAACATTTTATCTGTAGGTGCAGATAACCAGGGAATCTGCATTTCTACATACACCCTTTATGTTCATTTCATGATGCAGACAACATTGCACTGTACAGACTTCTAATAAAACAGCCTAATTATGCTGCAGACCTACAAGTAAAGTTAGCTTAAAGGAGCAGAAAACTCAGCAAAAAGAAGAGTTACCAGATGCAAGGAAACTACATCTTTGTCTCACTAGTTCAATATTTCCACAGAATTCGTGACAGTAACAATTTCATGAGAGTTGTCCACCAGCTCACTAGTAAATTCTCTTATCATGGAAAAAAAAAAAAAAAAGTTAGTCATGCCTGCTCCTGAGTAGGCTTAGAAAAATATTATTCTGTCTGTACACCACTAGTCTCTTGCTCCTCATTTATTCCAGTAGGAGAAGCACATTTTGTGAAGGCAAAATTAGAGTTTACAGATCTAGTTCCTGCATTTCCAGCACCTGGGTATAATGGAAGATTCTGTGTTCAGGCTGCACTGGGATCCATTTCCATACTACGACAGCAATCACTTCAATATGGTATTGATAACATACATTTTTGGATGGCTAATTTAGTTTGGATTTATCTGGGCCAAGATATCAAGCTGATAATTGAACTCCAGCTTTGTTCCGCAGCATTAATTGAGTTTTAGAAAAGCTTACAACTCAATTTATATTAGTTAATGCAAATCTGCATCAAGAACAACACAACTCAGATATTTATCACTCTACTGCGATTCCCTTTTCATCCTTCAGCAACCCATGTTTACATCTGGTTTAAGTTTTTTTAATCTGAAATAAATCAGCATGAAAAGGCATTTGATTTCTCATTTAGATTCTCAATTGCCTTTTATTACAAAGATAATATCCCTTGTCTGATTTTAAGTGGTAGAAATGTTAGGTTAAAAATAATGAATAAAAATGCTGTTAGTCTTTGCAACTAACACAAATTTTATTTCCCAACAAAAAAAAGTAAAAGCAAATTGGGGTTCTTTTCTACAGGCAAGATAAAGCAACATTATTTAAATAAAGCATAGTACTCACATGTAAATTCAGCTTTAAGCATTCACCTAAAACACAAATATTTTATTTTAACTTATGGGGGTCAGTCTGAAAATCAGTATTTAGAATCATAGAATTGTCAGGGTTGGAAGGGACCTTGAAGATCATCCCATTCCAACCCCCCTGCCATGGCAGGGACACCTCCCACTAGAGCAGGTTGCTCACAGCCCTATGCAGCCTGGGCTTAAACACTTCCAAGGATGGGGCTCCCACCACCTCTCTGGGCAACCTGGTCCAGGGTCTCACCACCCTCCTGGGGAAGAAATTCTTCCTACTGTCCAACCTGCACCGACCTATTTCTAGCTTTAATCCATTCCCTCCAGTCCTAGCACTGCCCCACAGCCTAAAAAGCCCCTCCCCAGCTTTCTTGTAGAAAAGGAAGATGCTGCTGCTGCTCTGAGACAAATTGCTCTACACGTGCTAGCTTTTCCAACAGCCATACCCAAACCATGCCCCGCATTCCCCTCAACTTGACACAGCACCCTCACTTCAGATGGGTAAGAGCCTTCGCAGCAATAAACTGGCAGCTGCCTGGCATCTCTTACGGGCAGAGCTCTCTCTCCTGTAAACACCATGTGTCCCAGCTACACATCTGGGTTGGACAGCACTGAGCTCTGTGCAAGAAAACTCTGTCCTGGTTTGTGTTTCAGCCACACTGGCTATAGCCATGAGCAGGAGGAGAAAGTTGTTTGGTGTGAGGGTGTGGGAGGCTGTGCCAGGCTGCCCAGAGAGGCTGTGGAGTCTCCTTGTCTGGAGAGATTCCAAACCCACCTGGACACTGCAATGCTGGGCCCCTGCTCTGGGTGACCCTGCTGGATGGAGCAGGGGGGTAGCATCAGATGATCTCCAGAGGTCCCTTCCAACCCTCACCATGATGGGATCTGCAATTCTGCAAAAAGCACCCACGGTGGCTTTGTGTGCGGGTACACCTGGGGTGTGCTTGGGACACATGCCAACGTCTCGTGGCACACGGCATGGCACCTCTTTCCCTGCAAAGTCTTTTATGGTGCTACAGAGTCACAACTACAAAACGCCCCTCGCTTTCCCCACCACCTCCTTTGCAGAGTCACCATTTTCTCAACGTTGTTTCAGAGCTTTTAAACACATTCAAGTCTAAGCTGGTCACAATGACCTTTCAGCGCAGCGTGCAAAAACCTCAGAATCAACTCTTTTCTCTGCAACCCCCATTTTTACCTAATGTTGCACATTTCACAAGCACTCATTTAAATACTTTGCAGCGTTTCTCCAGTAACAGATCTGCAGCGTGGGGAAGAAAATATTTGCACGTTATTTGTTTTGCTCCAGGCAACATAGATTTTCCTCAACCTGTATCTGCTATAATTTGATATCTAAGCACTATACCAGGGAGGAAAAGAAAAAAAATTTAAAAAGCCAAAAAATCAGTTTGTAAACCCGGGCTTTCTTTATTTTTCATTAAAGGATTTTACGTACGTTGTGTTACGCCAATGAGGTGCGATTTGTCAGATAGTTAATGGGGCAGGATACTACTAATCAACCAGATGAGATACAAGCCAGTAGATCCACCTTTATCAGGAGCAGAGCAACTGGCTGCAAAATCTTTCCCAAAATTGTGAGGTTTGCACACTGTGATATGCCTCTGCCAAGCACTTGCTGTGAAACTGGAGCCAGAGCCAGGCGCTGAGGAGGTGCAAAGGGTTAAAGGATGTTTTCAGAAGAAATTGGTGAGGTTTTGCCATGTGGGCCTTGCCTTTTTCTTTTCTACTTGACCTTTTCTGAACACTTCAGTGGGGTTTTTTTTACAGCCCACTCATCCAAAACCCCATGCAGATTGTGCACTGTATTGATTTTGTTCATTGTGGAAAATGCTGACTTAAGAAATAGAATAAAACTCTCCTCCTCTTAGCTTTTTACAACTTCCATTGGTTCATGGAGGTCAGAGGAAAATGCCATACCCCACCTTCCAAATGAGTGGTTGCTTGGGAACTGGAGAATAATTTTCAGATTGTTATATACATCATGAGCTCCTGTTCAAAAAAGCTCCACGGTTCTAATGACTGGCAACACCAGCAAATTCAGGGTTTGGTCATCGATTTTTGTTTCCTTCTCCCCATGATAATTTTAGTCCAGATGTCAGAGGTGTGTCTTCACTGTGCCTCTTCGCTTCTACCGTCTGCTCGTCTACGTGGATCAATTATCAACACGAAATCTTGATTCAAGAATGTAGGGCTGCCCACAAAGCACTGTAATTAATGAGTCTTTGGGGTTTTTTTTTTGTATTCAACTTGTGGAGCAGGTCAGAAAATGGGTACATGATACAGCATTTGATTTAGTTTTCATAAGTCAAGCCGCAATATTTACATTGAATTTTGGTTGGATATTTTTTTCCCCTGAATTAGCTTAGCCACATGGATAGCACAATTCCCATTTCTATATTTGATTTTTTTTTTTTTTTTTAGCATGCAGTTGTAAAACTGGGAACAAGACAACTAATACCAAAAACTTCAGTCTAGCTTCCTCTGGCTATAAAATCTAAGGCAGAGGAACCTCTTTGAAGCAGTGAAGGATTTTAGCACAGTGTGAAAGGCACAATGTGCCACGGGAGACCGTGCAACAAACCCCCTGCTCCTCCTCAGCTACTCCCAAAATGTGGGGTAGAAGGAAGAGCCCAAGCTATGCTCACATTTGAAAGGACATGTTGTACCAAAAGAATCAGCAAAGAGACGACCCTTGCCCTTTCCTCCTTCCAAACTATACTTTCCCTTCTTATTGCATAATCCAAAATATTCTCAGGAGTTGTTTGAATGGAAGACTATAAAATGTTGTCCTATTCTTTAGCTTATATTGACAATTTTATCTCCCTCAAACAAAGGCTTAACTTATTTTTTTCCTATTAATAGGCACATTTTTAACAGTGCTTGCACAACTGTGGAAAATGGGCACCACAGCATTATTTTTTTTTTTTTCCTGCTTACTCAATTATTGCCGTACAAAATAATCTGTTTTAGAAATGTCTTTCAAAGTAGGTCAGGACAGAACTATCCAAGCAAGTAAGTCTGTGCATACCTTTCCAAAAATAGGTGATATACCCTGATTTGAGGGAGGTTCTGGGTTTCTGAAGACCTCATTGGCTATACCATGGCATTTTAGAGGAGTATTAATTAGGAGTGCAAAACTAATTACCTTCAGATGCCTGCTCTGGAGCTGTAGGTGCTGCTGACAGCAGGGCCTTGACAGATGGGCAGTGGTATAGCAGCAGTCATGATGGTAAAGGTGATAAAGTGTGTCAGACTATTTTGTTCTATTTCTGAGTTCCCTCTTCTGGAATTGTTTTGGATTCTCTGGAGAGATTCCAGACCCTCCTGGACAATGTGATCCTGGGATCCCTGCCCTGAGTGACCCTGCTGGAGCAGGAGGGGTGGACCAGATGATCTCCAGAGGTCCCTTCCATCCCCCACTGCCCTGTGATCCAGCAGATCTGGGTGCTCCAGCAGATATGCTAAATTTGACTTTTAGGGGAGCTTCATCTCTTTCCTTGCCCAAGATGTTCTCAGTGGTGTTCATGAAACCACCAAGGGGGATGCTGGAAGATTTCAATGAGATACTGAATGAAGTTGGGGGTTTTGGGGGTTGTTTTGGTTTTTTTTTTCCTCCTCTTTTAAACTACATAGCATCATTGGGCATTTTAAGATCTCCACAGATCTGAGCCTTGGCGTCTCTCTGCTTCAGTTCCCTGCCTGTAAAATAGATTAATCACATTTATTCATCTCACAGGAGCATTGTGAAAATGCATCCATAAAGAGATTGTCAGATGTTCGTATATCATTTAGCAGGGAAATATTGGTACCTAAAATAAACATCTGAAAGCCTTCCTGTCCAGGGCAGAGAAATACAAAGAATATTTTTTCATTCTATCAGCCAGCAAGTAATTTTGAGAGTGAGTAATTCTTCCCTTCAGAGACAAGCACCAAACACATCCACTGAGCTGTAGATTTAACAGAAAATGTGTAGTTATCAAATGTTCTACCAAGTCAGAGGGCCCACAGGCTGATCTTGCTCATTAATCCTGAATTTGGCATAAAAGGGATCAGAAAATAGGATGGGTTCTAAATTTTTTTAAGATTTTTTTTTCTAATCTTTTACTCTGATTCCTTTCAAGTCCATCTTTTCCCATTAACGACAGTCTTTAAAGCATTTCTAGCCAGGCAGAACCGGGAATTAATCCCCCTGATAAAGCAGTTTTCTGGTACAGACATGGTGTTGCCAAGTCTGACTGTTGCAGATGTATGCTGGATGCTGCTCTCCTAAGGGTAACTGCACTCTGTCTTTTGCTTTCCTGCTCTTGTCTGTTCTGTTCACACACACACACCCTTTTTTTTTTTTAATTCTTTTTGTGATGAAAGTCTGCCTCAAGCCCCAAAAGTCATGCATTCACTTCTAGGTTTTTCAAGCAAATGCATCCTACACACTCAAACCGAGAAAATAATGAATATAGCAGCATTTATCAAACATCTGTATACATAAGATTACCTTAATCCCAGGAGTTTTGAGCCAATAACTTTTTTTGTTGACCTGATCAGGAATTTAACGGAATTACTGCTTTCATTCTGCATATTGGCTGCAGCTTGACTGCAAAGGGAGGAAAGACAAGGAACTTATTCATCTGTAGAACAGCACTGCAGAGCCAAATATATCAGCGTTGTGCTTTAACCTCTTCTGGCAGCTAAACACCACACAGCTGCCCACCCACTGCTTCCCCTCATCCCCCCCCATCTCTGGAAAGGAGAATCAGAAGGAAGAAAAAAGGTGAGACCCCAGGAGTTGAGGTAAGGGCAGTTCAATAAAACAACACAAAGAGAGAAGAAACCAACAGTGCTAATGACATGAGAGACAGAGAGAAAAATAGAATCTAAGAATGCTCTACCTGTGCCTGAGACATCAACTTTCCCTGCTCTGGCCATCCCACAGCTACACACTGAAGCAAAATGAAAACAGGCACCCATCTTAGGCCAGCTTTCCCTATATAGGGGCATGACATCAGTATGCTATTGAATATCCTATTGGCTGGTTGGGTTGTTTATCATGGCTATGGCCCCTCCCTGCTGCTTGGGCCAGCAGCTGCTGGTGATAATTAACCTGAACCCAACCCAGGACAATCAGCTAAAGTCTCCCTCTATAGTTCTGCAAACTTAAAATGAGAATTTGTGTGGCTAACAATTTACAGAGGTTTTTTTTGGGAAGTGTTTTAGGGGTTTTTAAGTGCTAGAGCAATGCAAAGGATTTCAAGGTCTTAGAAGTCTGAGTGAGACTTAATTAGGCTGAAAAGCTCTTTGTTGGAATTTCTCTTATCATGTCTGCATGAGGACTAAGCCAATGACACCCTGATAGTAATGTGGCTTTTAAGAGGCTATTTTAAAGCAGCATGAACAACTGTGTTTGTGTTTCTAGCTTATTTCAAACATTTCTGGTAGGTTATCGGCAATACCTCGACTTTTCAATACTCTAAAGACTTGTGGGAAAAGCCATTTACTCTTTCACCCCCTCCCCAGTTCCTCTATTCCTTTCCACTTCCTCCTGGCCAGAATGAAAGCAGGAATCAAGAGAAGTCTAGGCTTGGGGATGTTTTGTAGCGAAATCCTTTTATGTATTGTCAAGTGAAATACTCACTGCAAATTACATCTGGTTCAGTCCTCCAGCTGCTTTATTTAGAAGAAGACTTGCATAAGGAGACTCACAAGCTGCCCAGAGAGGTTGTGGGCTCTCCGTCTTTGGAGAGATTCCAAACTCAACTGGATATGATCCTGGGCCCCCTGCTCTGGGTGACCCTGCTGGAGCAGGGAAGGTGGCACCAGACGATCTCCAGAGGTCCCTTCCAACCCCCACCATTCTGTGTGATTCTGTAATTCAGCAAATTCCCACTCTCCTCGCATCCACTGGCCCACACATGCTGGGCTCATCCCACAAGAGAGAGTAAACCAAGAGGAAATTTCTTAGTTTACCAGTTATTCCCATCAGCACTTCCTCTGCTACTCAAATGTAACCGACCGGTGAAGGAAAGCAATGATTCCATCCGCAGCTGAGCACACACACCCACCAGCCAGCCTAACCCCCAGACCAAAACCCCACAGGCAGGTGATGCCATCGCTCTTCCAGCAGCACCTCTCTGGGCAGCTCCTCCTGCCAAGGTTATTGAAACCTGCAGTCGGAGACGCGGACAAATGGAGCTTTCAGGGCAAGCAGGGTATTGACTGCAGCGAGCTCGCTGCCCTTCAGGACAGCAGGTGGGCTGAGGTTTGAAAAGTGCTCTGACCCGATAATTAACCCAAGCAAGGAATAGAACTTGTCACCAAATACAGCTTTTTCCTCCTTTTTTTTTTTCCTTTCTTCCCCTTCAAGGTCTTTTCCTAGCCTTGACTTTAAATAAGAGTATAAACATAAGCGTTCAGACTTCCTTAGGATTTGCTTCTGTAAAAATAAAACTCTAAAACTCCTTACCTTAGAGTTCAGTATCCTTTTTCTTTTCTTTTTTTTTTTTTTCCCCTGGCAAATTAGGAAAAGGAGCATTTTTTAACAAAAAAAAAAAGAGCATACCCATAATTTCAATCCCATTTATCGGCAAATGTTCTGTAGCAAGAATGGTGGGACTCAATGATCTTAAAGGTCTTTTCTGACTTAAACGATTCTGTGATTCTTTTCTAAGGCATGCCTTTATTGCTCTGTAGCCCTATCAGATGAGATATTAGCAGAAACCACTGCTACAGAGGTACGTGTGAAAAGCTTCCAGCAATCCTCTTTTTGCCAGCATTTCACAAGTGGGGATTGTCCGTTCACGGAGTGTCAAATTGAGACACTCTCAGAGTCCTTCTCTGTCTGAAAAATAGCCTCGCTGGGTGTTTGAAACTGCGATAAGTATCCAAAATAATTTACCTTCAGAGAGTTTAGACATTCAACATGAATTCCTATTATCCAGCACAGGTAAAATAACTTTCCAGTAATTCCTGGGTCTGGTGAATTAGGATTGATTTCCTTCCGAATAGGGCACTAACCACAGGTCTTCTATCCTGACCATTTTATGCCACGATTAAAAGGACTGGAAACCTTTAATTCTTTGACATTGAGAAGAAAATTTATGACAAGACTGAAGCCTAAAGAAAGTTCATTTGTACGTTACAGAGCAAGTCCCCTCTCCAGACGGGGCCTTGCTTGCTTTCAAAGAGACACAGAAAGGTCTTTGACCGCCTGTCATCTTTCAGAATAACAGCATCAATATGCACGAAGGTTAATGTCTCACAAAGGACCAGGAATCTGCATATTACATTTATCAAAAGATGTGTAAATGAGCCATATAGGAGCCTACGACAATGCCTTGTATAATTTATTCCATGTACAATAAAAAGCTGATCAGATTTCATGCATGTTTACTTTTTGAAAGATAACTGCCTGAGTGTTTGAACTAGCTGCGGAATACAAATACGGTTCAAAGTAATGTGTTTATCTCCCTGACATTTTAATCTCAAAAACTTTCTTATTCTTATTGTTTTGACAAAGCGGTTCTCTTTTGTGAGAATAATCTCTCCCAAACATGAGAGGACTTGCTTTGTCTGAGACATACAATACATCTGAAAGTTTATTAGATATTCAGAAGTGAAACAAAAGAGCCATAGTAAAAGCATCTATATTTCTGATACTGTTTATTTTCTTTCTAGAACTTTAAAGGGTAGGAAAATTAATTAAATCTGAAGTGATATGTCGAAGTTTTAGAAGAAGAGAAAATCTTGTTTCATAAATAAGTGACAACGTGCAGAGCCTCGCACTGCAATCCCTTGCTCTTGGAGCAAGGTCCTTCACAAGTAATAGACTGTAAAGTTGGGCCCTTGTCCATCCATTTCCTTCTCCACGGTGGTAAATGGCTGTGAGTGTAACCTCTCTCACACTCACCATGTTATCTAAGTATGATCTAGAAGAAAAATGCAATTTAAGGTCTTTATAATTCAGGATTTCACATTGCTGTGGCATCAGCTAGAGTGTCCGAAGCTTCTATTAGTATCTAAACATTTCTGCTTTCAACAGATGGACATTCTGCTCCGCAATTATGAATTTACCCTTATCTTTACCTTCTACTTGGTAGTTGTTATGTCTTTGTTCTTCAGTGTGTAGCAGGTGCAGACGAAACTCTTTTTTTTCAGTATTCCTTTTTCAGCTGTTTTCCACAAAATTGGTTCTCACCATATGAGCGTCTTCAGATGCTGTACAAGAGGATCGTTCCTGGAGCACACGTTCAGCATCGCTTGAAGACTCTTCCCTGCAACATACGCAGCAGAGTTTCCCGAATCCTTCATGCTAGAGGGAATGCTGTTGCTGTTGGGAAGCCCAGCAGAGGAACAGAACACTCTTTGTTTTCAGTTCAGGTGCTGAAAGCCTGTTGGAGCTGCTGTTAAACTCGCTCATTTAACCTCCCCACCCAATTACTTACAAACTGTGAGATAAAGTTTTCAAGCCTGCTGTATCTAAAGCTCCGGGGAGATATTTTGGCATGCAAAAGCCTCATCCCTGGCATGACGTTGCTCTGCCAAGTCCTTGAGAGCATCACCTGGCCTGTGTCTCACCCCTTCTTTGTGGTGCTGCTCCATCGTCCCATGGTTATCAGGTATCTCCCGCTGCTCCAGTTTCAAAGGCACGACCTTCTTTCACACTGGGTAAGATACTCTGAAATGAAGTATCCAATTGCAAAGCAAGTAGCTCTGTTTTTCAGCCTCAGAACTCTGGTTTTAAATAATTCTTAAATGTCTTTTAGAGAGTCTCCAGAGCACTGGAGTTTTGCAAAACTCTGCAAAAGCTTTTTTCCTTAACATGACTGATAAGTGAGCACGCATATAATAGATGCAGTGTCCTTACAGTTAGAAAAGATAAGATATGCACTTGAGTAAGAAACAACTTCCCACACAGAGTACATTTTGTAAAGTTATTCTTTAATAAAAGAGTTTCATGTGTAACAAGGCTGCAATAACGAATTCTGTGTATTCTTGTACGTTTTCAGCTGAATTCTTACAAATCCACACAACTGTGTTAGTAGATATTTACCATAAAGGATTCTGATTTACAATGACAAAACCTTTTTTTTTGTAATTTACATTATCGCTGATAGTTCATCACCTTTAAGAGGTGATGTCTTTATGCCAGCGTTGCACCAAAGCAAACACAGCTACAGATCTGATGGATTTAGAGCACCGAGCCCATATGGATTGCATAGGCAAAGATGTGTCACAGCAAAAAAAAGACAAATGAAGCCTTGGTTAATACTGTGTGCTGATGAAGCTGGCTGGTGAATCCAGAGGAAATGGGATTTTTCTGCCTGCCACAGGACATAAACTCCCTCACACCATGCAAGAAGTGCCGCTGTGATGGAATTCCAGGATCCAAGGCTTGCAGTTGTTGGGTCTACAGGGGAGAATTCAGTGCCAAATCCAGGAAGATGCACTTAAGCAGGGGAAATAAAAATAAGCAAACACCATTTCAAGTGCCTTGCAAAAAAATAACCAAATCAAAAAACCCAAACAAAAAGGTAGTCCTTGCATTGCAGCACATCCAGTGAAGTCAGGGGTTGCCTGTCACTGCCTTTGTTAGGTGGAACTGGCTTTCTTCAAAGACAGCCAGCACCTCCTTTGTACGGTTCCTCTTGTTTTGCAGTTGCAAACCTTACACCATTTTTTTTTTTTCAGGAGATGTGGGCATTAGGGTTCAAGGAGCATTTCTTCATCCGTTCACAAATGCTCCCAATTCAACCGTGTCCAGTTTAATATTGTCACGTGGCTTGAAAATCGTCAGTCGATCATGTCAAATATGCCTATGCTGCAACAGGAATACATCAGTAATACTTCAATTTTTAAATAAATCAGATTTTTTTTTTCAGAGAGGCAGGCTTCACGAGGAGGGGTAGAATGACCCTAACTAGAAACCATTAGAGACCATATAGAGATAATGCCGTCTCAGGGGACAAATTTATTTCTCATCCAAATTTAGAAGGCCTATTAAGGTTTGTGGCTTCCTCCTCCACACAGCCTCAGTGGCAGACCATCCTTGCCAGTTTATACACAAACTCAGAGCTTCCAGCTAACGCATGAGAGATTACACAGAACGTGTATTATATACATTAAAAAATAAAATCCTGTTGAAGCAGGATCCCTGAAATACTTGCTTTTTATGTGAGGAAAAAAAAAAACCCAACCCTGCTACAAGAGTGTTTTATTCTGGGAGACCAATTGGCTCTGTGTGAGTCATCAGAGGAGTTGAAGTCAGCGAAAACATTTGTGATAATACAATGAAGCAGCAGAACGAGTTTTCCCACAATGAATGTATTCAAAAAAAGGCCTCTGTACTTATACACAGCACACTCTGGCTATATTCACAGTATGCTGCAAGAATTCACGCCGGCGTATGTCTTGCTTCGAGATAGATGGTGGGCTATTTCAGGCTATTTTCTGTGCTAAAATTGAAAATGGTCTAGGAAAACCAAACAAACAGATGAAAAACACAACCTGGCAGCAACAAGTCATACGAATGGAGAAACACACTGATACTGTTCCGCAAAACCATGAAGTCGATGGTGTCAAACCCCTGGGATTTCTGGGCTGGAACCACTCACAGGGGCAGAAAGGGCTGCCCTGGGGCACAGCGGAGGGTCATCTGGTGTGCTGTTGGTTTGGGGGGGGGGGGGGGGGCTGTAGCTTTGGTACACCTGAGGAAATCTGCTCTTTCTGTCAAGAATTTTAATTTATAAATGTAATTTCTGCAATGGCACTGTACATGTCTCTGTTAGGAATGACATTCCCTGCTCCTGAGCTGCCCTTGGACTGCAGTCGGCGTACTGATTTATTTCAAAAGGGTGTCCAGGGAACGGAAGAGTTTTCTTGCCCCTTGAGAGCTGACCATGCTCTTACCCCCCTGCTTTTTTCACACTCAATTGCCAGGGCTGGCTACTACACGTGAAACTTTCCCCTCCATGCTGACAGAAAGGCTTTCCCTGAGAGCTGTGAAATGCAGCATTTTGTTCTGCTCTAATTATGTCCTGGATCTTGGGCGGTGTTTCCGGGCTACGTCCTTATGTTCCTAGTGGCTGAGGAAACCAGCCAAGTGCTAACGTTGGACAAAGAGCAGAGAAAAGACATGAAATCTATGATTTGCTTTGCTTCTCAAATGAAGAGACGCATTGCTCTGGGGGCAAGGACATTGCAAGAGCAGCTTCATAGCAAAAAGAAGTTTTGTTCGTAGCAATCGTCATATATCTCCCATGGAGTTAAATAAGCTCTGGGTAATGTATGGAATAGGACAGGATCAGTTTTCCCTCTGTTTTTCTCCCTGGGGAGACCTCTGCTCTGTCTGTGAGGGTGATGGAGCACTGGGACAGGCTGCCCAGAGAGGTTGCAGAGCCTCCTCTAGAGCCTTTCAAAACACATCTTGATGTGTTCCTGTGCGACGTGCCCTGGTTGACCCTGCTTTGGCAGGGGGGTTGGACCTGATGATCTCAGAGGTGCCTTCCAACCCCTACCATTCTGTGATCTATGATTGCATCAGCATCCTGCTGCCACTCATCCGCATATGGTGTGTCCATACGTGAATGGCCAGGGATGGCCAAAGGGCACTGCTTTATTTTCTAGTCCTCCTATACCTGCACTGGATCAAAAAAACTGTGTGCTCTTCCAAACCATTTCCTAGTCTGCCCTGTGAAAGAAGAACACACTCACAAATTTATCTTTTGGTGTGTAATCAATGTACAGTGACTAAGGTTTAATCTAGTCTTTTGTAATGCAATAGAACCTGCAGTATTTAATATGTATTTAAGCATTTAAATAGCAAATTATTTTTTTAAAAAGCAAAATAACTACAGGTGCTCTATGCCAGATATTAATGCCACTGAATTCTTAATCTATTTTATAATGAGATTAACATTCACTGCTTTGAAAGATCTTCCACTGCAGGTTAAGCAGCATTTCTGTGCTTATCTGCAGGGGGCCGTGTGGATCCAATAAAGCATTAAGTGGCAGGAAAATAGATGGTTCTGAACTCATGAAATGGTAACTTAGTTTGTTTTGAAATGCTGACGACGTGCAGTTTTTAACTTCCAGTTACTTCATGGGCATAGTCAGGTACATGGGTTCACCCAGTTTGTCCCCTTCTCAGAAGCAGAGTCCCCAAGGCAGAAAATGCAACTAGTCACGAGTCCTTTTTAAGATGCCAAGGTCTCCTTCAACTGTAGTTATTTAATTGCTGCATCAGCCAAAAGTCTCTTCAAGCCTCCCCAAACCCACTGGGAAATGATGGTTTCTTGTTTTTTTGGAAGAATCATAATGTGATTCGGCACCTCCCAAGCCCGGGGTGCTCAGAGGTGAGTTTTGTTCCCAAAACCCAAGAGAGACGGGGAGAAGGGATAGAGAATAATTTCCGTGAGAGGGTATGAGCTAACTCCTCTTTGGCCTGTTGAATTCTCCTCATGACTGAAACCCTGATGCACCAGCTCAGGGAAAGGAAAATGGCTTCTTGTCAGATGAATAAATTGTGAACAGTTTCAGTGAATATGACTGTCATAAAAGGAGAGTCACTTCCATGTTTTCCCTTTCGTGTTTGCCTTTTAAAGAACAGAAATCTTTTAAAATTTCTAACGCTTTGAGCATATTGAATAGAAAAAGTGGAGATTTTATCCTCTGGAGAGGATCAGCCATAAACACTGAAACTACCGAGCACTCTAAAACAAAAGAGATAAGAAGAGCTTCACTCTTGCTGCTCTCGCATTAAGCTTCAAGTGAATTTAGCAACAGACATTATCGTATTTAGGAGCTTTTCTGTCCAATCCTTTTGCCTGAAAATACTTTCCTTCCGTAAGTCTGACAAGCATTTTCCTTGAAAGACTGTAAATCACTTAGAATTTCCAGAAAAAAAAAAAAAAAAAAAAACTGCTAAGAATCTCTGAAGAATTTTACTCTTCCTCAAACAATTCACAGTGTATTATGAATCCCAGTATGAAAAAAAATGACTCTGTGTTTTTGCTCGGTGAACAAAGGCAGCTCTGTCGCAGGGGAAAGAGCGAGTGGTGCAGATGGGGTGGCAGAGGACCCCTGTTCCTTCACAGAAAGTAGGGTTGGTCTCATCGTTCATCTCGTTCTGCTCCTGGTCCCCAGGAAAACAAACAACTGCAGAGATGCAGATACAGCTGCTCCTCTCAACTCGCTTTTGTTTGCTCTGAATCAGTATTGTGGCGTCGTGGTTTTGGATTTGGACTTGGGGGATGACGAAATGCAGTGGGAGGGGGCAGAGTCGGGCCTTCGAGCTGCCCCTTTGTGAAACAACTTGGTCTCGGTTGCCCGAGCTGCCCCCAAAAAGTGCCTCCTTGAATCTCAGATCTGGTCCTTCGCATACTCAAAGCAATTAAGTTGCTTTCAACCCAAAATCTGTTCTAAATTTTGCCTCAGAAGTCTTTAGCTGCTGTTAATGAATCAAAAATGCTCTAAGACCCCACTATATTTTCTGTGCATTTACTCAAACTTTTGGTTCAAAGAGGAGGGGGAAGTCTTTATTACCACTCATGGGCTTAATATTGTAAACTGCTTCGACCATCGCTGAGCCGAGTATGTTTACAATGTGCACACAGAGCCCGAAAATGTCAGTGACCTCAGGCATACAGACTCCTTTTCGCTAAAAACACAACTTGAATCAGTGAGCTGCACGACAGCAGGTGAGATACTTGGTTACAGCAAATAAGGGCAGAAGACAGAATCCCACCACCCGCAGATCTTCACGTGTTCCACCTTAAAAGGAAGGAGCAGATATTACAACTGAAATCCCACAGTCAAATGTAGAGAACTGATGGATCTGGTAAGGCAGAAACCACGAGCAGAATCACAGATTCAGACAGCATGGTAGTGGTTGGAAGGGACCTCTGGGGATCATCTGGTCCACCCCCCTGCTCCATCCAGCAGGGTCACCCAGAGCAGGGGGCCCAGGATCACAGTGTCCATCCAGGTTGGAAATCTCTCCAGAGGACACTCCACAGCCTCTCTGGGCAGCCTGGCACAGTCTCTGACACTCTGACGCTGAAGAAGCTTCTCCTCTTGTTCAGGGAACCTCCTGGGTTCCAGTTTGTTGCCCCTTGCCCTGTTGCTGGGCACCGCTGACAAGAGTCTGGCCCCATCCTCTTGACCTCCACCCTTTGGCTCTTGTTCAGCATTGATCAGATCCCCTCTCAGCCTTCTCCAGGCTAAACAAGCTCAGGTCTCACTGCCTTTCCTCATGAGAGAGAATGCGGCCAAAGAGGTGAAGTAAGAATTGCAGCTATGATCTGTTCCTCGAGTGTGATCTCTTCACGCACACCCTCTGCACCCATCTCAGCTCATTGCAAAATACACATATATCCCCAGCTGAAATTTTCCACTGTGTATTATTGCACCTTCTCCGGTACCAGTAATTTCAGTGACCTTTTAGTTGGCATGCCATTTTAGAAAGGGCTGCCGTCTTCGGTTGTAGACGCTTCACTTACCGCAAGAGTGATTTAAATTAAAATTAATGTGGTATTGTGTGTGTAGTAACATTAATCACGATGACTTTATTTGTTATAAAACAGGATAGGGTGATTAAATACACTTCCATTTCATTGTAATTTAAAAATGAAACGAGGGACCAGCATTCAGAATTGTTTTCATTTATGGCACTGGGTGTTGACCTGTGTTGTGAAGTTATATGTTACGTGTTTGGGTAAGAAGAGAAGGAATCCTAATATACATGGCCATTAGGAAACGTATCTTGCCATTTCCACCCTGTTTCCTTGCTATTTGCAGCACATTCTAACCATCACAAGGGTTTGTTCAGGGGATGTCTTAGTCATTGCCATCACAGAGGTTTATTCCTTTCTATGTCCAATTTACAGGGAAAGGTGACACAAGCACTTTAAAAAAAAAATCCTTTCTGCTTTTCATTGACAATACATAAATAGCCTGCTCTGACTCCATGTCTGTGTCTGCAACGGTCCTGTACGTGGGTTACAGCAGAACTGAACTGCTGTGTGGATGTTCCTGACATCAGGGAAGGGAGAACTGTCTCTCTGCTGTTATTAATAAAGTCTAGATAAAATATTGCGCAGCTGGCGTTGTGTTTAAGTTGTTCTTAAATCCCTGCTTCTTTAAACAGGCTATCCACGTAACCTTTAAAACAAAACAAGTTGTAAAGAGCAGCAAGGATGAAAAGTGCTAGAAGTAAATAATGCGGAGAAGAATACGTTGCTCTGTCCTAGACTACCTTAAGTGACTTGATTGATGCGACAAAAGCGAGCACTGGACAAGATAATACAAATGTAGAGCTTAAACCTATTAATCAGATTAAAAAAACAACATGAAAAGCAGCACAGGTTCATAGACTGAGAGAAAAAAGATATAAAAAGCAGCTAGAGTTGGTCATCCTGGCAGGAAATTGGACAATAATAATGGGCAGTTACTGAAAACTGAATTACTGAAGAACATATAGCTGTGGATTGATGCTGATCATAGAAGGCTCTTGTAATGGCAGTGTTAGGGACCTCACTAGGATATACCTTTTCCAGTTAGGGACAGTGCTGGCCTTGGGGTAAATAACCTATTTCCCCCTGCAGAATATATAATTCATATATAAATTTATGTGCTGTTTTACCAAGTTTTACCCTGAAATAGCATCTCTCAGGATTATAATGCCCATGGAGCATCACATCATATTTTGAAGCCAGTCTATCCAGCTGTAGCAAGCCACAGGACCTGAACTGTCCTTCCTGAGGGATTCTGTCCATTACTTGGCCCAATTTCCCCTTATGAGAGATGGAAAAATGAGGGAGCTATTATGTGTAGGGTTTTGCCCCATCAGAGAATCCGGACTTGGCCAAAACACCCCCATCTTGTTCACATACAGGGTCACTACCTGAATGGAGCACGAGGACTGAATCTGAAGGTTAAAGGGGTGTCAGCAGAGAGGCTGTGGAGCATCAAAGGACTCATGCCATGAGCATGAAGTCACAGATTTTCATCTCAATGACTTTGACCTACCTAATATCAAGGCTGCTTCAAAAGCCTTCCGTGTCTACATGGTCAGTGTTGCAAAATACTTACAAAGATGTCTTTGCAATCGTACTCCACGTGAGTAGGTTCACACACGTAACAAGTGTTGCACCATCAGCACCTTTCCCGATGAGCCAGCCATGCTGCAGTTCATGTGCTTAACAGCCAGAATAAGTGTTGTGCATTGGTGGAGGGCTCCTCCAAGGGTAGGGTCAAAAGTTTGTGTTGCTTGAGGTCACAGCTCCTCAGGTCCCTAAGCCCTGGAGGAAAGAGGGCAGTTGGTTTGAAACCACCTCTGCCTCTCAGGCGTATCTGTTTCTTGACTTTAATTTGCTCTGGATCAGACTCTTGGCTCTCCTCTGATTTAAGCTATTTCTTGGAGACGTGTTGCATGCCATGTTTTGGGAGATTAGCCCATTTGCCAGAATTCAGAACAGCCTTCTTCGTCTGTTCTCTAAACTCAAACCAATAACTCAGAGAAATAATTAGGTAAGTAGTTTGTGAGTTAAGTTCAGCCCCAGCGTGTTAATATTTACTTCTGTTTTTTCCACTCCCTCTTTATGCCTTGCCTAACGTTCTAATTGTTGAAAATTCATTGAAATTATGAATAAAATCGATTTTTTTTTTCATCTCATGCACGGCTGGCATTTATTTCTTTTTGCCTAAGATACTGTTCAGGCTGAGTTTAATAAGATTTACTGAAGCCATTTCCAAGGATGGAAAGAACGCTTGGAAATACGTTAGACAGATGCAAACAGAATCCTATCCTATGTCAAAGTAGATGTGGCAGGAAGAAAAAGCACCATCCTTTGGCCACTCCAAGGATCTCTGCCCTAATCTCTCTCCCACTGTGTACAGCAACAGTGCCATGGCCGTGGCCACGTATTCTCATACCGTTTGAAAGAGGACCTCGTCGGTCTTTCTCCTGGTTGTGTTCTCATTCCAAAGAAAAATTAACTAACAGTTGACATCAATGTTATTAAGAGGCTTGTCTCCTTACGTGTTACGATCTCGAGGCAGAAGATATTTAAGCACCAAACAAATCAGTGAAGATTATTTACACACTGCAAATTTAACCCGTTCTACAACAGCAAATAAAGCAACGGAAATCCTACATTTTAATAGATATGAAGGATCCATATCTGGTTTGCTTTTTTTTTTTCATCACCCATGAAGCATGTAAAATGTAAGAATAATGTGTGAACATAATTGTGACACGATAACACACAGGCAGGTTAAGCAGATTGTCCTGAGCTACACTTTATTTATACAGAAATAAAACTTCAACATAATCCTATGCATCACATTGAATGTAGTTTTCTTTCGGATAACGGATCATAAAAATAGAGATTTATCAATATACAGTAAGATATACCTCACTGAAGCAGGTATGGATTTAGACATTAGGATCAATGGGCAATCAAAAGGAAGATCAGCGTTTAAAAAGCATTAAAATGTCTGTATTACATTCAGAATGGCAGGGGAAAAAAGCAGATAACAGCTCAGGAGTCCAGTAGAGCTTTGTTCCCATTGTAACAACAGCTTCAACATTTGCTTGAAGAGAAGGAGGATACCTGGAAGCATGAATATAAAATCACAGAATCACAGAATATTAAGGGTTGGAAGGGACCTCTGAAGATTATCGAGTCCAACTCCCCTGCCAGAGCAGGACAAAACTAGAGCAGATCACTCAGAAATGCACCCAGACAGGTCTTGAAAGTCTCCAGAGAAGGAGACTCCACAGCCTCTCTGGGGAGTCTGTTCCAGTGCTCTGTAACCCTTACAGGAAAGAAGTTCTTCCTCATGTTGAGGTGGAACTGGCTGTGCTCGAGCTTGAATCCACTGCCTCTCATCCTATCACAATGCACAAGTGAAAAGAGGTTGGCCCTTCCTTCTCGACACCCAGCCCTCATGTATTTATAGAAATTAATTAGATCCCCTCTCAGTCTTCTCCTCTCCAGACTAAAAAGCCTCAGGTCTCTCAGCCTTTCCACATAAAGCAGGTGTTCCAGTACCTTCATCATCCTCGTAGCCCTCCAAATCGCTTATTTGGACCAGTAAACTATATAATCAAAACCTATGAGTTCTTTCTAATCTGTTACAAATGACTAGTTTTATTCTAGGACATTGTCCAAAGGAGAACTTTCACATCGCTTTGAAAGCATTTTACAGCCAGTGTAGCACTGGGCCAAGAGTGCAAGCTTACAGCAATTAAATATGCGTTTATTATCATCCAGTAAACAACCAAATGAGATATTGCAACAGGAATAATTGTGCAGCCCTGATATGGCCACGCCTGTTTTCCACAGATCCACGTTCTGGTGCTCAGAAGCACTTTATGTCCTTACTGAGCTGCTGCCTACAGATTTTTCATGTGTGTACTCATGAGGTCGAGCCAGTTAATATGTGCAACCTATTGTTCACAAAACTTCCCCTTTTTCCTATTAAGAACTCCTGTAATTAACTTAAAATAGTTTCTCACACATCCCTGTCACTTTGAAGCTTGGTCATGATTTGAATCCGCTCAATATTTAAGACCTGAATCAGAGGATAATAACTGAAGCAGTAAAAAAACCAAAAGCTTTCCTATTGATCTGCTGGAGATGAACAAAGTAAGAGTATTGTACCCAAAAGAGGAAAGCGTGCATATACATCTCAGTCCCATCTTATACCAGTTTCTTTAAACATAACGTGCTTTTGGAGAAAATGATTTTTTGAAGTAGCTCTGATAATACATAACTCGTCCTTCTCTACAAGCATATTCTATTCCCATAACTTCCTTTGGAAGTATTCCATGCATCAAAACAAGTACTGAAAATACTTAAACAGGCTCCCAGTAGTGACTTTGGAGTATGCTCATTGTTTCTTGGCAACGTACTTCTGGCAACTGATTTCAACAGGCTTTGTGCAGGAAGGAGTGGTATTTGATTGTGAAACCCCCCCCAAAAACAATAGGAAGAGTAATTATGTGTTAAGCATTAGTCCATAACTCTGACTATATGCCAGTTGCTGTCTCACCTAGGACTTGGGTTCACTTTATTACCTACTTCACAGTTACCAAAGAAATAATAATACTTTTTCTGGAGAAATAATCACAGAGTTCAGCCTTTCTTAAGTGCCCGAGATGGATTTATTTACAATCCAGTTATTCCATTCCTTCTATCGTTAGAGATTTCATTTCTTAGCCATGCCCATCACCTAGAAGCAGTAGATAAGGGGGTCCCTCTGACAGAGCTCATGTAATGGAGAAGGACTGAGGTCTGTGATAGGGGCACTAAGTAATTCCACAGTGAAGGGACACTGCTCATCTGCCAGCAGCTTGGTGAGAGCGGCAATCAATCCACAGGAAGGGCTGTGATGCTAATCGCTTCTATTTTGGAAATGTTGGGGTTTGGTTTCTTTTTTTCTCATGCTCTGTACAGAATTATAAAAGCTCATTATGGAAATGAAAAATTAACACCCACTTAATTACGTGCTTTTTCGAATTAAGCTTTACACCATCAGGGACAGCGCACGACACGCAAAGTACCATCAGCAGTTTTTTGGTGGCCTTGCCCAGAAATGGCAATCAGAGCTGTGTCATAAATATCTTCTCTGTATTGGCACTTCTCTACAACTGCAGTGTGAGAAACACGGGAACTGTCCAGAGGTATAAAGCAGGAACAACAGACCTGCGCTGATATCCTGAACCCGGGCTTAGGGAGTTGGAAAATATTTACAGACAAGTGCAATGTGAGGTATTTTTAAACCTCTTAGTGAAAATGTGTCGTCGTTGTAAGGGCCATCTGATTATTCACCTCGTTTTCCTTAGTGTCTTACTTTGCCTACAGCATTTTCTTAATACTCTCTAATAATAATTGAATTTGACCTTTACATAGTGCCAAAAATGGACTTATCTGCAATCCTCTTATTCTACTTTTAACATTTCTGTCTCTGTCATGCCTTATAAAAGCATACCTTATTCAAAACGAACACATGTTCTCATCTATCCATAAAGCTAGATTTTAAAAAAAAAAGAGGAGAAATTGAACTTATTTATACAAACTGGAGAAATTCAGTCTTCTAGACAAGCTCATAAAAACCAGTCATGCATTCAAAATCTTCATGGGTCGTTTAATAATTAACTTGATTCTAAAAAGCTGGTTGACGTTGTTTGTTACATCAAGGACTTGTGCTTACTATAGGCAAAGTTTAGTGTGTTTATTTATCAGCGTTTTAGCAGAGGAGTATAATCCTGAGACACAATCTGTACTTTTCTTTCTTCCCTCTGCAAACAAAAATATTCACATGCCTGAAATCCCTCACAATCAAATCGTTGCAAAGGCAGAATTAAAGCTCCAATGCACCGTGTATGGTCATTTCTGCCTGTGCAGAAGAACGATGATGTGGCTCTAAAAACTTAGGTTTGGAACCACCACAAGCTCAGGCTGCATTGATTCGGATAATAGAAGAAAGGGAATATAATGAAGAATAATGAAGAATGAGCTAAGCTTATAAACTCAAGCCCATTGTACTTACAAGTTAAGAAGGTGTGATCGTGCTTTATCCCATCCATCATGACAAAAATGTCATTTACTGTAACTCAGGGGAGCTGCTGTAAATGAAGAACAAATCCTGCCCAGATAATTGTGCTATACTTGGAGTGAAACAAGCAGTACTTGGATGATGTCTTACATCGATGTCCACCATTATGGGTCCAGCCTAGGGCTACTAAGATGCTTAAGGGTGAGGAAACCATGTGAGGAAAGGATGAGAGGGCTGGGTCTGTTTAGATTGGAGAAGAGGAGGCTGAGGGAGGATCTGATCAATGCTGATCAATATCTAAAGGGTGGGTGTCTGGAAGATGGGGCCAGGCTCTTCTCAGTGGTGTCCAGTGACAGGACTAGGGGCAATGGCCATAAACTAGAAAACAGGAGGATGAACCTCAACATGAGGAAATACTTCTTCGCTGTGAGGGTAGCAGAGCCCTGGAACAGGCTGCCCAGAGAGGTGGTGGAATCTCTGTCTCTGGAGACCTTCAAAAGCACCTGGAATTATTCTTGTGTGATCTACTCTGGGTGATCCTGCTGGGGCAGAAGAGCTGGACTAGAAGATCTTCAGAGGTCCCTTCCAACCCCTACCATTCTGTGATTCTGTGATTATACCTGTAACACCAACTTATGCCAGGGACCTCCACCCAGGAGCAACTTCAACTCACACCTCTGTAGACCTGGGGAACGAACCAGACAGGCTGTAAAGCCCTCACTTTACATTGCCATCATCTCAATGTCACCAGATTGCAATATTTTTTTCCCCAGAAGCTTCTTTTTCTTCAGCTAGCACTTTCCTGGTCCTGTAGAACTGATAAATTTTAACCTCCGAGGCTTGGTCTTTGAAACCTCATTTCTCTCTAATTAGCTGTCCCATTGCCCAGATGATGTTTTTTTCCACTGGTGTTTAATCTTTCTTATCTCTTCACACATTTGAATAGCAGGATTTTAGGAAAAAATGGTTTCCAGTTTTTCAGTTGAAAGAAAAAAAAAAACCCAAAAGCCACAATGAGGAAAAATTTAACAAATGAGTATTTGAGAGAACTAAACAAAGAGCGTTTAATGCTCTGTCTCCATTTCTGTTTTCCCTGTGTCCCTGAGTTGGCCTCTCCTCTGGTGCACGTGGGAATTATCTGAAGTTCTCTGGTGAAGCTTCTCCTACTGACCATGGTTGTGAATCAGACTCAAATGGTTGCTCCCTTTTTATTATCATTTCTCTTGAGTCTTCTCCTCTCAAAACAACTAATATTAGTCCCTTGCTTAAGGAGATTTCTTTAATTTATGGATTTCTAGAAGTAGTTATAAAAAAAAAGAAATTGTAACTAGAGTAAAAAGAGATTTGAAATGCAAGCACATTATTTCACTTTTCTCTTTAAATATCAACGTTCCCGTTTCTTAAAAAATACCCCACAACATTAAATATCTTCAAGGAAAAAGAACTCAAGATAATATGTTAATCTAACTGATTAATTACAGTTGAAACATTTATTTTAGAGCATAAACTATGCTTACAATCAGCATGTGCTTAATCTGTGGCCTGTGTATATATCCCTTGAAGGGAGGTTTCCACTCCACTGTAATAAGCACTACTGTTCAAGATGCAAAGTGCTAATCAGAACTAGCTGGGGAAACAATTTTCTGTTGTAAAAGCACATTTAAGTGAGATGTTAAAAGGCTGCTCTCCACGGTGAGCAAGGGACGCTCCTCTCTCAGCGTGGCTTGGGGTGCAGCACTTGGAGGATGCAGAAAAAAGCCACTGTGCAGTGGGTGGGCATTGGACTGGGTCAAAAAATTCCTGTCTTTTCCCCCAAGTCACTGTTTCAAGTGCCCTTCGTCTTGAAGGAATCAAGTCACATCTTGTTTTCTGATTTCCTATTTGCTGAAGCATTTAATTCCCTTAAGTGCAGGCGAGTAGAAGGTAATATGCAAAATGTTGTTGCTGGGAACACTTCAGCGAAACATCTGCAGCTCCCACTTCAAACGTGGTGATATAGAACAAGGAGGTGGGTTTCAATGATTCCTGTCGTATCAGCTTAGCTTCTGTCATCAGTGGACTTTGTTCATATGGTCAACCATCTCTGCTCCTCTCCACTTGTCCAGCTGGGTATACACACAATTGTAAGCTTTGTAGTTACAATTTTAAGTGTGTTCTTCTGATTCTGTGAAAGGAGAGAAAATTTACAATTCTAACACGCCTGAGAAGTACATCGGTCTACACTGTATGAAAACTTAATGGTTTAAATTTCCTTTTTTTTGTGTATCTTTCATAAATTCTCCCTTGAGAGGGGCTCGTAGCCATAATGCAACAGAACCCTGTGCCCTTCCTCTGCTCCTCAGCCCCAAAGCCCCAGGTCAGCATGACCCACGCTTCCCATGGACTGCACAGGTAATGCAAAAAGGGGTTGGAAATACATTTCTGTCAAAATAAAGTATGGACTGTATGCTATGGCTAAATGCACGGCAGTGAAATGTGATTTGAAGGTGTCAGGCTTGATGTGAGCTGATGGAATGAGTGTGTGTTTTCTCAGGAGAGCATGTCATAGCCATGGTTCAGGAAATGATGAGCTGTATTTTGAAGAATTCTCATCCCTTCATTTAAATCAATGTGGAAAGAAAAGTAACCCCCTTCTGGAGATTATTCCCTTCCCAGGAGCTGTTTACATAAGAAAAATGCATCAGGAATCAAATTCCAGGGGAACTTTTTATTCTGATGGGGATTTTTCTTCTAGTTTAGTAAGCAAGAAGAACTATATATATCATGCAGAAGTTATATAAATACTGGTCAGAACCAAGAAGGGATGCCTTCAAAAGCCCGTAATTGAATCTCACACATAATTGCATGCTCACTGAACCTCAGGCTCACGTACTGCTGCCTGGCATCTGCAAAAGAGTTCAGCCTTTCTGACTCCTGTCTGGGAAGCCCATAGCAGTCAAGCATCGCACACACCAACCTAAGAGCCTCTGCAAAGCAGCAAACAAAACCATTCCCAGATCTTCAAGGTCCTTTTCCAACCTCAGCCATTCCATGATTCTGTGCTTCTACAATTCTATGATGATTCTATGGCTCTGTGATTCTGTGATGTGCCATGTTACTCTGGTTTCCCACCTTTTCTCTGGAGCACTGTGTCTGATTCTCATGCTGGCTGTGAAACCCATCCCATATGCCCAGGTCAGATTTTGTGCTACAGCACATAGTTTATTGGGTTTAGATATTCCTAATGTATACAATGGAAGGAAAAACTCTTGCATTGGCAGCTAATGTAACAGCTTTGGGGTTTTCCTCCAGGTAGTGGGTTTTGTCTGAAGCTCTGGAGTATTTACCCCTTGGGGGAAAAATAAAAATGAAAGAAGCTAAATTATTTAAATTAATTATTTGGACAGTGAAGAATATTCAGGTCTATTGATATTTTAGTCGGTTATTATAGACAGTTGCTTATTTGCCAAGTCATACATGTATTCATGTTTTACCCTAAAGATGCCCTTCCATGGATTTCCCCAGCACTCCCCTCACTCCCAGCAGTCAAGTCTCCATTCTGCAAATATTATTTGCAGACCACTCAGGTGGGCAAGAAGCCCACCAGCATTCCGGCTTGTGTCGGCAGTAAGATGGCCAGCAGGAGTAAGGCAGGGATTGTCCCCCTGGACTGGGCACTGGGGAGGCCAACCCTTGAATCCTGGGGTCAGTTTTGAGTCCCTCACTCCCAGGACAGTGAGGGGCTGGAGCGTGGCCAGAGAAGGGCACCGGAGATGGGGAAGGGTCTGGAGCACAAGTCTGGTGAGGAGCAGCTGAGGAATCTGGGCTTGTTGAGCCTGGAGAAAAGGAGTCTCAAGGGAGATCTTCTGGCTCTTGACAGCTCCCTGACAGGAGGTTGGAGTGAGATGGCGATCAGTATCTTGTCCAAAGGAACAAGTGATAGGACAAGAGGAACCAGCCTCAAGTTGCACCAGCAGAGGTTTAGGTTGGACATGACAAAAAATTTTTCCATGGTTGCAAATTTTCTTCCCCTCCAGAGCTGTCTGGCCTGTCCCAGGCTGCCCAGGTCAGTAGTGGAGTCCCCATGATCCCTGGAGGGGTTTCCAAGCCATGGAGCTGTGGTGCTGAGGGACTGGGGTCAGTGGTGCCCTGGCAGTGCTGGGTTAACGGTTGGGCTTGATGATCTTAAAGATCATTTCCAACCTGAATGATTCTATGATTCTATATAAAGGCTTTGTGCTGGAGGTCAGGGCAGAAAGGGAACCCCAGCTCCATCCCTTCTCCTCTGGCCAAGCCCAGAGCAGCAAGCACAGCACTTTCTGCCTGCTACAAGCTGGGCACCTCCCAGAGCATCCTGGGAGCAAACCTATACACCACACATCTAGGAAGGGAACACAATATTGCACATAATAAGCACATAAGGTCATTTGTAAGCAAAAAAAAACAAAACAAAACAAAAAAAACAACAACAAAAAAAACCCAACAAAAAAATTAGAAGAAATTTCTTTAAAAATACAGATATCTAAAACCTCCAATTTGTACCTCTGTTCCGCTTTTTCCATGTAATAAAACAGAAAGAATATTTTAAGATTTTATCATTCAGCAGCAGGGGAATAGGCAGGATACAGACCAAAAGTTATGATCTTTTTTTTTTTCTTTAGTGTCCCAGATAATGTGCTTTCATATCGCTGACAGTTTTTACAGGACTTTTTTTCCTTGTTTCTTGGGAATGGGCAAAGGAACATCACATACCAAGGAAGGACTCTATCATCTTCTTACCCTCTTTCCAGCTCACCCTTTGTTTCATGTTCTCATTGTATAAAATACCTACTGCAAAATCAGTCAAGAGCTTTCAGGCTGCCTCTCTATGTTACAATCATTAGTAGAATCTGATATAGCCTAATGTATCTCAATTTATGAGAAATACTAAAAGGAATTTTTTTTTTTTGCTACATCCATAATAATTTTATTTTCCTAGGCATCAAGTGAAGGTGATAAAGCAGAGTGAAATTGTGAAGAGACATAAAAATTAATACTATCTCCTTCTTTGCAGCCAGTTTGCACAGATCTGGGGGACCCTTCCCATTCTGTTTAGTAAATATAATGTTCATCACTCTGTGAAATATTTCTGGTTACTTTGAGTGAAATATATTAAAAATATTGTGGCTTTTGTCCTTTAAAACGATTTTTTTAAACCCTCTAATGTCAGCCAAACACAAGAATATCCAGAGTCCTTACACATAAAAAGAACTGAAGCCTGGTGACATCAACAAGTACATTAGAGATTCTCTGGCAATTTTATGGTTCACATATCTTTCATTCAGTAGAGTGTTAGCTGCCTCTTCCCCTTCCTGGAAACAGCAGGAAAAGAAACCAAAATAGAGCCACCTTAAACATCAAGGTAGGGGGGAAATAAATACTTTATGAATCAGTCTCCATATTTGCTAAGAAGTAAATTATTTCTTACATTTTAAGCTAAAATAAAAGTTGTGTGAGGGAATAGAGTTGGTAGGACTTTGACATTTCTTCTGGTGCATCTTTGTTGTATTCATAGCGACTGTCTTTAAGCATTGACTCACCCTCACTGAATGCCCATGCTCTCAGAGAATCCACAGACATTTCCAGTACTGCCCACTGGCAGCAGTGCAGTGACTGAGATCTAACAGCACTCACCTGGCCAAGATGTGCAATATTTTATCCCCATCCACATTTCTCGGACCATTCCTAAAACTCTCTTGGAGCAGACAGGAGAAAAGGTGCAATTTCCAGCATGTTTATGCATCAGGGTTTTATGACTGTTCTTCTGAATTTGCTTTTTTTTTTTTTTGGTTGAATACATCCAGAGGTTGAAAGTTATGAGGTCTTGCCTTCACTCTGGTAGGGTGCAGTAGCTTCTGGCCAAAGCCACCATCCAAGCACAGAAGGAAGGAGTTAGGAAGAAATCCATGGTGCAAAGACCTCGGTGCTCAGAACTCATCGGCTGTTGACATGACACAGCCTTTATACCTGAATGCAGAAGAAGGAGATAATTATTTTATTTTTAAAGGAAAACAAGAAATCAACAGAAAGGAGTTGAAAGGACAATTGTAGATCAGTAGCTCAATAAATGCATATGCAATAGTGAAATAGAGCAATGCTATAGAGAGGGAAATAGAAATGTTATGTCCCCTCACTCTTCTAAGATCTTACCCATTGTTATGGGGGGTTTACTGTTAATGTTGGTTTTTGTCAGCAGAAATTCACTGTGGCTTTTGCCACAGTTTTTTTTGCAATACCTTTCCTTAGTTACAGGCTGCAAGTGGTGAAACACTGGCACAGGTTGCCCAGGGAAGCTGTGGATGCTCCATCACTGGATGTGTTCAAATCCAGGTCGGACAGGACCTTGAGCATCCTGGTTTAGTGGGAGGTGTCCCTGCCCGTGGCAGGGGGGTTGAGATGAGATGATCTTTAATGTCCCTTCCAACCCAAACCATTCTGTGATTCTATGATTTTATGTTTAGACCCAATTTTTCAGATACTATATATAGGTTTGACTTAACAAGGTGTTTTGCTTTGAATTTGGGTTCAGAAGGAGATGATAACATATACAGACCAAATGTACAGTCTGAGAATAGCACAAACATTTTGCAGTTTCACTGATCCTGATGTTTTATTGCACATGAGCTGTACCCCTGAAGGAGATAAGGGATCCAAGCTTTCTGGGTAGCCAGCTTTATGAACAATTCCTTTGAAAGGGCAAATGCTCTGCGAGGCAGCATGACTACAAACTTTTCGGAAATGCTGATTGCATTTGGTGAAGAAGATCCGAGTTAGGCATTTAATTAAAAAAAAAAAAAAAGAAAAAAAAAAAGAAAGATTTTCCTCTCCTAATCCTTTCAAGTGAGGAGGAATCTTCACTATACAAAAAAAAAACCCCAACCCAGAAAAAAGACACATTGCTCTCCACGTGATACCCAAAAACATCTGCCATCTCCTGGGGGCTTGAGGAGAAAGGGAAAAGAAGCTCATGAAATATAAAATTACCCTGGAATCCATGTTAATGACTACAGCTCTTTTTCCAGCGGGCTCCGCTGTACTCTTCACCCCGTGCTTTACGTTGCTGCTCAGGCTCCCTGGCACTCGGAGACAGCAACAGAGATGTTAAGAGCCTTGTGGCAGCGCAGTCATCTTCCTTTTGCAGGAGTAAATCAGCGGCCAGGGTATGTCTGGAGATGTCACAGAGATTGCTGCAGCAGGGAAGGATACATCACTGTGGATAAACCCTGTCCTGTAACTTGTACGATGGAGACCCTCCCTGTCCAAACCCATCCTTTTTTGGGGGTTGGGTTCTCCTGTCGGGTCCATCCCTCAGCAACTTCCAGTTTCCCATGAAGGAAGTTTTCGATGAGGATGTGCCATCTCAGTTTCCTAATTGGGAGGCTGATTTTTTTTTTTTTTCCAGTAATCTTATATCTCTAGGGGAGCTTTTCGTTTCTGGAGGTTAAGCCAAAACCAGGGGAAATGAAAAAGAATACAGTTTCTCCTCATTTAATCTTATTTTACTAAAATATCCACAGATGTGGAGCTGTGTGTCCTAGATAGCACATCCAACATTTCGCTTCTGCTTGGATAAAGTTTGCCCTTAGGGACTCCCAGGAAATCTGTCTTAAAATTAACAAGCCTACCTTCATCTGAAAGGATGTAGTTTGTGAGTCTCAAATCAGTAAGAAACTTTGCCACACTCTTCTTAATGAACCCCTGGAGACCATTGGACTTTTTGGCCACAAGGGCACACTGCTGACTCATGGTAACCTTCTTGTCACCCAGGACTTCCAGGTCCTTCTCCACAAAGCTGTTTTCCAGCAGGTCTCCCCCTAACCTATACCAGTGCAGGGGGTTATTCCTCCCCAGGTGCAGGACCCTACACTTGCCCATGTTGAACTTGTTGAACTTGAGGTTCCTCTCCACCCAACTCTCCAGCCCGGCCAGGTCTTGCTGAATGGCAGCACAGCTCTGGTGGGTCAGCTGCTCCTCCCTGTTCTGTATCATCAGCAAACTTGTTGAGGTTCCACTGTGTTTCTTCATCCAGGACATCCTCATTAGTGTCCATGGATCTGGAGCCCCTGGGGATCTCTCACTTTCTGAACAGGGTGGCTCAGACTAATTTTTGCATCAACCAAACCTGTGCATCTCATTGGGAAAACTTAAGTCTTGCACGGGACATTACACCAAAGGAGAATCTCATCCTCTGGGATAAGCAGAATATAATTACTATATCCTGGTAACCAAGAAATTAAAAACCCTTTTCTTCCACATCTCATCAATAGCCGACAAATGCTGATACCCTTGAAATGGGGCAATGGGTGAAGAATGAAATCCTCCAACCTCTTTAAAGTGTAATCCTGCAAGTGGGAAACCCAGAATTTGGGGAGGAGTGTTTGGAAGTGGTGTCAGGGAAAATGGGGTTGTACTGAACAAGGAGAAAGCCAGAATAAAACTGGAGACATGCTGGCTGAGGTCTTTTGTGCTTGGTTCAGCAAGCCAGCAGAGTGGAAAAGACGTGGTTTTTCATGTTTTAGACTAGCTCTCTCAACAGCCTCCTAAAATAATTGAAACAAGATGTTCAGCTAATGGGAGTCTTTGAAGATGCAACGGGTGCCTGAAGAGAACCTGCCCCTGAGTGATGACACAAACACTAGTTAGTTATCAGAAAAATAAACATACCTCACTTACCTCTGTCGAGTCCAACCATGACAGAACTAAGTACATACTCAGAAGCACTCTTTCCCCTGCTCCTTCAGCTTGCAGTTACCTTTCCTTCTGCCTCCCTTAACTGAAGGTTGGATTAATTTCATTTTCTGAGTAAACGATGCAAAGGATTAGACTGTGCAATCACAGTGTTGATTTTTTATGTCTTCTTTGACTGCTTTGACTAGTGCTGTATTAATGGTTGGACTCGATGATCCTAAAGGTCTTTTCCAACCTAAATGATTCTATGATTCTATGATTTGAAAATATAAAAATAGTGCTGATAAAAAAAAAAAAAAAAACAAACAGAGAAAAAAGTCCTAAAATTCTTCTAATTCCCACTCAGCCTTTCTACTGTGAGGGTGGTGAGACACTGAAACAGATTGTGCAGAGAGGTTGTGGATGGCCCAGCCCTGGATGTGTTCAAGGACAGGTTGGACAAGGGCTTTGAGCAACCTTCTCTAGTGGGAGGCGTCCCTGCCCATGGCAAGAGGGGTTGGAACTAGATGATTTTAAGGTCCCTTCCAACCCAAACCATTCTATGTTTCTATGCTTTGTTCCACTCATATTATTCTATATCCATAAGAAGATACTGGAGTAATGAAGACATAACCCTTTAAGTAGAAGCTCTACAATTGTTGCCAAAAATGGGATTTTTTTTCTCTGCTCAGAACAAGGTGGAACAGCCTCAGATATTGTTATGAACCTAGAAGATTGCTACAAAAGCCATCTTTGACATTCTTTTTCTACCCTTTCCTGCCCCTTGTCTGGTGCCTGCCTTCCCCAATTCAGTCTGAGATTCTACTAACTCTGATGTATGAGCAAATCCAGCCCGAGGAATGAAGGCTGCAGTGATGTGTCCTGTTCAGCAGGTATCCTTTTACCTGACAGACATTTACCTGATGTTGTCATAAGATGCTTAAAGATGACAAAGGACCGATTATGCTTCTGCGTATAGCCCGAGACAGCACCATTTGTAAAAAGGCACGAAGATGCTGTGTGAGAAATGGGAGGAAGAAAAGATGGAGAATTACAAGTGTCAGGCGAAGGAAGAGAATTTTCAGGAAACAGCACAATTTAACCTTGCTGAAAGTTGATGGATTTATGACTTAATTATAAGTGACCAGGCCACGGATGCTCATATCAAAGGTCAAAGTGAGGCAGTGCCATGATGCAGGAAAAGTACAACCAACAGTCACAGCTCGACTGTAAGAAGGGAAAGGCCAAAATATTATACCAGAGAAAAGCTCCCCTTACATGCCCAAAAGTAACTATTAAATAGTAGCTTGGCCAAGTCAGAGAGCATAATACAATGAAAAATATGTTTATTATGCAACTGTGGGTGAACCGATGCTTTGAGAAGCAAACTACTGAAGGACCAATTCCCAAATTTCTTTTCTGGAAGTATTCATTTTTTTGGACGCTTGGCAATAGATTTGTTCAGTGTTCAAAATGCACTTTTAATTTATTCAAATGTCAGAGAAACCACAGGGGAAAAAAACCCCATCCACTGACCTAGATTTATCTGTTTGCAAAACTGAAAGTCCACTTTCTCTGATAAGAGATAAAAAAACAATTTACTGTTTCTTGAACGTGGCCATATAGAATAGATGATTAATTATTTTTAAATGCATGAAGTTTAAGCACCTTGTCATCTCCCCTCTAAGGCCAGGAAGCCTGTCTGGTATGGTGGTGATAGCACTTGGAACAAGATACACGAGAAATTCTCTGACAAAATCACCCTGAGGTTCCTTCCTTTCCAGCTGGAGTGGTTTTCTTTTCCTAAAATGAAAAAATTAACAGTGGTTTCCCATTCATTCGCTCATGCTGGTTTGAGATTTGAATTTTTTAATTTTTCTTTTTCCCCTTCAATTTAAAATGCGTTGAAATAAGTTCATGTGGATTTCTGCTGAAATATCAACAAGAGCAAACACAGATCTTTAGGCTTTTCAAAAGGATAATAAGCCAATTTATATGGAATAATAGTATTACAGAATTGGTTATATTGCTGAACTGGAAGCATAATATAGCTCAAGGGAACAGATAAAACTGCTCTCTAATTCTCTGGAAAGATCCAGGGTCATCAGCTGGAGTAAGGACAGGCTTTAACATCTGTGTCTGGTACCCCTCAAACCATGTAATGTAGGGATGATGCTAGAAAACAGAATCACAGAATCACAGAATTACTGAGGCTGGAAAAGACCTCGGAGATCAACAGGTCCAACCTATGACCTATCACCACCACCTTGGCCAGACCATGGCACTAAGAGCCACATCTGCAACTGCAGCTTCTGTGGTTTTGAGGACAGTCTTGCTCTGCTTCTCCTGTAGCACTTCCTTTGAAGCAAACTGGTACGCTGGTTCAGCAAACAATCTCACACTGTCCAAAGAGCGTGGAAATCATAGAACTTGGCTACCACCGGAGAGTCTCAAGGGCTGCCCAGCATGAAGGCAGTGTCTCCTCACTGCAGGAGGAAGAGGATGGGCTACAGAAGAGGGAGATTTAGACTGGAGAGAAGGGAGAAATTTTGTACATGGAGGGTGGTGAGACCCTGGTCCAAGTTTCCCAGAGAGGTGGTGGCTGCCCCATCCCTGGCACCATTGCAGGGGAGGTTGCCCGGGGCTCTGAGCACCCTGCTCTAGCTGCAGATGGCCCTGCTCCCTGCAGGGGGGTTGGACCAGATGACCTTGAAAGGTCCCTGCCAACCCAAGCCAGTCTCTGATTCTATGATTCTATGATTCTGTGAATTGTCCCTGGCTCCACCTGCTCTACACCACACATCTGTTGGTCTTACTGAGGGATATGTTAAACCAAACTGTAGGAAACTGCAGATTTTTTGTTATTATCCTTACAGGAAAGAGAGTAGAAGAACTGCAAATGGATATAATAGGTGGAATCTCCCTTAAAAAATCAAAAGGAAATGGAGTCAGGCAAGCATGCAAAATAGGTTCTTAGAACATCTGTGCATCAAATATATTTATGAAAACTGCTACAGTCAATCTTTTCCAGCTGAGTGTTCAGCAGTTAAAATATCTATCACATTACTGTAACTTTTAGAGGGAACAAGAGAAACAGTGTGTTGTTATTTAATGAAAGCCTTAAGCAGAGGAATTGGTATCAGATGCTGGTCAATCTCGAGACAGTAACAATCCACCCAAGCAGTGTAGGGTGCAATGCCATGATCTGAACTTGCAGTGCTGCTCTGTTTCCGCAAATCAATACGGGTTAATTCAAGATAAAGCCTCCCTTACAATTAGGGATGATTTTACATGCCTATGTTTTTATATCCACACACGCTCTGGTGCTATATCTTGCTAATTATTAGCCTCAGCGGGACTTTGTGGGTTGGGGGATGGTGTGAGACCGAGTTCAGTGTCATCAGAATAATGAGAAGCTGATAAGCATATCTCCATTATTCTGCCCAGCAACTTCAGCTATATATAGAGCAGAAGTGGGAAGAGGATGGAAGTCTGGAGGGGACCAGAGGAGTGAAACTCCTCATCCGTTGTTCATCGGTTCCTGGAACTCCACAAATTCAGCCAGGTTTTACGGGCTTTCCCGTAGCACTGTAGCCACGTCGACGAGCGTTAATTGATGCATCTATAATTGTAGCTAATTACTGGCACTGAATTACTTAGTCTAGCAAGAAGGAGCATAAGCAGAAGTAATGGGATTAAATTAAGACGGGGAAAAATTAGGTTGAATATACGGGAAAAATCTCTGGCAGTGAAATTCGTTAGGATGGGTCCCAAGGGAAGTGCTGGTCACTGCTTTGCTTTGCTGCAGACACAGAAAACAAAGTTAAACCCATACTCAGAAAATTACCTAGATAATTTGTTACATCTTTTCCATTTCTGAATTATTCATCTCTTCAGCAACTCAACTGCTGAACAAGTTTTTGTAGACAGTTCAGGTGCCAGCCAATCTTACCCAGTGATGTCTCTGAAGAGACCATTGCCCTCAAAGCATTTCCCTGTACTTATTCAAAGCAAGCTGTACTTAAACTTGATTGTAAAGCCAGTGATGCTTAGCCTGTGGTTAAGTAGAGTTTAAATGCTCCCCAGGGTGGCAGTTAGGAGGTAGACAGTTGTTTTCCCATTCTGGGATTATAATTATCTCCTGTTTTTCCAGGTAGAAATTTGTGGTGGCAGGACACGAGGAGATAGGAGAACCCTTTTAGAAGAGCCACCCTTAATGCCTTCTCTTTCATCTCAGTTTATCATTTTGCTTCTGAGCAGCTAACTGTAACAAGCTGACACAAGTAACTGTGAGCATAATAAGACATACACAGAGTCATCTTTTATCATGATGATAAAATGACATCATAATGACATTTGCAAGTGCTGTCAGTGGCAGGAAAGGTTAAGGAGTCTGAACGAGGGAATGAAGAAGACATATCCTGCTTTGTCATGCCACTTCAAGACAGGCAAACGAGCATGGACCTTCACAGCCTTATTCAGCATCAATCCTAAATACAAATGCTTTTAGAACTGCCTGAAAACGTTAACGCAATGACAGGATCTCAGAAGACAGAAGAAACAACTCACGTGGCCACTGATCCTTACTACCTCTCTTTACCTTCATCTATTTATGTGTAACAGCCAACGAGCTTTATCTCACCCTTCCAGAATCCAAATTGCACGTAACCAGCCTCAGCAGAAATGCTGTGTGCCTTTTGAGTGGGGTCTTTAAGATTTCTAGAGGTATTTCTGTGTAATAAATACCCATTATTCTTCATTCCTCCAAAGGTATGGGTATGTCAGCAAGTAAAAGTAACACTAAAACTTTTGCATTTTTCGTATTTCATTGTGTTTCCAGAGAAGAAGAAAAAGCCCACTGGGGTGCATTAAGAAGAATTTGGCCAGTAGGTCAAGGGAGGTCATCCTCCCCCTCTATTCTGTGCTGCTGAGGCTGCATCTGGAATACTGTGTCCAGTTCTGGGCTCCCCAGTTCCAGGGAGACAGGAAGCTACTGGAGAGAGTCCAGTGGAGGGTAACGACGATGACTGGGGGACTGGAGCATCTCTCTGATGAGGAAAGGTGAAGACAACTGGGATTATTTAGCCCAGAGAAGAGAAGACTGAGAGGGGACCTTATCAATGGAAAGATGGAGCTGGACTCTTTTCAGCGGTGTCCAGTGATGGGACAAAGGGCAACAGGCACAAAATGCAACCCAGGAGGTTTCATCTAAACATGAGGAAAAACTTCTTTACTGTGAGGGTGACAAAGCTCTGTTCCAGTCCGCCCAGGGAGGTTGTGGAGTCTTCTTCTCTGGAGAGATTCCAGACTTGCCTGGATATAATCCTGTGTAATGTGCTCTGGGTGGAGGGGTTGGCGAAATGATCTCTAGAGGTCTCTTCCACCTCCAATGACGTTGTGATTCTGTGGAGGGCAACATCTTAATTCTCAGTGCCTACTGAGTGGGTAAACACTTCCTTTTCCAGAATTGCTGATTTCACCTTCTCCGTAAGCTGTAATACAGCAAGATGAGTCAGGTTTGGAGAGATACTCAGCGTGCCTCTTCAGTTCTGAAGAAGACAAGACTTTTCAAGGTCCAGAGTATGCTTACAGACTTCAGCTACTCAAATCCTTTCATATCTTCTCTCAGAACTTTTCCTGATCAATTAGAAAGCTAATTCAAAGAACCCTTCCCCCCCCACACACACACTTTATTGATGATCTTTAGCCTGCGCCTCTTTAATTTACAACAGCATGCTCTCACAATTAATCCCCAGTAACTCATTTTTCAGCTGACACCGCCAATGTTGCAAAGTTATGTGATCTATGACTATCCTCAGAACTTATTATTCATCCCACCTTATACAGCACTGAGGACTGCACTGCCCCTTAACCAGTAACGTTGTATACTATAATTAAATTGCAGTTTTCGTGGGGCTGGATGCGTTTCTCAGGAACTGGCTCTCACCATGGAACGCCTTTGCCTTTCATCTTTCGTGAAGATGGAGCTCTGAACTATCATGCACAGATTCCCAGTGGGCTGCACTAGCAAAGATGAGTAGAACATAAAAATCTTCAAAGATAGCTGCTTTAAACTCTAGCAAACTTGCATCTCTCCTTTTCTTGCCCACTTTCTCTGCCTCCTTTGGTGTAACTCTTTGTTAATGTTTTAGTTTCTAGTTCAATTTTTTTTTTTCCCCCACATGCAGTGGAAACTCAAGAGTGGTATCCTGGACCTATATGAGGTTCTTCTGCAGCTCATGTGAGCAAAAGCTAAGAAAAAAAAAATATGGACAAAGCTGAGAGCACCCTGGCTTGTATCAGAAATAGTTTGGCCAGGGATTGTCCCCCTGAACTTGGCACTGGTGAGGCCACACTTTGACTACTGGATTCAACTTGCCTCAGGTTGCACCAAGGGAGCTTTAGGTTGCACATTAGGAAAAATTTCTTCTTTGAAAGGGCTGTCCAGGGCTGTCCCAGGCTGCCCAGGGCAGTGGTGGAGTCCCCATGAGCCCTTGTAGGGGTTTCCAAGCCGTGGAGATGTGGTGCTGAGTGCCATGGGTTAGTGGTAGCCTGGGCAGTGCTGGGTTAATTGTTGGACGTGATGATCCTAAAGGCCTTTTTCATCAAAAATGATTTTATGATTCTATGTTACATGACAGCTACCATTAGGAACCTTTCCAAATACCACTCATTTCTTTAATCCACAGCCCTAGAACTATTGAGATCGTGCTTGTGGGTATAATGGCATTCAAACAAAGTTGGGTTCCTACAGCTTTTGTCACAGTTTTTGTTTCCCAGCCTGGTTCCTCCTACACACGGAGGCTGGCAAAAGGTGAGGAACAATGTTTTAGGGCACTGGCTTCTATTGCTGAGTGGGTACAATTTGGTGCCAATGAAGTCATCAGGAAGATTCCCACTGAGTCCATATGAAGTTATGGTTGCAACTGTAATGACTATTTCTTCAAAGGGCTGCTTCATGCATCTGTCTCACAGGGATGCATTTCTCAGACATCACTTTTGTTTCTCAGCTCTGCTGAAGTCTATTTAAACACACTCAATAAAGCGCACATACCCTTCTAACCTCTAAAAGAAGCTATGAGATCAGGGTTGAAATTAATTACATAAGTAGAGGAACGATTTCAAACCCTTATTTATTTGCCCGTCTGTTAACGGCAGTGCTCAAATACTGAGGGTTACAAGTATCTCTGTAATTTTATCGGGTGTTGTTTGTGCAATATTCTGACTAAACAGGAACAAAGCTCGCAAAGTCTGATGTCATTCTGTGTCATACCTGTAGTGTGTGGGAGGGAAACAAGGGATATTTGCTGCTTTGAGACAGCAAAGCCCACTAACTCCCCTGACAATGAATGGATTTATTTTTTCCATAGCAGAATGTCGCAAAAGAGCATTATAATATTACGCAGCTATTCTCAATAAATATCTGCAAGCGACTTAAAGATAGTAAAAAAAGAAATCAAAATATAAATAATTATACCTTGAAAGAAGGCAGCTGAGATTTGAGAGATGTAATTGCCTACAACTGATTACCAAAGCTGACTTTATTTTCACATTAGTCTGTACAGGATTATGCTTTTTTCCCTCCCTATTTTCTCTTTCTCTCCTGCCTACGAGAAACCAGTGCATGTACTGGGATCCTAAGAGAGTCTTGAAGAAGAAATGACACAATTTTCAAAAGCAGCATTATTTAGCACTCAAGGAAGGGGTGCAAGGGGGGATTGTGTAGTGTGTATGTACATCACTGGTGAGCTCTACAACCAGCACAGTCCCAGTGGCCCTACCGCTTGATGGCAGAAGAACAGACAGAGTTTTAATAAGCTGTGATACTTTCATTTCGGATCTGGTATATGAGTTTTTTCCAGGATTAGAAGAAAATTTTGGACTATGCTAGAGTAGTTCATGGTCTGAGTCACAGAATCACAGAATCACAGACTGGTAGGGGTTGGAAGGAACCTCTGAGGATCATCTGGTGCCATCCCCCCTGGTCCAGCAGGGTCACCCAGAGCAGGGGGCCCAGGATCACATTGTTCAGTTGGGTTTGGAATCTCTCCAGAGAAGGAGACTCCACAGCCTCTCTGGGCAGCCTGGGCCAGGCTCTGGCACACTCACACCAAAGAAGCTTCTCCTTCTGCTCAGATGGAACCTCATGGGGTTTCTTTGTGTACATTGCCCCTTGTCCTGTCACTGTGCACCACTGACAAGAGCCTGGTCCCATCCTCTTGACACCTGCCCTTTAGCTGTTGACCAGAGCCAAGCAGATCCCCTCTCAGTCTTCTTTTCTCCAGGCTAAATAGACCGTGAGATGGGACCCAAAGAACGTATTCCCCATTTAGAGTTCAAATTTGAATTAGCTGTTATTAGCATACAATTATTTCATAAGCATAAAAGATGTGTGAGGAAAGGTAAAAGAACTACGTGCAAAGTTACAGTTTTCAGATAAAAGAATGTGCTTAACCACCATTTTCCATCACACCAGTAGGTCTCTACTTTGAAGGATCTGTTTAATTATCTTCTTTGTTTAAACCCTTGAGGGTGTAAATTCGAGAATATTTTAGGGAAGAGCGCTCCCAGAAAATCAACAGCTTCTGGCAGAAAGTCAATTTGACTTGTATTTTTAATATACAGTGATGGGATTTTCAAACTCATAGTTATTGTGGTATGGTTCCCACCAAAACACCCATCCTGAGGGTTAACAGAGTAGGGGTGAAAAACTTCACCTCCATCAGTGACACATAAGCATTATTTGGATTCCACCTCCATAGCAGACATGATGCAGGACAAGCACCTCATCAGCAATTAAGCAATAATGAATTTAACGGAATAATGGATATTGATTAGTGACATTGCTTTCTAATAAAATGAGAAGAGCCAGCAAAAGGCAGAGATGTTGAAACTAATTATTGCCTAAGCAGTCCCCTGGAACAAAGTCATAGCAGTCATCTGAACTAATCCTGGCACAAAGAGGAGTAGCAATACCCACGGGCACCCATGGTCACCCGGGCTCTGTTTAACCTAAGCCCAAGTTCTGTCATAGCAAATGTGACCAGATCAGGTTCAGAGAGACTCTGTGTATCTTCCTGTCTTGTTCTCCTTCCCATTTGCCATCATTACTGATCTTGTCAAATGCAGTATCGTAGAGTCATGGTAGGGGTTGGAAGGGACTGCTGGAGATCATCAAGTCCAACTCCCCTGCCAGAGCAGGAACACCCAGGGCAGGTCACACAGGAACAGATCCTGGTGGGTCTTGAAAGTCTCCAGAGAAGGAGATTCTACGAGCATTCTGGGCAGCCTGGTCCAGGCTCTGTCACTCTCACAGTAAAGATTTTCCCCATGTTGAGGTGGAACTTCTTGTGTTTCAGCTTGTGACCATTGCCTCTCATCCTATCACAGGGCACAACTGAGAAGAGACTGAATCCTGCATGAATTTGGTGTACATACATTGTGTTTCCAGTCTTATAGCACTTGGTTTTAAAAAATCACCCTACAAATTAAGTCTGGAATCTTCAGGGCAGATTTGCTGTTGAGCTTCTGGGAGAATGACCCCTATCCAAGGGAGTTAAAGGGGTCACTGAAATTGGAGACCCTTCTCCCCTGCAAGGGATGGAAGAGTAGGAGAAGAGTGACTGATGGAAGTGGAAACTTCTGATACTAATCAGAGGGAGAATGAGGGCAGGGTGATCTGACCTGAACATGTGTGCTGAGGAAAGAAAGCAGCTTCCACCAGGATGAAAGAAAAAGAAGGAGGAACCCTGCAGTTGTGCTTTCCATGAGCCTTGTGTGTCCTTGGGCTCTATTTTATCACCTGCATTATGTTCACAGAATCACAGCACGGTAGGGGTTGGAAGAGACCTCTGGAGACTATCTAGTCCAAACCCTCTGCTAAAGCAGGGTCACCCAGAGTGGGTTGCAATTCAACCCTCTTAGTTACAATCTTAAAATCTAATATTGCTGAATATAGGACAGATTATTCCTTGCAACGTTTCTTTTTACTGTCTCATTAGTTTTGCTGTTCCCAGTGGGAAGTGTTTTCCCCAACACACTGCAATGTCTCCTTCAGCTAGTCACAGTGGCAATGGCTGTTGTCCCACTGAAGGGACAGCAATATTATTTATTGGCCCTGTCACTGACTGGATAATACTGGTAGCGTGTAGTGTTTTTAATTCTGAATCTTCCTATAACATATTAAGCCAATATTTTTCAATATTCTCCTCATTTATGTACTTGAGGAGCTACACAGAGGATATATGACCAGGATTTATTGATTTATTTACATATCGTCCATACTTTACCAATGAATTCCATTATAACGTCAAATAAAATATTGTGGAAATAGTGAGTCAATATTTTTGCTGTTCCAGTTAGACTTACCACATTGGTAAAATACCATGTTTTGTAATGAAAAATATTTTCCACATTGGCAAATGGTGTTATTCTATATATAGAAAGACAGCAAGTCTGTACATTTGAAAGGATGTCAACCTCCCATTAAAAAAATAATTATTAGGGTACTCTCTGTTCTGTATAAAGTAGCAGCACATATTGCGTATGACTGAAATAAAATAGCATGCTGACTTAAAGATGTACTGCTGCAATATTTTAATCCTCTCTTTATTTGTCAATTTTCATGTGGTCCCTGGTAGAGGCATCAAAATACAGAGAAGCTTTCAAATGGGAAAGCCCTTGAAGAGTGTCAGGTAGCGGTGAACCTGGAGAGGAGAAATGTTTATATTGTGTGATTTCCGTCAGTAAACTAGTAGCTCGTGTAATTTTTTTCCTTGTAATTCCTCCAAATTGTCCTGTGTTTGGGGCCTCGAGGGGAATAAGAGATCCTCCTCCTCCTCCTCACTTCTTCATGACACATGTGGCAGAAGGCACCGCTATCTTATTTTCAGCGATATCTCACTGGAGAACCAATTTAAGTAATTTCAGTAAAGAAAACCTCTGGGACTGTGTCCATGACAGTACCGTTTTTCAGCTGATGATAAAAGTTTTTCATTTTAAAACTGCAACAGCTTTACAACATTTTGTTAGAGGCTTTGAAATAAGAGATGCCGGCGCTTGCCAGTAACCGTGCGCCAGACCTTGTAATTCTTTCACAGCCATAGGAAAGAAATGTTCAAGAAACTCAACTTTTGTTCCCAAAAGGTTCCTTTTGTATGTGGGTAGCAGCAATCTTTCACTTCAAAATTAATACTTCTGATATCTTTGAAGTTACAGCTAATTTTCTACAGATTCTTTCCTAGGCATTTTTGGATGTACTTGCTAGTGGTGCAAGTCCTCATGGGATAAAGAGACATTACAAGAAATATTAAATAAAAAAGAAAAGAAAAGAAAAAAAAAAGATAATACTTTTAAGATTAAATAAGTTGAACAACAAACGAATAAGTCTATTATCTTTGGAACGAATCAAGACGCCGTCTCAAACATCTAATCCCCTGTACTTCCTTGAAAAAGATATCAAGGCTAAAGCAAAGTATTCTGTTTTTTACACAAAAAGCAAAAAAAAAAATCCCCTGTTTTGCTAGTAGGCACCTTGTGGCTTTTTGAGGTTAACAAAGACCTGAAACAATTTAAATGCATTACAGCTATGCATATTCATAAAGATATGCTGAAGAGATAACACAGCAAATGATTTAATTGAAAAATCAGCCAGTGTGAATATTTTTTCCTGTGAATCATGGAAATGCGACAAGATCTGTTCATTAACATAATCTCATTTATTCGACATTATTCTTGTCACTTAATATAATCTTCATACAAAGAGCAAAAATTGGAAATTACCAAAAAAGCAAAGAGAAAAAATAAATAGAGAAAAGGAGGAAAGGAAAGAATGCCCCTGAAAGATGTAAAGGAATGTAAGTTACTTTAATGACTAATATGAAAAAAGAAATATAATGAATAAGAAAGCAAGCAAACAATGCAGAAAGAAAAGAGAAAATGGGGAGGAAAGAAACCCAGACCATTCAATAAAAAAACACTTTTAAGAGACAGGTAAGAGCTTCACAGCACACCAATTTATTCTGGGGTCAGATCCTTTACCAGCTTTTGGCCTTGAATTTTTTTTTTCTTTTTACATTGTACATTTCCTTTTAGACAGAAAGTGAATGAAGATCCTCAGTGAGTGTGAACCAGCCCAGTCCCATGAACTACCTGGAGTTAGAAAGAGATACTGATTGGTACCTGCAGAAGATCTGGCCCTAACAATGTGAAATAGAGCAAACCAGATTAACTCTTCTGTCCTCTTTACAGACATTAAACAGCTTCCCGGGTGAGGGATGTATGAAAAAGACACTTGCATGCCTATTAAATGCTATTTCTCATCACGTAAATATTTCTTAAATTCTCTACACTTTCAACTAGCTATAGGATGGCTTACATGGGCTATAGAATTATAGAATATTTTGGGCTAGAAGAGACCTTAAAGATCATCTTGTTCCAGCCCTCCTGCCATGGGCAGGGACACCTCCCACTAGAGCAGGTTGCTCAAAGCCCTGTCCAGCCTGGGCTTGAACACTTCCAGGGATGAAGCACTCACAACTTCTCTGGGCAGCCTGTGCCAGTGTCTTGTCGCCCTCATTGTGAAGAACTTCTTCCTAGTCAATTTAAGTCAAATAAAGATCAATCAAATTAAGTTAAATAAGGGTCTTTCTTTTGCTTTATTAAACCCTATATGTGAAATTCCCCTTGAAAGTTAAAAATAAATAATTAAATAAAAAGTAACAAAACAGTAGAAAGAAAAAAATGATTTTTTGGTTTTATATTCCGAACAGAAAAAGATGATTCAGACATACATGTAGGCATCACACCTGTGAACTGCCTATGTTGGTGTACACAAATTCTGTTCAAAATTGACAGCTTTTGATCAGCATTCAGTGACTGATCTTCCTCTCAGGCCATGATTTCAGAGACCGTATCTGCTAATTAAATTAAAAAGGAATTGTCAGGAAAAATGTTCAGCAGTGAAGAAACTCCAGCACTCTCCTATATGTTGTTTATGATCCTCATAAAACACTTGTGTGTTAGGTGTAATTTAAACCGTGAGCTCCTGATAAAGAACCACCCGTAGTTATGATGCCGTATAAATAACAAAATGGAAATAATGCAATTTATCAAATGCTCAAGGCTGAAAACTCATTTAGTCCTAAATTATTTCAGTTGTTATGACCACAGATATTTAAATGCGAGATAAATTCTTATAAAGTCAGTTGTTAATAGACACTATTAACTAAAATTTATATTAGTAATTGTGGATATTATTAACTGGGTGAACTGATAAAAAAGAAAAGCCTAATTGGAAAATGGAGATTAACTTCATTACAGAGGACATAACGATATAACATATCTTGTTTGACTTCTCAAAGTAACTAGACCTTAGAGCCAAGTTGTCAGAAATGAATGTGTTCTTCACAAGTCAGAATCTGCACTTGCAGCCACATCATAGTGCTGAGGAATGCCCCCATAGCTACAGAAGGATAAATGGAAAGAACCCTCCTGCAATGCACTGGAGATACACACGTGGCAATCCCATTTTTAGTGCCATTGGAGGTGGGGATGGATGGAAGGATGGATGGATGGATGGATGGATGGATGGATGGATGGAAAGATGGATGGATGGATGGATGGATGGATGGATGGATGGATGATATGCTTTCAAATTGTATGGGAATGTAAGGCTAAAAGTAAGCAAAGATGAATTAAAAAAATATTAACGATGAATTAAATAGAACCCGTGCACTAAAGTCTGGCAAAGAGAATCCACAAAATGTAGATGAATTTTAGGACTTATTTTACAAGTACTTGCTAGTACAACTGATCATCTAACTGATATCTAATTTTTCATGCATGCGTATTAAGATACAATGTTCTTTTAAAACGCATATAAGCAATGTGCAACAAACAAAACTGTGAGAACTTTACGAGTGCTCCCTGCAAAGTTCCACTCATTAAAAGACTGAGGAGAAATAACCTCAGGAGAGATATCAGAATGAGCAGGGAGAGGAAAAATAAATAACAATTTCTTTACTTTCTTATTTTCCCAAGTTAAAAATCAGGAAATGTTTACAGTGTTTGTCTTGTCAATGACAAAATTTTCATAAAAGCAAAGAGTAACTCACTGGGTAAACTACAGAGCTTTTTATTTCACTGTATTTTCAGTCCATTTAAGTAGAATATTGTAATTGTATGTTCTATTTTTACCAGCTTAAAAACCAGTTTCAATAAGGACTGTTTGAAAGCTGCTTTCATAGTCCCAATGTTAAGCCCTTTTACTTTATTTTATGACTACGACTCTACTGTTCACGTTTTATATTCTCCCTGTGAGACCACCATAGATGAAACAGGATTAAAGACTGAACTTTAGGAAGTCTGCCTGCCCTGTTTAAATAGAGATGTTAATGTAACATAACATCTCAGTGTGGTATTTAATCAACCAAAGGAAGAAGAGACCGTTTTCACAGAGATGTAAAATCTTATTTTTAGCAAATTAGGAAAGTGTCCACTTTTCAGGGTCATTACTCACAAGTGTGACAAGACATTGCTCAGTGCTGGTGCCTACTTGATCTAGAAATAAAAATGAAGAATGCCAGATCATTAGAGGTCTTTATGCTATTTGATTATTGAATACTGAGGCCGTTAATTTTGTAACGGTACTGCGAATGGCAGTAGTCATCTATACTAGTCAGCTCAGGTCTTATCTCTGCAGGTTACCAGGCCAGGAGGCCTCAACTGTGAGCAGGTGGAGCTGGTTTACGCTCATGGGAATCATTAAAGCAGCTAGTCAAAACTAATGCTTTTCTATCAGCTTGTGATTGCTAGAGTGAAAACAATCATAGAGTCAAAGACTCATAGAATGGCTTGAGTTGGAAGGGACCTTAAAGGTTATATAGTTCCAACCACCCTGTCATGGGCAGGGACACCTCCCAGAAGACCAGGTTGTTCAAAACCTCATCCAGCCTGGTCTTAAGCACTTCCACAGGTCTCCATTTAGACACTGAGCCACTAAGTGCAACTCTCTGAGAGCTGCCATCTGGCCAATCCCACCAACCACATAAATATATTACTTGAGTTGATTGAAATATTCTGGCCAAATGTTCTCCTTTTATATAGAAACCATTCTCACCTGAAAGGCTTCTTTTGGCAAGTTTAATGCTGGTTGAAAGAATCGGAGAATACCAGGTTGGAAAGTACCTCAAGGGTCACCTGGTCCAACTTTTATTGGCAAAAGTACGGGAAAGATTTTCCTCCAGGACACAAACATTTTTTTATTTTGTGAAAAAGTTGCTACTGGTTTCTAAAGTTTGACCAGTTTGATTGTATGTGTTGGGGACGGCAACTTGCACAGCAGAGGTGGAGTCACGTCTGCTTAAAGACCTCAAGAGGCGAGTGACAGAACTGGAGTTTGCAGGTAGGACAAAAAATATACCCAAAATGACATGTACCACTGTGTGTAACCTTATTAGTAAGCAAGCCAGAGCTGAGGTGGGTGACAAGACGATCCAGTTTTAAGAATTGCACATACTTCCCTCGGCAGCTGGCAGAGGAGCTCCCTGTTGGGTGCAATGTTTATGATAACTTTACGCAGCAGAAAAAGATGGGTTGCCTTGTACTACCTATGTGACCTATTTTGCACATATTATAAAACGAGATGAATTATCTTCCCTTCACTGATCGCTGAGGGAGACTAGATGAAAACATCAGGCTAAATATTTACTGTTTGAACTATTTTAGGTAGCTGAGATAGATCCCAGCCAAACCATTCTGAGAGAAATAGTGAGAACCATCCTAGCACATCCTCTCAAATCAGAGTTGCTGCCGCAAATGTCAGTAAATTCCCCGTAAGGAGCACATTTAGCCCTTGATAGTAGAATATAGGGTCTAGAATGCACGCTCCTTCCCAGATCGGATGCAGTATTTTTTTAATCCATTATAATGGACAGAGCACTCAGATAAATATTCACAGCTTTCTGTGCCACTCAATAGACCACTGCGGTGCTGTAGCCTGAGCACTAAGAAACAGCTCTGGCTTCATTTATTTATCTGTTTATATATTCCAGAGAGCTGACCTGGTTTTCTTTCTACCCTCTCTTGCTCATCAAAACCTCACTGTATTTGCAGAGCCAAATTCACCACCTCTGCACACATGTAACCCATTACACTAGAGACAACCAGTTTATAGGGAAAACTGGGACCATGACCCCCCCAGATTGCAATACTTCACACTTTCTTTGCAGGGCTCCAAACACAGAAGGTGAAACTGCAAAATAGGCCAATTATTACTTTCACCTCAGCCTGTTGCTTTCTTGATATGTAACCCAAGCTCATGTTTAGCTGGGTTTGCTCATTGCTGGGAAGGCAACCACTCAGCTGACATATAGCAACTTATATTTATTTCTCACCTAGCCTTAGGGCTCTTAGAGCAAGGACATGTTCTTGTCCATCATGATTCCCAGCATCCAGCCAGCAGGGATATGCTTGGTCAGAAAACTCTGCGGTCTGTAAGATACTGCTGCCCTGTCATGAGCAAATATGGCAGTTTAATTACTATTTTCATGGGTAAGCCGTGGGGAAACAGATTCAAAAGGTGACAGCCTTGAATAGGAAGGTATCTCAGAATCACGGACTGGTTTGGGTTGGAAGGGACCTTTCAAGGTGATCTAGTCCAACGCCCCTGCAGGAAGCAGGGACATCTGCATCTAGAGCAGGGTGCTCAGAGTCCCAGCCGTAGAATCATAGAATAGTTCCATCTGGAAGAGACCTTCAAGATCATCACGTCCAACCTTACTTCTAGGCCTATCAGAAACCACTAAACCATGTCCCTAAGCACAACATCCAACCACCTCTTGAACACCTCCAGGGATGGTGACACCACCAGCTCCCTGGGCAGCCCATTCCAGTGCCTGACAACCCTTTCTGGAAAGAAATGCTTCCTGATACCCAGCCTGAACCTCCCCTGGGTCAACTTCAGGCCGTTTCCTCTTCTTCTGTCACTTGTCACCAGAGAGAACAGACCAAGGGGGAACAGATCCAACCTCACCTGGAATGGTTCTAGGGATGGGGCAGCGACCACCTCTCTGGGGAACTTGGGACAGTGTTTCACTAGCCTCAGCATCAAAAATTCCTTCCTTCTCTCTAGTCTACATCCACCCACCTTCACTTTAAAACCATTAGTCTGTGCCTTATTGCTAGAGGCCTCGTTAAAAAGTCTGTACCCATCTTTAAAGGGCCCTTTAAGTACTGAAAAGCTGTAGTAAGGTCTCCCTGGAGTCTTCTCTTCTCCATCCTTTCCTCATTGGAGAGGGGTTTCCAGCCCTCTGACCAATTCTGTGGCCTCCTCTGGACATGCTCCAACAGGTCGATCTCTTTCTTGTACTGAAGACTCCAGAGCTGATGTTGGGCATTGAAGTCCACTGTAAATTCTGCTGAACTGGTGGGGCTAAATGGATGTAAAATAGGTATATTTGCAACCAGAGCCAAATTCTAGCGCCCTGCTGCCCACCAACACCTTCAGTTAGGGAAGGCAGCAATGACTGCATGCATTCAGTGGAGAATATTTGTTCAGTTTCTTGAATCCTCCTTTCTGCTAGGTACACAATCCAGTGAATAAGAAACGGTTTCTGCAGCAACTTATCAGAAACCTCCTTCCGCACGGTGCAGTGAAACCCTAATAAAGTCCTGCGTGGGCCCAGGATTCCACTCTCATGTTTATCATTACTCCTTAGTACATTCTTCAGCCAATTACTTGCACTCATAATTGCATTTCTACGTAATCCATTTTGATTCATTTGTCAAACACAATTCTGAGACACGCCGTGTCAAATGCTTTAGTAAATTCTAGATGCTTTAATGTACTTCCTTCCCTTCTTCCACTAATTTGGAATTTAATTAAAAAAGTAATCATTTTTTCTTGGCATGATTTGTTCTTTACATACCCATGTAAGCAACACTATTTTTTAAATTAAATACGTGTACCTTGCACAGCCTCAAATGTTTTCTCTGAGGAAGCCCAACATTCCAGTCAACAGTATTCTTTTTTTTATCATGAGTAGCTGTTTTATTAAGTTAAATCTGACATGCTGGTTGCATAAATCCCTCCTCAGCAGATCTTTTATGTTTATACATATATATTCATTCCATAGCATTTTCAGTTACTGGTAGGAATAGTTAAAGCATGAGCAGCTGAAGAGTTGTCTGGTCTATAGTCTGTGTAGTCTACACAGGCTGTCTAGTTAAGGAGAAGGATGGGCAGCATTAGGAGATGATTTATCCCATCCTGATATACATGAGATAAATGGGATGAGTGCTTTCTGCAGCTACCTGCTTTCTCCACTGGCCACGAGGTGTCCTAGATACCCACCTTCAACCAGGCTCCAACTCTTTACAAGTAGAGAAGTTCTATAGGATATTCTTGTCTAATAAAAATGTAAACTACGATACCAATAATCTGAATTGCAATTTGAAAACCGAGGACAACATTCAGTACCATGATGGCTTTTGCTTCTCTGAAAGTATCTACTGAAAATGGAATAGCTGGAAAGGTGAATTGGACTCGCCTTGTTGTTTCATTTTTCCAGGACCAAATTTTAACACTTTTGTCCAATTCTGTCCTGAAATTGAAACATTAGCAGTTAATTTGTCATGGAAGATATTCTTTATGCATGGTATCTCCCCTTTGTGTCAAAAGAACTTCCAGGAGATACTAACAGCCATCTTAAAAATCCAAAGAATGAAAAGGTACATGTTACTTGTTAGAATTCCTGCATCTTTATCATGCAGAAGGGAAACAGTATCATGTAGCAAGGGAAGGCCTAGTAAATCACTTCATAGATACCAGTTCATATTTACTTATAATTATAATTCACAGGAGCACATTCCTACAATCAAGAGACAGGGATGCACAGCATGAAAAAAACATTTAGCACAGAGCAGACTGCATGAATAATTGCCTGTCAGAGCAGCTTATTAAAGGCAAACTACAATTTTACAAGACAATTCTTGTATCTGCTTGTATGGGGTTTGCTTAGCAAGGTTTTGGTAGCAGGGGGGAAGCTACAGAGATGGCTTCTGTGAGGAGCTGCTAGAAGGTTCCCCTATGGCTGATGGAGCCAATGTCATCTCCTAGATGGACCTGCTGTTGGCCAAGGCCCAATAGTGACAGTGGTGATGCCTCTGGGATAACATGGTTAAGAAGGGGAAAAAAAACCCTGCACGATGGTAACTAAGAAGAGGAGGGGAGAATATGTGAGAAACAACTTTGCAGATACTAAGTGAAGAAGGAGGTGCTGGACCAGAGATTCCCCTGGAGCCTGTGGTAAAGACCATGGTGAGGGAGGCTGTTCCCCTGCAGCCCATGGAGGTCAACGGTGGAGCAGATATCCACCTGCAGCCCATGGAGGACCCTGTGCTGGAGCAGGTGGATCACCAAAGGATGCTATGACCTCATGGGAAAACCACACTGAACAGCATCCTCGCAGGATCTATGGCCCCATGGAGAGAGGAACCCACAGTTATGCAGGTTTGCTGGCAGGACTTAGGACCCCTTGGGGGATCCATGTGAGAGCAGTCTGTTCCTCAAGGACTACACCCCGTGGAAAGGACCCATACTGGAGGAGTTTGTGAAGAATCACAGGATCATAGGATCAGTTCTGGTTGGACCTTCAAGATCATCAAGTCCAACTGTTAACCCAGCATTGCCAGATCAACACTAAACCTCGTCCCTCAGGAGAACTGAAGACCGTGGGATGGACTTACATTGGAGAAGTTCATGGAGGACTGTCTCCCATGGGACAGAGCCTACACTGGAGCAGGGGAAGAGTGTGAGGAGTCCTCCCCCAGAGGAGGAAGGAGTGATAGATACAATATGTGATGAACTGACCACAGCCCCCATTTCCCATTCTTCTGCGCTGCTGCAGGGAAGGAGGTGGAAAAACTGGGAGTAAAGTTGAGAAGGGAGAGATGGGGGGAAGGTGTTTTAGGGTTTGGTTTTATATTCTCATTACACTTCTCTGATTTAATTGGTAATTAAATTAATTTTCCCAAAGTCAAATCTGGTTTGCCCGTGATGGTAACTGGTGAGTGATCTCTCCCTGTCCTCATCTTGAACCTTGAGCCTTTCATTATATTTTCTCTCCCCTGTCCAGCTGTGGAGGGAAGTGATAAAGCAGATTTGGTGGGCACCTGGTGCCCAGCGAAGGTCAACCCACCGAACTACTTGTCTAATCTAAAGACAGATAGCTATATAAATACAAAGAGTTCAAGAAAAAAAAAAAAAATATTTCTTGCTCTGATGTTGAATTAGAAGTGCAGGTTTTAAAGCATTGAAAGAACAATCAAAAAGTGACAATTCTGATACACGCTCAAACGCAGACCTTTCTGAAATGGAAAGTTAATCCTCTGCATTTGAAGGCAGCAGTGGTACTCGCAGGCAGTGAGATGAAGGGGGGGGGTGGCAGTGTGGCTATGGAAACCATCTTCCCTTATGTAAGCAAAGGTATCTGCTGATGTAATCTGCCGTACGCCCTTGAAAATGTTAACAGCAGATGTACCCGGTGTATGCGTGCAATCCAAGAAGCCTCCTGGAGAAGGCTGCTGCCTTCCAGGCGGGATCACCAGCAGGTGCTTACTGGGATGACTGGAGTCTGGCAAAACAACATCTTCCCCTCTAAATGCTTCATCAAGTTGGGCAACCTTCAACGAGCACCTCGTGTCCCAGTTCAGCCCCGACGTTCCACGCAGCCCTCCCTGGCATCGAGAGGCAGGGTGGGTGCTCGGTGCTGCTGGAGGGGGGACCGACTCCCGGCACCCGTCAGCTCCGCGGAGGCGGCAAGCTCAGTTTCCTGGAAGGACTCATTCTGCTTTATTCGCCTAATTAACGGCTTTCACTTCCTCCTCTCTGGCTGATGGAGAGGTTCTTAGAGAGCAGGGAGATTGAAGGTAGAGAAAATTAGTTTTGTGGTTTTTTTTACAAAAGGAATAAGGGTGAGGGGAAGAGTAAGGAAAAATTCCCTTTTAAAAACAAAAAAACCCCACAATCCAAACCAAAAAAGATGTTGCAAACAAATCTGTGGCCTGTGGTGATAACTCAGCTTCATACATCTATTTCAGCTTTTTTTAAAGTGTCTTAGCGTTCTTTTTATGCCTTGGAGGTGATTCAGAGGTACACACCCTGAAAGTGGAAGACAAGAATACTCCATTATTAAAGCGTGTTCAAAAATAAATGAAAACGTAACATTATAGGCTGCAGAGCAGCACCTCCAGCATTGTTCAAGCCAGTAATGTTTTGTCAGGTTTGGTTTAATGCTTGTGATTGAGAGATCTGAACTCTGAAACCTGTTCACTCAAGAGCCAGTCTAGAGCTAAAGCCCACCAAAATCAACCATTGATCTTGGAGAGCCTGGACCAAGGCCAGGGTTGAGAGAACAAAAAAGTAGCAGCTTTACAAATGCCATGCAAAAATTTCTCACCCTTTCTTCCAACGACCACTGCTGAGCCTTGAATTCATATCATGGTCTCTGCCTGGACTCTGGGAATGTCAGAGCCGTGGTGGGTTTTATAATGGTCATAATTTGGATTTTCCACTGTGAAATACACCGAGTCACTTTATACACAGCAACTCGTCATAAAAGTCATCAGATGGAAACATCTCACAGTCACTGAAAGAAAGCTTTGCTCCTTTCCAAGTAATACACTTGGTAATGTTTCACTTGAAAAAAAAAAAAAAGCTAATAACTTTTTTTTTATAACAATCTGAGAGAACTTACAGCTAACGGTTCTCCCTGAGAATGTTCAGACTCCAGGAATATATGGCTGGCTTTAGAAAAATTATTATCAGTTCTGAATATTATAAAACTGATATAGTTTCCAGAAGAGGTTGTAAACAAATTATTGGGACTTTCTGTTCCAGGAAATACATTAAAAGCAATCAAAGTAAAAAAAATTAAGTTGGCCAACGACAAAGCTGTCTAGACAAAGCTCCCATTATATGATTTAACAATCCCCTGCAAATGCTGCTTAAAGATAAAATTGGATTCCTGTCCAGAATATTAATACTTTTATTGCAGTTTATGGAAATACATGTATTTTATAGATACGCATACATATTCATAGACAGATAGATGACGAACGTTCAACATGGTCTGGAAAATGGCCCGTTTTATCAGTATTTCTCTATCAAATAAGTTAATCACCATTTTTCAGGTGAAGGCTTCAGATGAGGAGGAAGATTTCCTCATTTCCAGACAAGGGCTTCTGTATTTCCATCTCAACCACCGTCAATGCAGATATGAGAGTAGATGTTATGGGTGACACAAACAACTTCTGATTGTAGAGTGAGGAACAGCGCTCACAACTTTCTATTTTCCAAACAACTCCACATAAGTAGTTTGCAAGTTGAAGTTTCGACAGAGCCAGAGGAAGCTCAGGAATACAGAAACCAGCTTTATTGTATTTGACTCATCTCCGTGCTGTATCCTCATGAAAATGAAAAAGTGACATTTTTCCAGCATGACAGGAGAGAATTTTGAGATGTTTTTCCAAGTCAGACAAAAGGAAGGCACTGAGAATTAGATCAGCTCTTCTCTTTTTTTTTTTTTCCTAGGCATAGCGATGCACCGTTTAATGTTTGGTAGCCAACAGCAGTACAATTGCAAAATAGCTCCCTGTTTGATGTTGAAAACTGAATCTGCCTCTCAGTTGAGACCCATGTAAAATGTAGGCAGTGTCTGACTTCACTTTTCCAGGATCCTGGACCTTATATGACCAGCAGACAAGTGTCAGCAAGTGTCAGAAAGGAATATTTATGCCTAAGTATGTTTCAGAGTTGTCCAGGTAAATCTGGTCGCAGAATATTTTGTATTTATCAGCTAATGCATACTGCTAATAGCCAAGAGGAGACTACATCAGAATTACTCAAAATCTGTGTGATAGAATCATAGAAACACAGAATGGTTTGGTTTGTGATATAATCATAGAATCACAGAATGGTTTGGTTGGAAGGGACCTTTAAAGGTCATTTGGGTTGGAAGGGACCTTTCAAGGCCATCTAGTCCAACCCCCCTGCATGGATCAGGGCCATCTGCAGCTAGAGCAGGGTGCTCAGAGCCCTGGCCAACCTCCCCTGGGATGGTTCCAGGGATGGGGCAGCCACCACCTCTCTGGGCACCCTGGGCCAGGGGCTCATCACCCTCAGCATCAAAAATTTCTTCCTTAGATCTAGTCTGAATCTCACCTCTTTTAGTTCCACCACCCTTTATCCCCCTTTATCCTGTCCCAACAGGCCCTGCGCAAAAGTCTGTTCCCATCTTTCTGAAAGTCTCCCTTTAGGCACTGAAAGGTCACAAGAAGGTCTCCTTGGAGCCTTCCCTTCTCTAGGGTTGGGTTTTTTTTTCTCCTAGAAGACTGAGACATTTTTATTTTGGTAATATAAATGTGGAAAAAAATCAAAGGTAAAATTGTGTGAGCTAGTAACCACGTAGGGTTTATTTGGATAGAGAAGCTTTAAAAAAGCTTCATTTTTAAACTTTCTGACTGTGCCAAAATAGAAAAAAAAGTTGGAAAGACAGACTAACATTTATAGAAGATCAAAAGCCAGTGCTTTCTATATGTTCCCAGGTGAATAAATCATACCTCATTTTGGAGAAGCTGTTTTGAGCTACTTTCATCAATTGTGAGGCACAAGTTTTAGTGGAAACGTGTGGGTTATTTTCCACACGGAATCGGACCTGCCATGCCAACGTGGTTGGAAAGCGTGGAGTTACCATCCCATCATCTACTCTGACAGTGGTGGAATGAAGGGCAGGACTCGATCCAAAAGACTCAATTCCAAAGGGAAGCAGCAGAAGCCGTTATACATCCGAGAAAGGCTTTTTAAAAGGCTCTTTAGAAAGCCACTCCTGCCACCTTTCCAGTCTGGCAGGAAAGCTCACCAGTCCATTTGGGAAGAAATACCATTAGAACCTTGGTTTAGGAGGCATGCCAGCAGACAGGCAGAGGATAATGGTACCACTTGCCCCTGGACCGCGACTATCGGCGCTGCGCAATTCCCCGCGCGCTCGGCAGCGGCTGCTGTCGCAGGGTTTGCCTTCTGCTTTACATCAAGCCCTTGTTGAAGGCGATGTCAGCTTCTTAGGCTACTCATGGTGTCCTGGGCAGCCTCCCAGCCTGTTCTAACTTGTTCTTGTAAGGGCTCAAATAGATATACAATGTAGATAAAAAGTTGATAGGAATTTTTTTTTTTTTTTTTTTCCCCTCTTTTAAAATTAACACTTTATAATTTCAGGCCATTTCTGTGAATCCTGCTCAGGTCTTTGCTCCTCTTCGTTGTTGCTTCAAATCCTGCACATTCAGTCCCTGGGTTCTCAACCCTTGTAGCAGGTGCTAGTACATCATGTTCTTTCATTGTCATTTCTCCCTGTCATCTCCTCTCACTCATCACGAGAGGGAACATTGTCTGCAGACCGAGGAAATCATCAAGTCTAACCCTGCCCCGGCTAATGGGTCACTTCTGGCCTTAGGAAAATCACATAATCAAGAGGTGACAGAAGTGGTCTGATATTTTGAGCTTCTCAATTTTGGAATGCCTGTCACATTTCAAAAAAGCTGGCCTTCGCTCAGCTGCCTCGCAGTTGGAAACGGAGATAAGGACACTTTTCTGCCTCACCAGAGAGAGTTAATAATTTTTCTGTGCTTTCAAAATGTGAAGTCCTACACAAGTGCTAAGCATTATTAACAGGCATAATGTATGTTTTCATCTCCAGCTTGTACTCTTCTATCTGATCATTATCTAGCTTATGATAAATAAGGATTTTACCAGAATATAGTACCAGAAAATACTTTGCTCACTCTTCTTGGAAAATCATCCTGATTTTTATTATGAGACTTGAACATAACGTGCCAGATTTAAAATCACAGATCTGTTGGAGGTTATACAGTAAAATGACTGATCTCCGGGAACGATTCTTCCCTAGCTTGCTACATACAGCATTTTGTTTTGCTGATGATCACTGAGTTTGCCAAAGAGTATGTAAATGTAGTTTGTAATCTGAGTATAAATATCAAATCTATGAAAAATGGACCCGTAAACATTACCCAGAAAAAACCCCTCACATAAAAACTTACTGTTGGTTTAGCTTACTTTAAATAACTGTTGGTTATTTAAAGCTATTGCAGAGGATCAGGTTGCCACTAAACAACAGTAAACTATATGTTAGCTTATATTTTGGAGTCCTTTGTGCTACCCTTTCCCTTAGCTGCTTTGGGCTTGACTGTAAAATTTGTTAACAATACTCCTGAGCTCTTAGTCACGGGTGTGAGGCTGTTGCTATTAAGTAAGGGTCATAGTCCAGCTCACATAAGGAACTGATGAATAAATGAAGTTTTGTGTGCTTTGGAGTTTAGAACACAACACTCACGTGAGTGTATCTTGCTCATGCTGCCAAGTATTTCAGTTGGAAGTAAAAAAGTAAACCTAGATTTGTTGAAATCTTGGGCTGCAGTGAGGCTGGATAAGCCTGGAACTGCCACCTTTATTTCCTAGGTACTTCAGCTGCCTCAGCTCTGGAGGAATAAACATCCTCCCTGAGAAGGGTAAATACAGAGGCTTATGACCCTGCAGAGAAAGTTCTCATCAGCAAGGCAACCTTTCCATCCAAAGTTACCTAGCAATTTGCCAGTGTCCAAGAGACACACGCTGTCAATCAAATGAACATGCTCCTTAAGATGATGCCTACGATGCTTCTGACAGAACACGATGTATATTCACGTAAATGGTATTTGTGCAGAGCGCACAGGGCTGAAGGTTGATCCATCATAAAATCTCATTGCACTTTTTTGCTGAAGGATGTAAAGTCTTTCACTGTGGCATGACCTGAAAACAGATTTTCCCCTTTTGTAGAAATGAAGCCACTTACATTTACTGCAGCACTGTAAAACTCATGTAAATTCTTTTTTTTATTCTCAAGCATAAGATGAAATACCAGGGTATAAACCGCGCTCTCTATAATAATCAAATCCTTCCTAAAACACATCATTTTAGAAGCCTTTGTGTATTTATAAAGAGTACCTAGGAGATGTTCCCACATTTGCATTTAAACATCAAGCCCACTGAAGATGTCTTGTTCATTTTATCGTTTTCAGTATAATACAGTAAGAACAGTTTGCAGTATTTCTGAAGGAATATGACTTATGAAACAATCACTTCCATTGCACACAAGCAAGCCCCATTTTTTGGGCTAAAACATGAGCAATTGCATGGAAAAATATTAGTTAATAAATTAGTATCTTTATCTCCTATTTGAACTGAATATCTGTATCTCCTTTCTGAACTTAATTAATAAGCCTGTATATTTCTAAGAGTTCCATAATCTCTATATTGGCCTTTATATTGCTAATAGTCCCATAATCTGTAAAGATAAAAATTCAAATGCAAGAAGAAAGCAAGTGCAGATTAAGTGTCAGCAGCACGGAAAGAGAGGTGCTCTCTTGAACCCATCTGAAAGATACTGTTCCAGTGCAGTGAGTGCAGTATATGTGGTAATACCTATATAAAATATAGTGTTGCCTTTAAATACTTCTGCTGAAGTCCTGTACCCAGCAATGCTGGTTGTCACAGATGTCATCCTACTAGAAGAAAAGCTTAAGAAACACTCATATATAACCAAAATGAATATACAAATATAGAAGGAAGATTAAAGATTGCTAAGAATACTTCAAAAACACAGGGGCAAAGCCTGGAAGAGCAAAAAACTCCCCTCCAGCCACTGTCAGACTTCAGCCCAGGTTTATAAGAATCACACCTTGGCTGACTGAAGCCAATAGGAATGTCAAAGGAAGTTCAGTTTGGGCTTAATTCTTATTTCTCCCTGAAAATTGTCGATATTTGTCTGCAAGGGATCCCCAAGATCATCATACATTTATCAGGTATATGTAAGACCAAGGCTTACGTAATTTTTGTAACACAAACTGATAAACTTCATGTTGGTTCCATTCTGATTAAGAGCAACACGTTGTTAAAAAAAAAACCAAAACAGTATTTTTTTAAAGTGTCTTTCCATCAGGTAAAAAACCTCTCACTTTGTGTACACCCAAACGTGGAACTTACGTAGCCATTCATTGCAGAAATGACCTAGAGCATAGAGGTCATTCACCCCAAGTGACATTTGTCCAGCAAAAATAGATGATGAGTATCTGGAATGGATGCAAAAACCTTTCCAAAGGGATATCTACAATAGAAATAGAAAAGCAAACTAGTTACTTATTATATGATTTTATAAGTCCTCCACATCACCTCCTGGGAGGAATATTTCCGAGAGGAATTTGCATTGTGTGAGTAGAATAACTACTTACATGTTTTGACTGAAAATTCTGAATTTACCTACGAGGCCTGACAATGGGGGAAAAAAAAAAAATTAAAAGATTACAAAACCTGTGATATTTAACTGAGATGGAACAAACTTTCCTCCCATGTGGTCATATGCTATAAGCATGAAATAGAACTCGATTGCATCTGTACATTTATAGAGTGTCTCTTATTTATTGCAAATATGTTTCATGCTGGGTAACCGTTCTGTTTCCATTCATCCTCTTCAAAAGATACCCCTAATCTCTGACAAGAATTTCAATATCATTCATGGCCAAACACTGCATTTGGATTTCCTGGAGTTCACGTTATGAAAAGGAATGTTTCTTCGCTCCAAAAGAAGTGCCTCCGATTCAAAGTGATGCATTAAAATGGGAAAAAAAAAAAAGAAAGAGGTAAGAGTCCAAAGAGTTGACATAATGATGTGATAAAACTTGCGGGTTTTATGGAAAGCAGCATTTTTCAGTTTCCTCTTCATAAATGAAAACCATATATGTGCAGTGTGAAAAGCATATTATGCCTAAGTAAGTAAAATATGACAGTTTGATGAAAAATATTTTTCAAGAGAATGCTTTATATTATACTTGTTGAAGAAAAATAAATATCTTTTATTTTCTCAATATTACAGTCCTATCCTATCATAATTTTTTGTTTCCTTTGGGATATTTATGGATTTTGAATTAGGAGGAGTACTTTTTACTGGCTATCAACATTTTAATGGCATTAGCTCTATTTGCAACACATTTTCATTAAGAAGAGAATGTGGAAAGTAATAAAATGAATATAGGCCCTTACTGGTGTCAGTTTAGTGAAAGCTACTTGGTTAGTTAACACCAGGGGATCCATCAATTGAGCTGGCCCTGCTCAATGGGAACTTCTGTGTACTGTAGAAGGGGATAAAGTCTTTGTGGTGAATTTTTTTATTACAGTAAAAATAGTCTAGATTAACAAAGAATGAGCTTCAGCAACTGGCACCCAGTAATTTCCCACAGATCAGCATCTTCACCATGGATGGTGAACACGGGCAGCACTAGATACACCAGTTGTGAGCTCCGGGTGCCCAGCACATCATCCTGCTGCGCTCGACTTCACCTGTCCAACAGGTTTTGGAGAAACAACTCACAGACCAAGGGACTGATACCTGGGTGTCTATATGTATAGAGAGAGGGGAGGAATGGTGGTGACTTAGGTGTGATGGAAATGGTACGGACTGTTGGAACACTGTTTTGCTGGGACAGAACCCCAGGCCAACCATGGTCTGCAGACCATTAGCAGTTTGGAGTCAGACAGGACAGCTGAGTCCTGTTGGCTCCAGGTGTATCCCATCCCATAAACATCACACTCAATATAAAGGGAGAGGTTTGGTGGGGCTCCTCTTGACCTTGTTCTCCTTGACCTTCTTCTTCAGGCTACTTTCCTGCTTATGGTGAGTGCTGTGCATTTGGTGGGCTGAAAATAAATTTATATACTTCAGATTAGAATTGGTCTTAGTTTGGCTGTTTCATTAAATGCTTTTTAATTCCATCCTCTGGATCTTCTCTCCTTTTCCCAAACCCTTTTTTTTTGGTTGTGGGGGTTCATCAGGTGATAGAGCAACTGCTGTAGTTTTAGCCCTGGACATGGTGGGGATTCAGCTACAGCAATTTTTCCACTGACATCAAAGTGAGTTTTGTTATTGTGATACAGAACTTGGATTTAACATGTAGGAGCTTTAACTAATTGTTTAGCAATCACTTTGAGTCTAGTACTTTCTGCCTTAGGAGTGTACTTAAGCGTGTGTTGTTCTCATTTGCTGCAGATGTATCTGTAAAATGAGACTAAGAAGTGCCAATATATAAGAGAAATTAATTTAACCCTTAGTTAGCTTGTAAAGAAAAGCTGTCAACAGTACATTGCTCATGCAGAGAAACCTGCTCCTTTAGCCTCCTTCAAAATATAAACAAATACCATGGTTTGAGTTTCAAATTTGAACTAGCTCAGAAAGCCTACAATACAGCAATAGCTCACTTAATTATCTAATTACAGATATCTGCAAGTTCAAATTAACATCAGAGTGCTGCTTTGTTTCCCGTGTTCCCAGCCTGTATCTGCAAAGCTACCACGGAAGCAATTCCTGGTTATCAGTCAATCGGGTTCCCCATTTTACAGGTTATTACAGTACTGGTGTTAAAGATAGATCTCTAAATGTTTTAACGCCTGAGCAGCTTTGCTGCACATATCTAGTAGTGCCACAAAAAGAATATATGGGTTGAGATTTTTTTTTTTCCCTTGTGTGGCAAACCAAAAATGACTATAGGGATAGGGTGAGTCTGACCATTATTCAGTTAATTCCCTTTGATTGATCTTATAAAAAAGAAACTTGTTAAATTGAAAAGCTCACTTGCAACTTGTCTCTGGTAAGGCTCTAATCATTTACATGTTAATAAAGGTGATGAGCCATGAGGATGATGGCGAAAACTGTTTATCTTCTCACTTGTTTAAGCCCAATACATAAAGGTGTAGTAGTTCACTCCATGACAGTGGCCTTTGCATTCTGTGGGAGAGGAGCAGTGAAACTTTAATTAGTTTGAAGGTGCAGGTAGTGACCTGGCAAACAAATCCCAAGGATAGGGAAAGGGAAGGACACATGGAAAGAGGAGAGAGCTTCTTCAGATGATTGAGTACTTGATCTCAAAACCTGACCGTAACAAAATGCTTTGTGGAAACTGGCCCTTTGCATTCCCACGATAATACAGGAAAATGAAAGAGAAGGCAATTAACATTGATCAAGAAAGAGGGCCTCTTTTCATCCTTAAACTTGCAGCATGGGGCTTCCCCTTTGGTGGGGGGCTAATCCTACCAAGTGAGACACTCGGGCATCTCCCTTCTCTTTGCTTCTCCTAAATGTTACCCTTCTGCTTTTGCACATTTGATTTTCTTTTCGCTGAAGGCTGTTTTCATTTCAAATCATGGTCCTGGGCCCATATAAGAGTATGGGGCTTGGGATCAGGAAGCTCATTTCCCTTGCTTATTCTTTTCTAATCACATATTCCAGCCCTCTAATTAGCCAGGAGTTGTTAAGTTTGGATTAGGTTTTTGGTTTGGGTTTAGAAATCAGGTGGTTTCTGATCTTTATGCCAAGAAAGGATTTACTTTTAATGGTGTGCTCATCGACACGGCGATGCCCCACTGCAGAGAGCCTGAGCAGATGCTTTTAGATGCTCTGGGAAGGAAGAAGAAGAAAAATCCTTGTGGGCTGGGTGGCTGGAGGGATCAGGGGTGTAGAAAAAATCCAAACCAAACAAAAATAATCGCCGGTTTTTTAGGAGCTTGCATCTTGAGGAAAGCCGTGTTGTTTTTATAAGGGAGCTGGTTCTGCCCAGGTGAAGAAACTTCAAGGCAGAGCAGGGCCAGGTGTGCCTGCAACAGCCACAGCATTAAGAAGCCAGCCGGGGAGGCACCTCCTCATCCCGCTTCCCTTTGTGCAGAAACTCGACGAGACCCGGCCGGCTTTTCCCGGCAGCAGCGCCCGGACGACGGAGGAGGAGGAGGAGGGGGGGTCGCTTGGGACCGCGGCCCCTTCCCTGGTGGGGGGGTTCTCGGGCTCCCCTTCGGCATCCCGGCGGGCGGGACGGGCCGCCCGTCGCCATCCCCTTCCTTCCCCCGCGGCGGGCCGGCCGGGGCCCCGCTGGCTCCGCCCGCACCACATGACTCCGCCGTCGGTAGAAACTTTTCCCGTCCCGCCGTTGGAAAATGGCGGCGTAGGAGCTTTCGCATCCCCCCCAAGCCCGGTCCGGCCGCTCCCCCCTCCCCACCGCGGCGCGGCTGCCCCCTCCCAAGCGCCATGACCCGCTGGGTTCCCACCAAAAGGGAGGAAAAATACGGCGTAGGTGAGGATTCTCCCGGGTCCCGCTCCCGCCTGTTGCGCGGCGGGTGCCCGCGCCGTCCGCGGGGAACCCCCCCCCCCCTCCCCAGCCGCGGGCCTTCCACCTCCCCCTAACCCTCCCCTTCTTCCTTTGCTCGGCTCCCCGGCGAGCTGGGGCCGCGCTTCCCCCGGCTCCCGAGAGCCGCGGGGTGCGGGGTCCGGCCGGGCTGGGCGCTCTGCGCTGCGGCGGCGGCTGCAGCCCCCGCGGGGCTCCGGCCGCTGGGGATCTGCCGGGGGAAAGTTCAGGAGTTGTCTCGGAACCTTTAGCGCTCCTCGCTAAAAAAGTTGCCTTGTCTTCTGTTTTGGGTGTTTTTTTTCTTTTTCGTCTTCTTTTCTTCCCGACTTTGAGTAGAAAAGAGCTTTGAGTTATTTTCGCTTTGTTATTTTTGGGGTTTTTTTGTTTTTTTCCTCTCCTCCCTGATGGCAGCTGAACAGGATACGCTTCCAGTGCTGGATCCGTGCGGGGTCGGTGGGAGCTCACCCTGCAGCCCGGTGCTCCCTCCTCTCCCTTAGGAGAGGGACATTTCAGAGCCACCGAGGGGAAAAAGGCTTCTTGGTTTAGCAGGGAGTGTGATTGCCATACCGATGAGGGGGTTCCCCTGCGTGCTGCTCTCCGGGGATCCATTTCCTACTCGGCTCCTTCCGTCCCTCAGACAGAGGGGGATTGTTCTCTGCTGGTGGGGAAAGCATCCTTGCTCTCATGGAACGGAACCGAACTCGGGGAGTTTTGGGCAGCGCTGTGCCAAGAGGGCCCATCTTGATGGTGAAGATGATTTTTTGGTTTTTTTTTTTTTTTTAAAACTTTTTTTTTTTTTGGTTTCTGGGGCTCACTTGGTGTCACGAGTGAGGACGTTTGTCTCGGGGAAGGAAATAAGAAATCTGCCCGTTCGCTTTGGAAATGGGAAATTCGGCGTCCACCGCGGTTCTCAGACTCTGGTTGTGAAGAACAACTTTTCATATATGCCTACGGCTAAGCCTTGTGTAAACACCGTGAGCAGGAAGAAGGGAGATTCTGGCTCGTGTGTAGAGACCAGATGGATTTGAGGAATGAATTTGAGGAATGAATTTTAAATTCTGTGTGTACATCCCTAGAAAGCGAGCGCGTGACTTTGAAGTGACGGGCAAATCCTGGCTGGCCGCTTACGCGCTGCGAGAGCCGCGAGTGGTATCAGGATGCAGGAGGAATAGACCCAAGCCAAAATGCTGCAGATGACACTGCCTGAGTGTTACGGTTTCCAAATCCCTGCTCCGTGGTGTGGCATGGGTATGGTGTTTCTGGAAGACTGGAATGGCTAAGTGGTCATGTAGTGGAGTCTGGGGTTAGAAACCAGTGACACTGGAAAGCAGGTTCCTCTTTTTTGCGGGGACTGTAGTGATCTCCTGGACCTGTCTTTCCAGGAATCTTGGAAGTGATTTGGGGAGGGTGAGAGAAAAAGTAGTGTGAAATGATCCAAGCACTTTAAAATAGGCTTTTTGGATGTGCAGTGTGAGGTGTAGTTAAGAAAACTAGACTTAAACCTGATCTAGGGAAAAAATTGTTGGAGAGTTTCAAAAAGCCCAAGATTAGCTGCTCAATTGGTGTTTCTTGTTGGTTTCCACCAAGTTTATTATGGTTTTAGAATAGATTGGTTTTCCTATGATAGTTTATCTTTTTTTTTCCCGCGTGTTAGCTGGAAGGGATGATCCTCAGCAAAATTAGGGTATTTCTCCGCCGAGCTGCGGGGGAGTGGGAGTTGAAAGTAGACGTAGTGTTGCAAGGAGATAAAATCCGATTTGGAGCTAATTGAATGTTGCGATTCACTGGCCTGCGTCGTGCTGTTACCCACTAGTTTTGGGGGGATAGCTTTCTTTTGTGTTGCTGCATTTCCCTTTGAGGAAGATGAATAATCAGTTTGGTTACACATGTTTTACGTGGTTTTGCGTTGTTAAAAAAGGGCACTTCTGTACAGTGCAAGACTGCTGCTGTTTTATCTTTTTTTTTTTTGTGCTGGTTGTGAAACTTTGAGGTTGTGGAGAATTGACACAGGGGTTACTTGGTCCCAAACAGGCATGGAGATCCTGCAAAGCTGAACAGGAATCTTGTTTCTTCTGAACTATTTGCCATGGCCAGGTGTGGAGAGCAATACTGGTTCAGTATTGGCTGATGGTGAAGTGGAAACATCTGTTTGTTTCCAAATAGGATTGTTAATTGAACTGACAGCTTAGTGATACAGACATTTTGTATACACACATATATATAAACATATGTACACACAGTGTGTATATTTCACTAAAGCAGAAATAACAAGAAGGGTACCTATTGTGCTGGGTTGTATTATTGAAGTGAGTTATGTAAGCTCAGAACTGTGTGTATATATGTGTATTAAAAAAAGATGTGTGTATATAAAATATGCACACAGAATCATAGAATGGCTTCAGTTGGAAGGGACCTTTTGAGATCATCTGGTCCAGTCCCCCCCTGCAGTGAGGAGAGACATCTGCAACTAGAGCAGAGTGCTCAGAGCCCCATCCAACCTCACCTGCAATGGTTCCAGGCATGGGGCAGTGACCATCTCTCTGGGCAACCTGGGACAGCATCTCGCTATCCTCACTGTCAAAAACTACTTCTCTCCAGTCTAAATCTTCCTTTTCTAGTTTCAAACCATTACCCCTTGTCCTGTCCCAACAGGCCCTGCTTAAAAAAAAAACTTAAAATCTGTCCCCATCTTTCTGACAGGCTCCCTGAAGTACCTAAAGGCCACAAGAAGTTCTCCCTGGAGTCTTCTCCAGGCTGAACGATCCCAAATGTATATATGTAATACATATAACTTTTTTTTCCCCCCTTCCTAGCGTGAAGATTTGCTGGCTGTGATGCAGCCAGCAAAGAAGAAGAAGAAACTCCTGCAGCGTGCCTGTACTGAAGCTGCAGTAGGAGATGGCTACGCTAAGAAACTCTGCTCCTGCTCAGTCCTCTCCACTTGGCACGGTGGGCTTTGGAGGTGGTGCTGGGCGTCCAGCAGACATGTAGACTAAAGTTTCCTCGTTCAAGCGAGGAGCACTTTGTGTAGTGCACAGGCATTATCTCAGCAGGCAGTTGTGAGCGTGACTCAGCTCCGCTTCCTGAGAGAATTCAAGGCTCGGCGAGCGGGGAGGTTGGATGAGGAATGGGTGTGGGTATAAAGGGATAATGCAATTATTAGATTAACATACGGGGAACCATCTGCAACAGGAAAGCCAGCAGCTTAATTGGAGTCGCTTTTCCCTGCTCCTGATGCTGCGTATCCTCCGTCATCTCGGCACCTTGCGCGGTATTTCGTCATCTTCGTGTCCTGGGGAGACCTGTGTTCGTGTCGAGATGGCCACGTGTGTGTCCGGCTTCCTCACGAGGGACTTCAGAGATTTGTTTCAGAGATCCCCAGAAGCTGTTTGCCTGCCGTGTCCCCTCGATGTCCCGAGTGCCTGCGGCTTGTGGCTTCTCAGTCTCGTGTTTCCTGCCTTTAGTGTGATGTGAAAATTGTGACTTTGGTGTTCTCCCTTCTGCTGGTGGAGATGCAGTGAGCTGCTTTAGGAAGCCCGTGAGCTGAACACCACGGCTGACATAGGATAAAGTGGCTGTAGGAGCTTCCAAATCCTCTTGACTTTTGCTGCTGTTTGACCCTTTTCCTTTGGGCTTAAAACTGCAGTAACAGGTAGAACTGGTGCTACCATGGTTACTACAAATACCCTATTTAAAGCGCCCTGGTGTTCAAAAGTGGGTCCAGATAAGGAGTGATGGGATTGCTACTCCTGTAGTTTTAACTCCCCCTGCTTCTTTTTAATTTTTTTTTTAAATAAACAGTGTCACATGTGTCCGTGCATGATCAGATGGAGTAAGGGGGACTTCCTGGCTGTGGAGCTTGTGCTCTCTCAGATCCTGTTAAGTTTTCAGGATGCTGGCTTGACTTTCTTCTGCTACTCCTAATGAGTCCCTGGAAAACACGGATAGTTGTGATGTTACAGTGATCAGAAGCCAATGCAGGCTCTGCCTGGTAGGCAGGATGCTCCTGGCTCTGGACAGCTTTGTGGATTCAAAGCCTTGATGAAGAAGGGGCTGGATTTCTGTACAGGGAGCTGTGTTGAGTGATGTTACTTTAGGTCAGCACGTGGTGCCCAGGGAGGTGCTTCATGATGGCATGTGTTAGGTAAAAGATAAGGTATATGTCAAGGTCACAAGTTTCAAAAATAGTCTGTACTTATAAAACTCCATAGTTGTCGTGCTTCTCTGGTGTATTGAGGTGACCTCAAGCTTTCCCCGAAGTGGATAGAGTGCTGCAAGAACTTTGGATGATGTCTGTGGTTCTCCATCCTTAGCCAGCATCACCCAGGCTGCTTGGGCTCTGCTGTGTAGGGTGTGAGTATCCATGCATTCCTTTAAAAAACAACAAAAGCCCCAAACAAACCCAGTTTTACTGTGAGCTGCACCAGCTGGGACTTCCTGTGTTCTTGCTTGTTACTGGTGAGTCGCTGCGTGTTGTGACAGGGCAGATGATAACTGGCCTGATGATAGATGGGACAGGATGGGCTTTGGCCATGGTTCAAGGTTAGGGTATTTTAGTGCCTCTCTGAGACTGGGCTGGCTTCTCAGAAGGTGTGTATGGAAATATCTGCAAACTAGGTAACCAGGAAAAGAAAGAAATATATATTTACTAGTAGGGGAGGGCTATAACAAGTTGGTGGGCTAAGTGGTGATGCAAAGCTTGTGATACATAAAATTTACTACTGTGTTCTGCTCTTGTGATGGCCCTTCAAAAGAGGGGAGAGGATTTGGTATGAGGAGTGCTGTAGAAAGCACAGGAGCTTCTATGGTCAAGCACTGCTGCTTTGCTTCTGCTGCTCAAGGGAGGGCTGAGGTGGTCTGGGACAGATGTAAGGCTTTTGGGGAGTCCTGGATTTACAGCCTACAGCTGTGGTGAGCAGTGGTGGCATGTGGAGATGTGCTTGCTGAGAGTTGATCTTGTGCTTGTGTATTCCTGAGTTAGGGAAGGAAATCTTTTTAGTAAATTGAAGAAGATGCTTCTTAGTGATGAAGCTGAGGAATTCTAGTGATGCTGTGTTGTGAGGGAGGTTCGGACCTGCCTGGCAGGACACAGTGGTTATGTTTGTATCGTTGGTGACAGTAGGACTGTGCTTTAACATGTCCCAAACCAATGGATTAAAGATGCCCTTTGCAGTATTCGCTGATGCATTTCTCAGTGCATTACCATTTTGAGAGAGGACATGCAGATTTGGTCTCCTAGAGACAACAGATGCTGCTGGACACCCAGGTTAGAGTTTTGTGGTGTTAAAAGCAGTGTGGGCTGAAGGTCAAGGGAGGTGATTCTCCCTCTCTACTCTGCTGTTGTCAGACCCTCTGGAGTACTGCATCCAGCTCTGGAGACCCCAACTCAAGAAGGACATGGACCTGCTGGAGCAGGACCTGAGGAGGGCCACAGATGAGAGGAGGGCTGGAACCCCTCCTACAAGGACAGGCTGAGAGTTGGGGTTGTGTAGCCTGGAGAAGGCTCCAGGGAGACCTTCTTGCAGCCTTTCACTATCTGAAAGGGGTCTACAAGAAAGCTGGGGAAGGACTTTTTACAAGGGCTTGTAGTAACAGGATAAGTGGGAATGGCTTCCTAGTGGAAGAGGGGAGATTTAGATCAGAAGTCAAGAGGGAGCTCTTCACTATGAGGGTGGTGAGACACTGGCCCAGGTTGCCCAAGGAAGCTGTGGACACACTGGATATGTTCAGGACCAGGTTTGATGGTGCTTTGAGCAACCTGTTCTAGCAGGAGGTGTCCCTGCCAGTGACAGGGGATTGGAAGTAGATGATCTTTGAGGTTCCTTCCAACCCAAGCTATTCTGTGATTCTCTATCTTAATACCTTTTAATTCCCTGCTTCTGAGGGGATGCATTTCTGTGCTCCCCCACCCTGGGCAGCACATGAAGCAGAGGTAAGGGCTTGGTAGATGCTGGGCACCTCTTCCTAAATGAGCAACCCTAATCTGACTGTAGGCATGTGCTTGATTACACTCAGTTTACTTGTCAGCTGCCGTTGCTCTCTGTCAATAACCACTTGTTGCAAGCAACAGATTGGAGAGGGATGAAGACGGTGGGTAAGTAGAAGCAAGCGTGTACTGCTGTTAGCTTTTCTCCAGGTCAGTGACAACATAAACTGGGATTCTTCTGAGAAATGAGTCCTGCAGGGATTTACCAGAAATGCTTTGGTCCCCACATTCATAGAGCACATACTGGCTTCCTATAAGGCAGCTGGCCGCCTACACGTGTAAACTGGAGCATTTCTTTAACTCTGTGGAATAAGTTTTCAGTCAGTTCGGGGATTTTTCAGCTGTTAATTAATATTTTTTTGTGCCTAGAAAAGAAGAGGAGGGGGAATGCTCACGAGGTGAGGATTCACACCTTGCATCGTACACAAGGATGGCAATGACAGTAGGATGAGGTCCTCGTTGCAGGTGGTTTTGCTTTGGTGTTAATTCATTGCTGAATTTCCACCTGAATGTCATGTAGTACCTTGGTGGCTTTTGTAGACTTCCTATTTAGGTCTCTCTTGCCATCAATGTTTGATGTGGGTGCACAGATACCATCCTGATTTTAGACTGTTTGCCCAAATTGTGGCTTTCTCTCTCTCTTTATTGTCTCTGTAAAGGCTTCTTCCTTTCTGCATAGGCAGAGCATCCAGGGGAGGGGAATGTAAACTGGAGACAAGTTAAAGTCAGCCTGGGGTCTCCAGGAAGCCTTTCTGTCAGCTTGCAGCTACAGGCATAAGTGTTGCAATAATTTTTCTTGGAGATACTTGTGTTTCTGGACTTGGTCCAGCAGTGACTGTAGAGCACAAGCAGGATGTGCTTTGCCTAATTCTTTAGAAGTCGTTCAGGACCAAAATCCAATACATCTTGTTAAATACCTGTAGATGTGTCCAACTTTAGATAAGCACCTGAAAGCTGAAGCAGGCTAATGAATTGGAGCTCAAATGAGGAGCTAGTGCTAATCCAGTTGAAAAGTATTTACTCTCTTAATGGTGTCACTCTTGGCTCTTCTACTTGCTGGAAGTCTGAAACCTTCACAGAACCTTCAGTGGTGGCTTATCACCAGCCCTCTGAACTACATGGGCAGCTCTTCTCCCTGTCAAAGTTAGCATTATATTTTGTAGACTTAAAACCATTTCTAGTTCTGTTTCCTGGCCGGTGGTAGATCCCAAGGCTGTTCTGACAATAGCAATTTTCTGAATAATGCAGTAATGAATTCCTTAATGAGGTACTGCAGTACTTTCCTCCTTGAGCTGGGAGGGTGGGAAATCGAACTCATGCCCTACCTAAACAAAAAGAATGTTCAAAAAAGGTAATTCTTGTAATTTGGAAGCTTTACCTACGTTTTCAGGCTGTAGTTGTGAAAACACTTTTAGCGTTATTTTTCTCCCCGTGTTTCTGTGATCTGTGTTTCAGATCTGATTTCTGATGAAAAGCCTTGTAACACAAGAAGCAGCAGTTGCTGAATTTCAGTTCCGTCAGCAAAACATGAGATATCTCTGGAAGTACTTTTCTGCTCCGTGTAGCTTTGCAACTACACTGAAATAATTACACTGAGAACTATTATGCATAATCATGTATCCAGATACGTAACAAAGCAGATGGATGAATAACTGGGGTATCTTTTGGCCATGATCCTTGGGTTTTGGGTTTCTAGACTAAAGCAGCAGTGCTGAGAAATACTATTTAGGGTGGTGTTGATATAATTTTAGCACAACCCTTTTTATAACATGTTTTCAGAGGTTTATGGTGGCTGATTTTACCCAAGGATGTTTCAGTAGCAAAATGTCTGTTACCCAGTAAGAAATACCAGCAATTAAGGGATACAGGATTTGCTGTGTAATTTATGAACATGAGTGGAAGTAAAAAGTGTATCCTTGTAGCACTTCATTTCCTAAGGCACCGTTCTGTACATCTCTGCTGTTGTAGTTGTTGTGTCACTTTGAAGTTTTTACTACGAGAATGAATCAGTACTGATGTTGAAAAACTGCTTGAGCAGCTCGGAAGCTGAGCAGGGAGCAGGGGTTTGGGGAGTGTGGAGGGTGTTGGTGGTGGCCTTGTGGAGAATTGTCCTCTTCGTGGACCTCGAGGGAGATTCTTCTGCCCTTCTGCTCTGCCCTACAGAAGCCACATCTGCAGCATTGTGCCCAGTGCTGGGCTCCCCAGTTCAAGAGATAAGGAGCTACTGGAGAGAGTCCAGCAGAGGCTATGAAGATGCTGAGGGGCTGGAGCATCTCTGTGCTGAGGACAGGCTGAGAGCCCTGGGGCTGTGCAGCTGGAGAAGAGCAGCCTGAGAGGGCAGCTGAGCAATGCTGAGCAAGAGCTAAAGGGCCCCGGGGGGCAAGAGGATGGGGACAGACTCTGCTCAGTGGTGCCCAGTGCCAGGACAAGGGACAATGGGCACAAACTGGAACACAAAGTTCCATCTAAATATAAGGAGAAACTTCTTGGGTGTGGGAGCCTGGTCCAGGCTGCCCAGAGAGGCTGTGGAGTCTCCTTGTCTGGAGAGATTCCCACCCCGGCTGGACCCTGTGCTGCTGGGCCCCTGCTCTGGGTGCCCCTGCTGGATGGAGCAGGGGGGTGGCACCAGATCAGCTCCAGAGGGCCCTTCCAACCCTGACCATTCTGTGTACCTCACAGCTTGATGTGGTGAGTTCCTAACTGATTGCCAGCAGAACTTTCTGGAGTTACAGCTCCGGAGCAGCTTTGAAAATATATGTCTGACAGTGCAGGTGGTTGCTTGGAATATGTGGGAGCACGTCAACCATGTAGTGCCCGAGAGGCTCTTCAAGCATCCAGATAACTTTTGGAAGTCCAGCCTTAGGTGTTTGTATTCCCTCAGCCTGCCTCCTTCTCCAAACAAAGCCCGGAAGCACTGACATCACTCAGTTTGAAGTTGAATGTAATAAAAGAACATATGTTTAGGGAATGTAGCTGAATAGCCTGTGGGTCCCAGGAGGAGATGACAGATGCCAAGCAAGGAGTTGGTGATGCCAGACTGTACCCAAACCTCACATGCAGGCACCTCTGACTGTGCTGTGTTAGAGGAGGGCTTTCCTAATTTCCATACATGGAATAAAAAGAATAAATGAAAAAAAAGAAATCGGATGAAGATGGCAAAACCTGGTGCTGGGGTTCCTGTGGTCCCTGTATAAGGCTAAGGGGAGTTTTTGGAAGAGGGCAGGGATGCGGGATCCTGGAAAGCTCTGCTGTTACCTCTGTCCTGGCTGGTGTTTTAGCCTTGAACATCCTCCTGATCCTGCCAGCTGGGCTGCAGGAAAAAGTGTTGGCAGCAGGGAATGGTTCAGTGAATGCAGTTGGGTGCATTTATTGAGGAGTTGATCCACAGAACTATAGAATGGCAGGGGTTGGAAGGGATGTTTAGAGATGATCTAGTCCAGCCCCCCCTGCCAGAGCAGGGTCACCCAGGGCAGCCCACACAGGAACAGATCCAGGCAAGGTTTGGAATCTCTCCAGAGAAGGAGACTCCACAACCTCTCTGGGCAGCTTGTTCCAGGCTCCTTCACTCTCACAGTAGTGAAGTTTCTCCTCCTGTTGATGTGGAACATCCCATGTTCTAGCTTATCCCCATTATTCCTTGTCCTGCTACTGGGCACTATAAAAAGAATCTGGCCCTTTCCACTAGACACCCACACCTCAGATATTTATGGATGTTAATAAGATCCTTCTCTCAGGACTGAACAGCCCAAGTTCTCTCAGCCTTTCCTCATAGAGATGCTCAAGTGTGGCATGTGTAGTGTCTGCAGCAGAGGCTGCATATTGGACATGAAATAAAAACAACTGGCAATATAAAGTATTCCTGTAGCGGACCCTGGAACAGGAAATATCTCCATGCTGAGCCAGATGGAAGTCGCTGATGATAATTTGAGTTTCCAAGTCTCGATGCAAATGGTGAACAATTTAAAAGGACATTGCTTTTGGGGGGGAAAAAAAAATAAAATCTGGTGTGCATATGAGTGCAGTGAGCAAATCGTGACCCTCAGATGGCTGCGGATTCTCAGCACGGTCGCTTGGAATGTCTTGTAAATGCTGCCCTCTGAAAGAGGGGCTGTGCTGCAGCTTTAATCACTCCGTAGAGTTGGGGTTAAGTATGACACTTGGGTCAGGGAAGTTATAGATAAGGGTTTGTGGGAACCTTTAAACTTCCTCCTGACTATATAGAAGTTTATTCTCACAAAATACAAGCCTATGAAGAAAAAGGTATCAAAATGCCAAGGAGATTTTACTGTTGCTTTTTAAATAATGGAAAGGGATAAAAGAGTTTGTTCATCAGCTTTTGTTTGACTTGCAGGGACCTTCTGTTGGTCAGTGAATCTGAAGAAGGGACCAGATGCAGGCATGACCAAGACTTTGCTTACTGTCTCCTTAACTGCTGTGGGGACTGTCATGGCATAGAATCATGGGACTGTTTTGGTTGGAAAAGACCTTTAAGATCATCAAGTCTGACCATGAACTCAGCACTGCCAGGGCACTACTGACCCATGTCCCTCAGCACCACATCTCCACGGCTTGGAAGCCCCTCCAGGGATCACGGGGACTCCACCACTGCCCTGGGCAGCCTGGGACAGCCCTGGACAATGCTTTTAGGGAGGGGGGGGCTTTAAGATCAAGTCCAATTGTTGAGTTAGAGTGAATAGATTTTACAGTTTGTTCCTGGAGAGAGAGGACAGCAGTGCTGTTGTGCTACCTGACTCTTGCCTGTTATTTTTTTTTCTTACCTTGAGTAGTAGGTGTTGGTTGTGTCACCATCAATCAATCCATAGCCTTCATGATGCTGCTTTGACCAAAAATCTTAGGCGGAGTAGACTCAAGAGACTTTCCTCTTATTTAAGGTTGGTGTGTCCTGTGTTGTGGTTTGGTGTGTTGTTTTGTTTTTCTTTTTGGTTTTTTTCCCCCTGTGGATTAGTCTCTGAAGTTTCTGGTGTAAAGTATAAGTGGTGTAACTAAAACGGGTTTTACTGATGGTGTTTTTAATAAGTTGGTTTAAGAAAAACCCCAAAGGTAGTTTGTGGCTTTCTTTTCTAGTTTAGTGTTGGAGGTATTTGGGCTTTTGTTTCAAATCAGAGTTACTCTGTAGAAGGTAGGTCTTTGGTACGGCAGGATCTTACTCTGCCTCCTCCTTTGACAGCCCGTCAGAGCAGTGCCTCTAGCTGCTGACAGTTTGTCTTCCACCTCTGCGTCACCTTGGTCGAGTCTGTTCTCCAATGTGTTTTTTTCTGTGTCTCTTCTGATGCTGCTCACTAATGGTTGGGCTGAAAAGATGATGGTTTTTCTCATGGATTTCCCAGGGAATGGTCAGAGGAGCAGCTTGGAATTCCTGCAAGACTGACTTCCTGACAAAGACAGCAGTTGGCATTGACTTCTTTTTCAAATTTAGTGAGCAAAGCACTGGGAGGGGTTGAAGAGGTGGCTGAAGACCTCTTTCCCAGAGTTTTCGGTTATCTACCTCATCTGATCAGAAAATAATTGTTCTTGCTCCCCAGTCAAGTGGCTGGAGATGAGAAGAGCTCTTTCATTGGCCGAGAAATATTTCTTAGGCAGTTTCCATAGTGTGCAAGTCAAAGAGGACAAAGCAGCAACCCCAGTCTTTTGATGGAGAGCCACATATTTTTCTGGTATTTATTATATTGCACTTTGTTTATTGATTATTCAGGTTTTTTTTGTCCTTGAGGCTTCCACTGTCACTAGAGTCTAAAAGGCTGTAAAAAACCATGAGACATTTATCTGGGGAACAGGGATGTCTCCAGCTACGTTAGATAGGATCTCTAAGGTGAACTGTGACTGTCCTAAACAGCTCCAGGACTGATAAGGTGCTGACAGATGAGGGGGACTTTATTTGATGCAAACTACTACAGCACTGCCTGCTGTAAGGGCTTGGCCTGTCTCTGAAACACTGCTGGTGGGAACTGGACTTTGGATTTAGTCCCATCTAAATCACGCTACTGGGATGTCAACGCAGCACGTATGCGGGTCTTAATGGGATTAGATTCACTCCACCAGTGCCACGTGGTCATCCTGCCTGCCCCCTTCATGGGGAGTTACTCGTTTAGTATGATGGGAAGAATGTCCCACTAGCAAGGTTTTATTTGGGGAAAAACCCAATTTTTTTGAGAAGCAAGCGAGTCTTTGAGGAGTTGCTTCAAATTCTGTGGGGTGGGAATTATTCCTTAAAAATAAAGCAGTGGACTGGATGCTTCAGATCTGGGGGGTGGGAATTCTTGTTCCTTAACAATAAAGCAGTGGACTGGATATAGCCAGATAAGCACATTTTAATAAAGATTGGGGTGGAAGCTCTTGGGGGTCTGGGGTGGAAGCTCTTGGGGGTCT
>JANVCC010000077.1:13044275-13114819 GCA_025345505.1 Todiramphus chloris collaris
TGGGGTGGAAGCTCTTGGGGGTCTGGGGTGGAAGCTCTTGGGGGTCTGGGGTGGAAGCTCTTGGGGGTCTGGGGTGGAAGCTCTTGGGGGTCTGGGGTGGAAGCTCTTGGGGGTCTGGGGTGGAAGCTCTTGGGGGTCTGGGGTGGAAGCTCTTGGGGGTCTGGGGTGGAAGCTCTTGGGGGTCTGGGGTGGAAGCTCTTGGGGGTCTGGGGTGGAAGCTCTTGGGGGTCTGGTATGCTTTACATTTTTAGAAGCCTTGTGTGGGTTCAGCTTGTATTTGATTTTCTAGCTGAGTGTGTTCTTGAAATGATTTATTAACAGATTTTTATCGATAACTTTTGCTGCAAAAGAGGCCTCTGCTTATTTACTGAGCTGTGATAACTGAGCGATTTAACCGGTTCAGGTTTGTGCTTTAAATACAGAGAGTACAGTTTGGGTTTAATGCAGCAGTTGCTGGTTTCTGCAGTTCCAGGGCACGAAGGTGAGCATGTCCTTGGCTGAGCACGGGGGGGAAAAGTTTCAGTACTTTTTAGGCCTTGAATATCTCAAGTATTGGGACAACTGTGTAAGCTCTTACAACCCAGGTGTGATAGCATCTACGATGCAGTGTGCTGATCTGGGAGCTGTTCTTGCATCCAGATACCAGCTAGAAGATGAGGAGGTCACCTGTTGTGTTGGTATAATAGTGTCTTGATGCTTCCATAACACTTGGAGAAGGTGTGTGGAAAACAGGCAGTGGTTTTGCAGAGGGGGGATGGGAATAGTAGGATACCAGCTCAAGTGGGGACACAGTGGGTTGGGTAGTTGAGAAATCACTGAGTAAATCTAATAAGAAAAAAGCCCAAATAGTGGTGAATATGAGTGAAGCCTTGGTCTCTAATGTCGTGTTCCTGTCTTGGTGCATCAGCACAGCACAGTTGTTTCTGGTGCTACCTTTGTGCAGTGACCCAGTCTTGCTCTTGGAATGCAGACCAAGAAACAGTTTTCAACTGTCTTAGAACACCGAAGGCTTCTGATGGAGAGGAGCGAGTTGGATTCCTACAGGGAAGTGACACAAATGCTCTCCCCTTCCCCACCCTTTCCAGGCCCTTTTCCAAGACCCCTCTGCATGCAGGGTTTGGAATGGGAGGAGTATGTCTTAAAAATGAACTGCTTTTGTGGACAGGGGGATGTGAATTGAGCGTAGGATGTACTAGCTGCCATTAGTGTGGTTTAAGTAATTTTGGTTTGGGGCAGAGGTCCTGAAAGTGCTGAATGAGTCGAATAGTTGAGAGAGAACCACTGGTTATTAGTGATGTGTCCTCATGGCCAAGAAGGCCAGTGTATCTTGAGATGCATAAAGAGGAGTGTGGCCAGCAGGTCAAGGGAGGGTCTGCTCTGCCCTGGTGGGGCCACCTCTGGAGTTTTGTGTCCAGTTCTGGGCTCCCCAGTTCAAGAGGGACAAGGAACTACTGTTACCAGTGGGGCAGTGCTAGAAACAGCACTGATCTGCTTCCCTAGCCAGGGAACATAATGTGAAAAAGAAACACTAGCCAAAATATATGTTTTTCTCTTACAGCAGTGTGTTGACAAGTCACTGTTGGTTTGGTGGCACCTTGAACACTCTACTAGGATTACTACAGCCAAGTGTCAGTGGTGTTTTTAAGACAGACCCTCTTCAGGTGGCTTTGCTTCTGAAGCCTTGAGTTATTCTGAATTAACAGGTATGATTTTGAGGCTCGGGGTTGTAGTTATAAGGGTTGCCTCTGATGCATTTCAGTAGGTTGAGGGGTGCCCTAGCAATGGAGAACTGGTCAGTGGGACAGGACTCAGCGGCTGCTGGCAGACAATTCCCACAGGCAGTGGAGCTGGGGAAGGGGCTGGAGCACAGTGTGGTGAGGAGCGGCTGAGGGACCTGGGGTTGGTGAGCCTGGAGAGAAGGAGGCTCAGGGGAGACCTCCATATGCTCAACAGCTCCTGAAAGGAGGTTGGAGCCAGGTGGGGTTGCTCCCTTCTCAGAAGGAACAAATGCTAGGAGAAGATGAAACGGCCTCAAGTTGTACCAGGGGATGTTTAGGTTGGACCTGAGGAACGATTTCTTCCCTGAAAGGGTTGTGAAACCCTGATGCAGGCTGCCCAGGGCAGTGATGGAGTCCCCATGATCCCTGGAGGGGTTTCCAAGCCATGGAGCTGTGGTGCTGAGGGACAGGGGTCAGTGGTACCTTGGCAGTGCTGGGTTAACAGTTGCACTTGATGATCTTTAAGTTCTCTTCCAATCAGAACAATTCTGTGATTTGTTTCTTACAGATTATTAAGCTAGATAAATTTTAATCAGACTAGAAAAGGCTCCAGAATGGTCAAATTACCTTGCGATTAAGCGTGGGAGCCATAAATTTAGGTTCCTATTGCACACAAAGGTGTGGTGTTCAGTGTCCATAAGCAGAGCTTTTGGGTGTTCCTCTACTCCTTGGTTATTTCCCTTGCTTCCCAGAAGTGTGTACATTTGATTTATGGAGGGAGTAAAAAGTGATGCTGGGTCTTGAATGAGTGGCAACACCATGTCAGTTCCTTTCTCCTTGCTTTTTCCAGAAGGAACTTAAGGATCAGTGTGGGTTCAAAGGATTCCTCCTGGGTGGGAACCGATGGAGTTTGTCGAGCTCTGAGCTCCCTCCGACCGTGCTGGAAGGAAACCCCAGTGCTAGTGGAAGGGGCTGGTGATGAGGGACTGACTGCAGCCTGGATCGAGCCGGACAGTGACTCTTTGTTGAGGTTAGGTGCTGAGCCAACCCCGCTGCTCCACTGAAAGCAGCATGAGGCATGTGATTTCTTGCTGAAAAACAATTTTTTCCCTGTTTGGGTTTTTTTTTCCCCCCTTCAAAATGCCACTCTTATCTTTTAATGCATTCAGTGCTGTTTGACTAGCTGCCATGGCTACGTTTTCCCATTAATTCTGGTGTGAGATGCAACTTGAGGAAAAAAATGAGATGTATTTCCAGTTTCTGCAGTCGCTTAGATGTTGTGGGAAAGAGAAAGTGTTGGTGGATCAAACTGCGGCTCTTAGCAGATAATTCTGCTAACTGTTATTCCTCAGAAAGCAGAACAAGTTCCTCAGGGATTCTTTGACTCTGGATCTGGGCTCTTTGTAATTCTTGTTGTCAAAGACAGCTTGAAGGACTGAGACAAGGTGATGGCAAGTAAAAATAAACCGAGTAAGGTTTGATGTATAAAAAGCCTAGAATTCCTCCATCTCTCTTCCCCACTCCGTCAGCTTTCCCCGAGAAAGCAACAGAGGAACTTTGCTTTTTGTTTTCCCTCGTAGAAACACCGAGGAGGAAGAGCAGTAGGAAATGAAACCACCTTCCCATCTCTTTTTCCCCTTGCTTTAGGCTTTTTGCTCTGCATCGTCAGCTCTATATTGCAGCAAATAGTCTCTTGCAGGGGCTGTTCTGGTTTTTCCCCCCAGTTTCCGCTGTAGTGTGATGGGAGTTTTATTGTGTTGAACTTGGTTTTTATACTTATTGAAATGACTATTAAAAAATAGCTGTGACATTGAGCTCAGTGCTGTAGAAATACTTAGTAAAAGATGCTCTCCTGGCCAAAATGCCGTTTGGTGAGAGAGTTCTCCTGCAGTGTCAAGGGAAGAGCGTGAAGGAGCAGGGGACCGGGGTGTTGAGCATCTTCAGATGGAGTTAAGGTAAGTGCAGTCTGGATTGTTTAGGTTGAAAATCCTCGTGCAGTGATGCCTGGGCCTCATCCTTGCTGGCTTCTGCATAGCAACAGCTACAAGCTGAATAAAGGTATTGTCATAAAGGTTCTGCTTCATCCCATGGAGGATGAAAGTCCTCAGGAACTGATTGTGTCTGTCTTCCATGACCATTCTTCCACCCAACCTCAGTCAGAGGTATTGCTCCCAACCATGCGGGAAGCTCTGTGTCCTATTTGAGCACCGACCTGGCAACTTGTGACTGGTGCCTCTGCAGACTTTGTGCTGGTTTTCCTTGGGAAAACTGGATTGGGAAGGAGTCGAGAGTTTGTAGTACAGTCCCTTTCATAAGCTGGTTTTGAGGTTGAACCTGTTGCCTTTGGGGATGCCTGCACCTGCGTCTGTCTTCAGCAGGACGGATTTGAACTGCTCCAAGTTATTTATGGAGCAATTGCAGGAAACGTGCTGGGGCTTTGAGCAAGCTGAGCTCCTCGCAAGCGTGGGCTGAGGGACGAGGTGGGCGGTGGCCCTGGCGCAGGGGAAGGGGCAGGGACGTGCATCTGGAGGCCCACCAGCCAGGAATGGGTGTGGAGCTGCAGCGCTGCCGGCCGCGGTCACTGTATCTCTTGGGGAACCTCCGTCTAACGCTAGGGCCTGATGTTGGCTCATGCCCAGTTCATACGCATTTGATCTGCTGCCAGCATTGACCGTAAACTGAGCTAGTTCCTCCTCCCCTCCAGGGTTTTAACTCTTTTCCACCCTCCCTTCTCATGCCCAGCAGGTACCTTGATGCGTTTTACTCATAGCGACATTGACTATTTTGTAAAGACTTCAGGTGGAGGCTGTTTTGAATCTCAGTTAATTAAAAGCACTGAAGTTGTTCTTCCTTCCCACCCATTGACGGGAAGCGCAGCGTGTGCTCGAATCTTTGCCTTCTTTGAGGATGTCACCTGGAGGCTCACCACAGCAAAAGCCAAGTTCCTACGTCTCAGCGTGGCCCCCAGTGAAACGCAGGGAACTGAAAGGAGCATCAAAACTCCACCCGCTTTGCGGTTCCGCGTTGCCCGAAGCCAGATGCCAGGACATCTGCTTCGGGATGATGGTTTCTGTTCGTCGAAATCAGCATCTTGCTTTTCTTCTCCAGAAGCTGCTGTGAGGAGCTTGGGGTGGTGTGATTACTTCTTGCATATAATGTGCTTCAGTTTAATGGATTTTTTTTAATATTAAAAATGGATTTGAGTGTTCTTGCTTGTGCTTCTTGTTAGCTGTGTGTTCTGGCACGCTATTGATGCTGTTATAGTCAATAACGATACCTTATTTCTCTTTTTAAACGTTACTTTAAGCTTTATACCCTCAGTACTGGGTGGTGAAGCACTTGGAATACAGATGAAGCAGTGAGGAGGAGGAGGAGGGAGAAAGCTGTTAAGAGAGTGAGTTGACATCTTGCTTCATTAGCTCCCTAAAAAGAAAGTGTCTGCCTTAAAAGAGGGGAGGAGGAAAAGCAAGAAGCTGAACTTGACTCTTGGAAAGCTTGGTTGGATCCAGAACTCCTTCTATTATAATTTTTTGGTTTTAATTAGCACAGGAAGGAGAAGTGTGCACTTTGCTCTGTCCTCCCCAAGCTCTGCCCGCAGGATTCAGCGACAGGGTGGTCACACTTCTGGAAGGCAACATGACTAAGGTTCGAGGCTTGCTGTGGATTGAAGAAGTTTCCTCAGTTTATTAATCGATGGTGGGTAGCGAGAAGACGCCAGATGTGTTGCAGAAGGTGTTGCTCCCCTGTGTTGCCATCTGTTGTAAAGCCTGACGTGTCTGGTTAGGTTTCTAGAGGCTTGGGTGGCCCTTTGTTCCTTCTAAGCTGTGCTCAACCAACAGTTGGTGCTCCACCTGCGCTTAGGTTCTCCTCTGAATGCAGAATTGCTTCTGGTGTACGTTTACTAGTTGTCCCTCGAGTGGTTTGTGTTGCTTTGGAAGAGTGAAGGGAGGCTGTCGTGGCAGGGATGTGAGTTTGAGGGGTGCCAAAGTCTGTGTTCAGAATTCTCTTGCTCACAACAGATGTCCTGGGTGGTTCCTGAAGGAGAAGTGCTCCTGGGAATCTAGTTAGCAGATGAACTAAGGTGTGCTTCAGGAGTTTGCTGCTCAGATGGATGAGGAGGGAAAGGCGTTGTCTGCCCTTTGTAAAGGAAAATGAGAATAGATCTTTACTGTCTAGTTAAACTTGCTGGATTTAGCCTCATCCTGCTGCGGAGAGACCCGCAATAAGTCATGTTCATGGATTTAATCAATAAGATGTTGCGTGTTGCTGGGGAGGAGGAACCATGAGCTGTATTTTTTTTTGGTTAGCTTGTTGAGTCTCAGAGTTTCTTCAGGCTTCTCTCTTGAGGAAATGAATCTTTTGTGAATGTTTGGATGACAGAGTGAGTAGAATATTGGGACAGAACTGTGAACCACACTTGGTGACACCAGGAGCTACAAAACACAGGGTGACTTGAGTAGGGCAGCAAGACCTACCCTCGGTTAATACATGCGTGAAATAATCTCCTTTCACAAACCTTAGGTGTGACTCCTGACTCTCACACTTCATTTTTCTTCTTTCTCCATCAGCCTCAGCTGTAAAATCTGGCAACTTGTTCAAGTAAGGAACAGCATTAAGGAGCCTCCCTACTACTGTAAGCAGCCACTTTCAGGGAAGAGAGGAGGAAAACCTTCAGGTTTCTTTTCTTTTCAATACAAGAGAATTTGCAAGAGACTTTGCTTTCACCTCTGCTTTCATGGAAAAGGAAAAAAAGGCACAATTATGATTTTGTGATGTTTTTAAAAGTCAGTGTAAAATAAAGCTGCTAATGTGTTCAGTGGAGTTTGTTTTCTTTTAGGAGTGTGGCAGGATTAATGCAAAGTAATTCCAGGGAATATTACTCTGTAACAGTTTAATGGTGTCTGAAGACTTCTAAGCTTTCATACAGTCAGAGAAAAGCTTTTCCAGTGTGTACAGTGATGCTGCTTCTTTTCTGCCCTCTCCTCCATCACCTCTGTACTTCCTCTAGTGTTGCATTCCTCATTTTTCCTAACGCATGCAGATTAACGAGCGCTGTTCAGCGGAGGGGTTTGTTTTGTGTTCTTCAGCAGTAAATGGGTTTTCAGTGCAATTACTGTAATGCCCCATTCATTGTTCCTTTCTTTATCAACTCCTCGAGCTGGAAGAAAAAAAAAATCAATTGCTCTTTCTATGCCCACACTAATCCTTTGCTGTTGGCACTTGGGCACTTCAGTGGAGATGTGCTTTGTGGTTGTGGCAGGAGAAGGAGGGGAGCAGGGGGAGCTTAGATGTGGAAGGTTGTTTGAAAGCACAGCCAGTGAGAAAAATGTCTTTGGTGTTGAAACCTTCTGTCCCACAGTGGGGGGCATGAGAGGTGCCTTCAAGATGCTTTGGTCGCTGTGGCTTTGTTGTAGTTATTTTTTCCCCACTTTTTGCCATCTTACTTCTGCTTGTTATGTCTTGGAGCTGAAAGCCAGAGTTCACTGATGTGTTTGCTGGATGCCCTTCAGCCTTCATGTTAGCTTGCTCCACCTCGACTACCAGATGTACTAAATCCACATGCTTTGTTCAGTGGGCATCTCAAGAGCTAGAGCCGTTCTTTCTGCATCATCAGCACATCCCCCAAAATTGCCAGGTGTTTTCCCTACTGTCAGGAGTTTTGCTTTACCACAGTTTTTTTACAATGTGGGTGGTGAGCCCCTGGCCCAGGCTGCCCAGAGAGGTGGTGGCTGCCCCTTCCCTGGAACCATCCTAGGTAAGTTTGGTCTGAGCGCTGAGCACCCTGCTCTAGCTGCAGATGGCCCTGCTCCCTGCAGGGGGGTTGGATGAGATGACCTTGAAAGGTCCCTTCCCACCCAAACCAGTCTGTGATTCAAAACTGCACCTGAAATGGTCTATTTGGAAGCTGATGGGAGTGTACCCACAAGGTTGTCAGGGAAAAATAGGGTCTGTAGGTGGGATTTTTGTAAATATAATAGGCCCCCACAGCTCTAGATTAAATCAGTCATAGTTAATGACGCTTACAGTTGGAAAATAAAGCCCTTTGTTTCTTTGTGCACCACTCCAAGAAAATGTTGTGGTCGTTCTCTCCTGCAGGTTAACCTTCTAACTGGAAAATGTTGGTCAGGAGCAGGTGCCTGAGAGGTGTATACCTGATGCTGGAGACACCAAGGAGCAGCTTTTCCCTTGGTCTTCTGCAGGGAGAGCAGTCCTCTCCTGGAAGGAGGCCACCTTTACAGGTGCTCTTTGAAAGCCCATTGCTAGATGGTGGGCTCTATGAACCCAATCCATCATCTACAGGGTGAACTGTAGCCCAGGTTGAGGAAACAGGCTGGAAGAGCCTGAGCTAATCCCTATATTCCTTCTGGGGGAGGGCAGGGTGTTCATAGCTCAGAAAGCAGCATCTTTCCTGAGCTCCAGGGCCTTTGGTATCTCTTCTACATGTTCTCCTAAGTTATCTCTATCCCTTAAGGAGAAACCACGTTGTAAATAGCATTCTTCTGACCGATAAGGGTTGGGAGCGTACGGTTGCAACAGGGAAGCTCAGCGCTGCCTCTTCAGTTGAAGTTTATTAGAGTTAAAAATCATCTGTGCATGGATGAAGAGCATCAGGATGCTGTATTAATATCAACTGGGAGGTGAACTTGTGCTGGCGAGGTCTTAGCCATAAATCTTTTGATGCTTGACTAACCGTGCTCCTTATCTTGCTCGTGCTTTGTAATCAAGGGTTGGTTCCCCCCCCCCCCCCAACTTCTAGATATCTCCTTTGCCAAGACAGTGAGCCTTGAACCCCAGCCCAAGCGTGGCGGGGAGCCCTGATGTTAGCTGGTCTGAATATTCCTTGTGCTGCGTGTAGCTTAGAGCTCTCCGAGTTGAAAAATGTGGCATGCTGAGAACTGGGCTCTCCAAATTAAGCAGAACTTCTTTCAGTTAAAAAAAGAGGAGAAGCTTCAGAAGTTAGACTTGAGGCTTTTAAATATTTTAAATGGGGACTTGGAATACAGTCGATCAGGCAAAATATATGCATACCACTCTCATGCTTTATTCCTCCAAATTTTGTCTCTTCCTTTTAATTAAAGCCTTGTTGTTTGCTCCAATCAAACATTTTTTTTCTGTCACCGCATCTCTTGGTGTCACTCTACATAAAGGACCCTGAGAGAAAGTTATCTGCTAGCTTACAGTGGAGCATGCAGTGTAGTTCAAGCCTCGTGTTGTAATCACAGGGGTGGAATGCACTTTATAGTTATTTTGGTTGTTTGCTTCACGACCTGTCAGTGCTGCTGCAAACCAAAACTCTGAATTTTGCTTGCTTGGTTTGGTAGGCTTGTTTTTCACACATCTTCTTAAAGACAAATCTTCCCATCCATGGCCGTTGCTTCTCACTCAGTTTATGTCAGTTGGAGCTGTCATGGGCAGTAATTGCCATTTGATGTCTGTTTGTCATCCTCCTGTTGAAAGAATTGGTCATTATCTTGAAGCTGCTTTTATGTGACCATTCTTGTTCTGATAGACACCAGTGAGTACTCCGGGATACCAATTTTCACGTGTTTTATTCATAGCTGCCTTTGATCTTCAGCCTCATTCCATTAAATCATAGAATGGTAAGGGTTGGAAGGGACCTCTGGAGATGATCGAGTCCAACCCCCCTGCCAGAGCAGGGTCACCCAGGGCAGCCCACACAGGAACAGATCCAGGGGGGGCTGGAAAGTCTCCAGAGCAGGAGACTCCACAGCCTCTCTGGGCAGCCTGGGCCAGGCTCTGCCACTCTCACAGGGAAGATTTTCTTCCTGGTTGAGGTAGACCTTCTTGTGTTTCAGCTTGCGACCATTGCCTCTTGCCCTGTCACAGGACACAACTGAAGAGCCTGGGAATGTTTGAGAAATGGTTATCTGAGGTGAGAATTGAGTACAGGACTGGTTTTAATCAGTGAATTTTTCCTGACTGGGATGTCTGTCACAAGGCAGCGAGATGGACTCCTGAAGGTTCAAGGCTTCTTGGATTCATTTTTGGATGTGTTGAGCACCCACAGGTCTTCTTGGCTCTGGTGACAACTGTGAGCGTTGAGGAGATCCAAGTACATATCCCATGGATGGAGTCAGGTGTTGAACTCCAGCCAGGGCAGTTTGGAGGAGTGGGTATTGACTGTCTAATTTTGTCTTCCCTGGTATGCACAAAAACCACACTGAAAAAACCCCAAACCCCCCCCATTTCTGAGTGTTCCTGAGCAGACTGCTGTGTGTTCACCATTGTTAACATCCCTCTGCTCAGAGCCATTTAAAATGTTAATTTTTTTGTTAATGTGTGTTTCATAGAACCCTCTTCTCCTGCAGAATAGTAATTATGGCTTTGACACATTCCCTGCTAGGTGTCTGCTGCAGAATGTTTGTCTCTTTACAGTGAACAGAGCAAAATCCAGTTGGAGGCTGGTTGCTGAGTTCCTCAGGGCTCAGCTTGGGTCCAGTCTTGTTTAATATCTTTATTAATGATCTGGACAAGGGGATCAAGGGCACTGTCAGCAAGTTTGCAGGCGACACCAAATTGAGTGGGAGTGTTGATCTGCTTGAGGCTAGGAAGGCTCTGCAGAGGGGTCTGGCCAGGCTGGGTCAATGGGCTGAGGTTTAACAAGGACAGCAAGGGCTGCATCCTGCCTGTGGGTCAAAACAACCACACAACTGGAAGATGTTGGGCAGAAAAGGACTTGGGGTTGCTGGTTGACACCTGGCTGAACATGAGCCAGAGTGTGCCCCAGGTGGCCAAGAAGACCACCAGCATCCTGGCCTGGATCTGAAGTAGTGTGTCCAGCAGTAGTAGAGAAGTGATCGTGCCCCTGTACTTGGCACTGGTGAGGCTGCAGCTTGAGCACTGGGCTCAGTTTTGGGCACTGCAGGATAAAAAATTCATCTAGGTGCTGGAGCTAGAGAAGGGCAATGAAGCTGGTAGAGGGTCTGGAGAAAATGTCTTACGAGGAGCTGCTGAGGGACCTGGGGTTGTTCAGTCTGGAGAAGAGGAGGCTGAGGGGAGACCTTCTTGCTTTCTACTGCTACCTGAAGGGAGGTTGTAGTGAGGTGGGTGTTGGTCCCTTTTCCCGGGTGACTGGCGATAGGACGAAGGGAAATGGGCTTAAGTTGCACCAGGGGAGGTTTAGGTTGGATCTTAGGAAAAATTTTATGAAGTGGTGAACTCAGCCTTGGAAGAGGCTGCCCATGGAGGGGGTGGAATCACCATCCCTGGAGGTGTTCAGAACACATCCAGATGTGGCACTTCAGGACATGGTTTAGTGGTCCTGATAATATTTAGTAGATGGTTAGACTTGATGATCTTGAAGGTTTTTTCCAACATTAATGATTCTATGATTCTAATGCAACAGTTAAAAGGGTGAGAACAAGAATAGCTACCTTGGCTTCTTTCAATGTCCACAAAACTGTGCTGTGGTTTCATTGAAATCCTGTTGGTGTTAGTCTTGGCAATGCACTTGACCTTCATTCTTTTTACCCTGAAGTGTCCTCTATTTCTCGTCTTACCCTGTATACTTTGTTTTCTCTTCCAGATTGCTTTTCCATATTTCTTTTTTGGTTTTGTGCTCATTTATTTACTGAACTCTGAAGTCTGTCAAGCACAAGGAGGAGGAGGACCACAGAGAAAAGGACCAAGGCAACCATCACGTGTTCCTTTCTTGCTAGCGTTGTAAGCTGGAATAAGATGAATTCTGGGGAGAATAAATAATAATTCCTGGAGGTTGAAAATGAAGTGATGGCCGTGGTTGGAGACAGCGTTGGGCACCGTGCCCCATCCTCGTGGTGGGATTAGAGCTCCTTGTGTGCCCTCTTGGATGTTTCCTGCTTGTGCACTCGAGGCTAAGCTGATTATCAGATTTGAGGTCAAGAAAGTATTTCTTTTTTTCCCCCCAGTTACCCATCTTTATAGATGTAATTTATGTTGATCCTCTGTGTAAGACAGGCTCTGACCTGCTGCTTGGGACTGCTGGGAATAGGGGAAAATTGGTCAGGTAAATGAGGGTGCTTCTGGGTCTGATGTCTCCTTGCCTTTACAACTGTGGCTTTTGCCACAGTTTTAATGCTTAGGTTTTCTGATGGGAGTGCTGTGTGACCTGTAACGAGCTCTGCGTGTGTCATTACTGTCCCGTGGACACTTCTGCTCTGAGTGGCTGTGAAGATGTCCTAAGAGAATGGGAGCTACGTGTAACTTAGCCAGATCTTTCTAGTCCAGTGAAAATATCTGAGAGTCCCACTTCTGACCAGTGCCGCACACCAGCCCTGGAAGCTCCTGTACAAAGGCAAGCAAGTGGTCATTTGAGGGGTGGTAGAAAGTTGTTGAGGTAACTGTCATATTCCAAAAATACTTTCAGTCCCTGAAGAGTGATGACAAATAGCAAGAAATTCTGCTTCTTGGATATTTTTAGAGCTCTATCCTTTGAGACTGGGTTTTGGAAGCTGTGAAGGGGAGGCCTGTGCTCAAAGAAGCACTGCCCTTTATGTGCTGGAGATGTGAAGATGAGAAGTATGTGGAGCACTATGAAGGAGGGATGGCTACTGTTTTGGTAGTGAAGAATAGTGTACAAAATGCTCTTAAACTGGGAGATCATATAGCAGCCTTCCAGCACTTAAAGGAGGCCTACAGGAAAGATGGAGAGGGACTTTTCATGGGGGAGCATGGTGATAGGGCAAGGGGTAATGGTTTCAAACTGGAGGAGGGTAGATTTAGATTAGATAATAGGAAGAAGCTCTTTATTGGGAGAGTGGTGAGACACTGGCACAGGTTGCCCAGAGAAGCTGTGGATGCCCCATCCCTGGAAGTGTTCAAGGTCAGGTTGGACCGGGTTTTGAGCAACCTGGTCTACTGGTAGATGTTTCTTCCCATGGCAAGGGGGTTGGATCTAGGTGATCTTTGAGGTCCCTTTCAAACCATTCTGTGATTCTAAAATTCACTTGGCAACCTCACTGGAGGGAGTACCTTCAGTTGGAGAAACTTTTGTGAGTCCGCTTTGATTACAGTTCATTAAAGTCTTGTGAAATACTGAAGTGGTTGCCTCTTGGCCATGAGGACTCTATATTGGAAGACTGTTTCTTACAGAGAGTTTGCTCCATGTGAAATGTAAATATCCAGTTTTAGGCCTCATAACTTTTTCTTTTCAGTTTTTTTTCAGACCAAACCTAGTTTAGAGTGGTCTTTAAGTTACTTTCTTTGTTATAGTCTATTATCTTCTGAAGATGGCAGTTCTCAAAAACTCCGCATTCTTAGCCAGAAAACAAAAGACAGCCCTGTGGTTTCTGTTTATTGGTTATGATGTCAGCTCACTGATGAGTGGGGTAACGCATCGTTCCCATTTGAATTATCTCTGGTAGTATATACCTGGCTACTTATTTTTTTTTCTTTTCCAAAGCAATCCAATTTCAGTTCTTCCCAAAGCTTCTTCCTGGCCAGGAGTGAAGTGTGGCCAAGCATGTGTAGCCTGTGGGTTGGTGGCTTTGAGGCAGGAGCTGCTTCCAGTTGTTGCTTCCAGCATTAATGTTTTTTGCAGTTAAGGACTTAACTGCTGAAGGTGTTTGTCCAGTGCTCCCTTTAGAAAGATAAATGTGGGTGGGCATGGGTGGAGGCTGAGTGCTGATCTGAGGGACATTGATGAGCAGGCTTTCCTCTGAGGGCTGAGCTGGAACTCATGACCTGTGATGAAGTCACCTTTGGAATATACACAGCTGTTTAGGTGCATCTGAACAAACCTGAGAGTTTGCTCTTGGTCCAGAATCCTTTCTGCCCTGCTTTGGGTGTTCCCTATTGACACCAGCGATGTGTACATGATGGTTCTTTGGATTTGGAGCTGGTTATTCAGATCACTGGCCCAGGTTGACCAGAGGAGGTCACTGCCCCATCCCAGGTGAGGTTGCCCGGGGCTCTGAGCACCCTGCTCTAGCTGCAGATGGCCCTGCTCCCTGCAGGGGGGTTGGATTGGATGACCTTGCAAGGTCCCTTCCCAGTTAAACCAGTCTACAGTCTCTCGCATGGTGTGCCTCTGGCTGGTGGGACTCCTGGCTTTCTGAATTCAGCATGGGAAAGGGACATGGTTTTTTCTTTGTCACTCCTCACCCTGCTCGCGACTGAAGCCACGCAGAAATATCTGTGCAAACAAATGCATTTGATGAACGTGCAGGCTGTGGGGGTGCAGGTTGTGGACGCCGTCAGGGCTTGCTAATGAGTCAAGCGTGATAACTTGATGGTAACACCATCAAATGGGGTCTCGGACTCTCCCCTGAATACAGGGGGTTGATGCAGTTAACTCTGGCACTCGGGAATTCTGAGAGCATGTTTTTAGATGCAGTCTGCGTGCCATAAATTAATGAAGTGACTGAGAAATGATTCTTTAGTGGTGGTAATTTGAGTTTTCTGAAGACACTGGGTAGGTTTTTCTGTGTTGAGCTGACAGTGGCAGACAGCACAGTTCATTAGAGAACCCTATACGGTTGACACAAAGTGCTGGAAGACAGAAAAGTACCCAGGACAGAAAATGAATTGAATAAGCTGTTACAAAGAAGCAAAGCATTCTAAACAGAGTGAATAATAAGAATTTAATTTCTGACTTCAGAAAGTGGACTTGTGGCTTTGTGAGACTTGCTACCACAGGAAATATTAACGGGTTAAAGGACTTGGGCAAACTTGTGTAGATTTCTTTTTATTTTATCACTCCTTTACAGGTAACAATGAGTAATAAAAGCCCGTTATGTAGAGCATCACAACCCCTGGAAGCTGTGTTGCCTTGCACGTGCTAATAGCAGTGTTTCCTCTTGTCCAGCTCTCTACAACTACGACGCGAGGGGACCGGATGAACTTTCCTTACAAATAGGCGACACCGTGCACATATTAGAAACATATGAAGGTAAGCTGGAAAAGTTGATATAAACATTTGTGACTTGATCACCTTGTGTGATGAATGGATGACTCCCTGGCTGGAGGACAAAGCGTGTTCTTCAATTACCCAGAATTAACCAGTGCTAGATGTAAGTGAAGACGCACGTGGTCGATACCCCTGGTGATATTGAATAACCACTTCCTGATCTCTGGGAGGTGGATGTTCACACAGCTTTCTTGGTATGGAGCAGTTGTAGCACCTATCCCTGCGTTAGAGAAATGATAGATGCTTTTTGGATACCCTGGGGTAATGCAAAAGAGCCTGCTGCTAAAAGAAGTTTAATCTGAATTTGAAAGTCACATGGGTCCTAAATTATTTATGTCTCCCTTAGAAGATGGGTGGATGTGTTACAGTGGTGTGGACTGATTTCAGGCTTTTGAGATGCTTTGCTTGTTTTGATAACAAGCTGTAGAAACGTTATATGTACCAAAATCTTTCCTCCTTGATCCACGTGGAAGGGAATTTGAATGCCGAGTTTGATAATCAACGGGACGTGAAAATGGTCTCGCTTGATTCAGTACTGAGCCAAGTGAAATGCAGCTCTTTCATTATATCCTTGACTTGAAATTTTATGGCATGTTGCAGTTAGGAAAGGTATAAGTGACATATAACTAAATTGTCTTTAAAATACCGTAACAGTTGTGTGTCTTATGGAATAGTGATTGACTTTCATATATTGATTTAAGTTGTTTCTCTAGACACTGATATTTTTTTTGTACATGTGTGTGCTACATTTGCTTTGGATATTTGCTGACTAGGATTTTTTTAATTGTTATATTTCCTGAAATAATGCTATTTTAACAAAAGTAACGAGCTCTTACTGCTGTGCAAATGAATTTTCTTCCTTGTTCCTAGGCTAGTGTTTTCTTACAGAGTTCAGCTTGCTGCTGCAGTCCCAAATTTGACTCTAAGCAAATTAATCTCTCCTTTATCTGACGTTCTGTGCTTTAATAAAAAAATCTAATAATGCAAAAAATTTTAAATGCAAATGGAATGATTTAAATATTGGGCAGCTTTGTACTTTTTATATATAAATAGATTTATTTAATGAGTGTGGGAGAAACCCTGAAACTCGACTAGAGTATCTCGAATCCTATCGAATGATGACTGCTGCCAACTAAGTGGGACAGTGGTGATGACTCACTTTTCCCCTAGACTTGAATAACAGAAAGACCTTCACACTCTCATGGTTATTAGGCTTCAAACACATGGGATGAGTTCACGTTGAAAGAAATGCAAATACGTTAATGTTCTTCCAAACATTTTTATACCATGATTGCTCATTACGTACCTGCTGTGATGGGAAATTAGATGCCATAATTCTTATCTCTGTTGTTCACAGAGGTGCCATTATTAGGTAATTACTTGAGCTCTTTAATCTCCCAGTTCCTCTACATGAAACTTGGGTAGATTGTGCCCCGGGAGGTTTCGTACCATATGCACCTAAGGTCCAGGTGTGAGCTTGGGAACCTCCCTGTCATTGGCCCTGTCCCTGTTAGGGTTGTGTTAGACTGTGCTGGGATGGCCCCATCTGAAGAAAAGCCTCCTAACAATAAGAGCCTGGGACAGAAAAGTTGTTTAAACAGGTCACTAATGCCTTTTTTGCTGAGAATCTGTGATTCTGCTTCTCTAAGGTCTATCCCTTTTCCCCATATTTAAGATCACGGGGAAGAAGAAATTGTCTTTTCCTTGGTATCTGCTGTATTATGTGTTCTGTTCTTGGCATCCTGCTCTAGAATTATTACTATTTTGGAACAGTTTGCTGCAATAACTCTGAAGTTAGGAGTTTCTATGTGTCCAGGGGCTTTGAAGTGGTAGACTGGAGTTATTTTCTTTTTCTCTGAACCTGCTTTGTTGTTGAGAAAAGCATCTGGTAAATCCTTGCTCAGTTAGTCTTCTCTTTGCAGATGAAAGAGGCTGAGAAGTTGCTCTTGCACGCCTTAACTAGAAGACCTGTTTTAAGCACAGGAAGGTTTCTGTAGGACGTTGTGTTGCCATTGTGTGCTGGAATAGATTGCTAGAAGGGATTTTGCTTATGTGTTCAAAATAGTACTTTTTTTTTTTTTAAACCTATCACAGAATGTTAAGGGTTGGAAGGGACCTCAAAAGATCACCTAGTCCAACCCTTCTGCCAGAGCAGGACCACCTAGAGCAGGTCACGTAGGTACATGTCCACTGTGGTTTGGAATCTCTCCAGAGCAGGAGACTTCACAGCCTCTTTGGGCAGCCTGGGACAGGCTCTCTCACCCTCACAGTGAAACATTTATTTCTGTGGAAACTCCATCTTACACTTATTTTGGAATTATTTTAGTACTAAAACAACTTAATCTTTTAAATGTTAATCAAAGAAAACTTCTTGCCTCTGAAATGCAGGAAAAGGTTTGTACAATTAAACACCCAGAACCTGTAAAGTTTCAGGCTTGTTGAAAACAACCTGTATTTTTATGGGAGGTAGGAGATGGAAAATAACTGCACATTTTACTGTTGAGGTTTCTGTTCTTCCAGGAATCAAAGCAAATATAAAGCTACTTTTTAGAGTCATTGAAAGTCAAATTACTATTTTCCTTTCAGGTAGAATTGCAGATAATTTTATTTTTCAGCTAGAAAACTTCCTCTCACTCCTAATGTGAGCCTGATAGGAAAAGCCAAAGAGCAAAGCCATCTGACTTCATAACCATCCTTCATTTTGCAGGAGAGGGGGATTGCATTTCCTGGCAGATATCCCCAAAGAGATTCTTACCACTTTCTGAATTAGTGCTTGCCAGATCTTTGTCTTAACTCTGGTTCTGTACCTTGGGTGGAATGGGCAAATGGAGCACGTGATCTTGACTTCAGGTGAACAGCTATTAAATATAACAGCACATAAGCCTCAAAACCAAGCTTGCATGTTTGAACAGTAGTTAATTTTTCCCGCTGCTGTAGGAAGGGCTTTTGGGTTCCCAAAGAAGTGCTTTCAAAGTTATTCCTGATAACTGTGGAAATATTTAGCTGTTGGTTGCAGTTTTTGGCTAGTTTTTTTCATGCAGCAAATACCTTATCTGGGTGACTGTGTAGTAAAGGGATTGATCATTGAAGAAAAACAGCAGCAAGTTTTTGAGTGTTTTTTGCACCTTTAACAGACACACCAATATTTCATCGGTCCCTTTTGGTAGTTGGGTGTTAACATGGATGCATATTTCCAGCCATTATATCCCATAATATTCAGGATGAAGCACATCGATAAGCCACTTAAAAGCCATGGTTACTTGAGAAAAATGCTTCTGGCATCAGGCTGCTTTCCTCTCGCTGGCATTTTGTCTGAAACCTACTTGGCTGTGAGTAGAGTGAAGGAGGATTTGGAGCTCCAGAGAAACGCCTGACCCCAGATATTTGCCCTCTCTGCCCTCAGGCTTTGGATTTTTCATTAATTTTCCTCTTTTCTGTGATCTCCAAAACTACTGAGGTTACAAAATCAAGAACTACAATGAGGCAGGACCACCGTGTAGATTGGTAGGTGTATTAAGATACCTTCTTAATGTCATTAACAAGCCCTTCAATCCCCTGGGTTTTTTAGTGCTTCTTTAATTCTCATTTTTCACTTGTCCAGTGTCTTGACAACCAGCTGTATTTCTTGGGTGTTGAAGAAAAAATAAATCAGTTTTGTGACCTTAATTTCTTTAATTCATGTTTGTGAGGGGGTTGGTTGGCTTGTCAGTATGTGGAAAAGCTGCCCTCATCTTCCAGAGCTAAGGAACTTGAATACTCCTTATGTTCTGGGTGGTTGATTGGAGATGATTTAATGTATTTAAATGCCATTGCCCTTACTTCCACGTGCCTGCTCCTGGCAAGGCTCAGTGCCTCCAGTTGAACCAGTGAGAGGGACATCTCTTTGAAAATTGGGCTTTGATACTCACCAAGAAACCTGATTTAGGTGAAGAGTCTGGTTGGACTTGCCCGGCCACACCAGGGCTTCTGCAGTGAGCAGGACTGCAACCAGTTCTCCAAGGTGGATTTCAGCTGCTTTCTGGTCTGTCATCTCTTGTAGCTCTTACTGCCTGTTGCAAAGCTTGAGAAGGCAGAGGTTCAGCAGCGAGGAGCTTTCTTTGCTACCTGGCTTTTTAATCTGTGGTGTGATGTCCGAAGTTGGACAGCCCAGAAGATGGGATGGGTGGTGGAAATAACATGATTGGGTGTTCTTTAGTTTGTACAGTGCATTTTAAGTGGCTTAGTGATGCAGAATTCCCTTCCTTGACCTGCTGCCCTGCTGGGCTGCCTGCTCACCTTACTGGCTCATGTCCAGCTTTTCATCCACCAGTATCCCCAAGTCTGTCTCCACATCTGTTTGATGATTCCCCCCCAATCCTCTTCCGTGTTACCTGGAGCAGGAGGGAGTGAACGAGCCACGGCGCAGCCAAACCACAATACAAACTAAGCCCAGTGCAAGTAGTGCTGAACTGGGGGCGGTCCATGCAGATCTCACCTGCCTTCCTTGGCACTGTATCTTCCACGAGACAGAAGGACTCTAGTTTGTAGGGCTTGTTTTTGCTCTGGTTATCCAGTTGCACCCGAGTGGGATGGCTGGAGGAGCACTAAAAGCTGTAATGGTGATGGCTCAGATGTGGCATGAACTGGGAGCACAATAAACAAACCCATTTCCCAGGCAGGGCCACCTGCCTCAGTGTATGGCACAGACTGAAGGATCCTGTGGCATCAGGGCTGCTGTGGGGTCCCTGTTCCCTTCCTCATGCTGATTTAGAGCTGTAGGGATTGATTATTTTTGTGTTTTGATGTGTGACTCCTAAATCCCACAGTAGCCTGGTTTTCCGTTGAGTTGCCAAAGGGCTGATCCTTGGTTGGAAACTTGCCTTCGTGGCATTTAAATAGGTTTTAAAAATCAAACTAGTCAAACAGGACATTTCTGTGAAGTTAATGCTCTAAAGTTGGTTTTGTGTACGTTGGTAAATTGGTGATTTTTAATCAACAGCTGAACACATCACAAAATGCCATCACAGCCACGCAGTCTTCTCCGTAAGCAGTGCTGGGTTAATGCTTGGACTTGATGATCTTCAAGGTCTCTTCAAAACAAAATGATTCTGTGATTCTATCATCACCACTCTGATTTTTGTAGCTTCCAAGAAGACTTGTTTTAGCCAGGCTATTAAAGCTGTAGAGGATTTAAGTTCAGGCAGGGTGTGCTCTGCACATTGGCGAGCCATGACCAGAAACCACATTAAAGTGCTGTTAAGCTGAGAAGAAACATCTGCTAGGTGACATTAATGAACTTTTTCATTCATTTTCCCCTCCTAGGTTGGTACAGAGGTTATACACTACGAAAAAAATCCAAGAAGGTAGGTGTTGCTTGCTTATTTTTACTTGGACAGAGATGAATTATGGCATTGGGTGTGTTGTTCCAGCAGAGACCTTAGTTCAAGCATGGGAGCGATTCACCACGTGCCCTCTGAGCTCCAGTAACCCGTGGTGTGTAGTCACAACCTCTAGTAAATGTGACATTTTCCAGTTAACAAACTTTTTCACTATTTAAGTGCATAGATACGTATGGATCCACTATGGATGGCTTGATGTACATCAGCTTTTCTGTGGTACCTGATGTACAGGAGCCTTTGCCTCAGCGAAGTTCAGAGCTTTCTGCTCTAGCTGATCTGCCTAGAGGCTGGAACATACTCCTTGTGAAACACAACTGCATCCTGGACAGTGATGCAGAGGCTGGCGTGGTGGCTTTTCAGCGGTTCCCTGCGGGATGGGGAGCTGTCATCTGCAGTGTGCCTGGTCGTGCTTTCAGCACGGAGAAAGGGCTGCTCTTTATGGCAGCCTCTCTGAAATGAAAAGGAAGGAAACAACACAAATGCTGGGTCTGATGCCGTGCTGGGTTTTTTTTGGTTAGCTGCTTCTTATTTTTTTAGCTTTATAGCGGTAATTAACTAGAATTAAACAACTTCGGGTTTTGCTGCTTCTTTTTTTTCACTTGAAGTAAAACAAAATAGAGTTGTGCCTGCACGTCTGAAAGCACAGAGCAGAGTTGTGTGGTTCGTCCCACCCATTTCCTAACCAGGCCTGTTCTGGTTTTTTATGTTCTATTTTGATATTTTCTTTTTTGGAAATGCACAAAGTTTCTTCATGAAGCTTATTTCCCAAACATGCCTCATGGAGCCTAAGAAGCAATTCCTCATTCTTCTTGGAATTCAACTAATTCCATGTGTTCCTGCATTTGTCTCACTGCTGCTAAATGTAGTTGATAGTTAAAATTTGGTTTTTAATAGGTCAAAATCACACTCACACACTCATCCCATCCCCTACCCCTCATCTTCTGGAGCTTTCTAAGAATTTCAAGTTCCCACATGGTAAGAAAATTGAACTACTAGGGAGGAACTTCCTTTCTCAGCTTGACTTGAATCAATGTTTAACAGCTTACACTGTTTTGAAGATCTTATTGTGTTTCTGGAATCCTGAGATGAATTTAGAGGATTTTTATTTTTAGCTTGGTTTTGTTTTTTCAGAAAAACAGTGCTAGAAGTTGAAGAGGTTTTCTTGGCTTGTAGCATTAACAAGAGGTTGCTGGTAGGAGACATTTGTATATAGTCTGTGTGTTCAGCCCGTGCCCAATTTGTTTCTTATGCTGGGTCTTACGCTGAGGTTACAATAACACCACCTTGAAGGGATGTGCCATGGAAAATGTAGATTAAAAAGAAAACAAAACACCACAACACAACTATTCTGATGCTTAAGGGGATGTGAATGGCTCTGCAGACCCAGCATTATTTTTTGGTAATAGATACAACGTGTTATGTGCAACTGCCTATTTAAAACACTTCCCCCCCCCCCCCCTTTTCTTCTCTCTCAAAGGGCATTTTTCCTGCCTCATACATACATCTTAAGGAAGCAACAGTTGAAGGCAAAGGGTAAGTGTGATTTGATGAGAATGAAAATCTGTTTTCCTATTTGTGTCTGTGGAATTATGGTGTATTATCTGATAATGTTTCCAGTTAGTTAAGGAGCTGATGATAAAGATGCGTGTGTTTCTCTCTCAAAATATTTCAGTTTGGTCACTCAGCTCAAGTTGGAAGGTGCTGTATCATCAGCAGGGCTTCTGGCTAGTGCTGTCCTTTGCCACGTGGTCATATAGTTGAGCTAAAGCAAAACCTTCTCTGTAAGGATGTAAATGCTTTAGGAGAGTTAATAATTTATCATTTTTCCTTAACTTTTATTACGGTCTCGACCAATAATTACCTAGATGAACTTTCTCCACTCCCTACACCCTGCTTTAGTTCTAATTTCAGTTTTTCCAACTTCTTTTATCTTCCAGCCCTTGAGTCTTATGGCCTTGGCTCGGTATACTCAGAGGCCTTTGATATGAGAACTTTAATGAAATTGAAGTAATTTCTTAATTCCCTCTCTCCTAAATCTTGTAGCCTGGACACCTTGCTGAAAGCTGTTCTCCAGGCATCGTTTCCTGCCTTACCAAGTTGTTCTGTCAAATTGTTCATTTTGTGATTCTCCTGCTCCCTTGCCTGATGCTTGTGCCACTAAACAGTTTGGGCTGTTTGTTGTTATTTAACAGCTGTGAAAATTCAGGCCTTCTATATAAAATCAACTTTGGGATGTGCATGTAAAAGTTCATAAAATGGATAACATGACTTGAGTGAAAAAGGGGGGAAAAAATCTTCCAAAGCATGGGGGGGGGGGGGGGGGAAGTGGGCTGAAATAATTAATTAGCCAGGTATGAAATGGAGTGAAACAGGATTAAAATATTTTATTCCTTTGTGCCCGATTTATTTTTATGCACTGTTAAATATGTAAATGCTAAAAGTACTAATCACGAGATTGCTGCATAATGACATCTTTCTTGCTGATTACAAATCTGCCTTTAAGTACCCTACTTCAGAAATATTAAATGATCTGGCTGTTGTTTCTCACTTTTGGGGCACACCATTTTAAAACAAGACATACAGAAACTCGATGGCAGCAACTTAATACTCACTTTTTCTTTGTGAGACAGGTACTGTGAAAAACAATTATGCATTAGCATCGTGGCATCGTAGGTTGTGCCTGTTTGGCTTTCATCGTAGAATCAGAATTGTTTTGGTTGGAAAAGACTGAGTCCAACCATTAACCCATCACAACTAAGTCCATTTTGGTTGCTTCTTGTGAATTACTATGTTGGTTACAGATGGTATGATGAGGTATATGTAGATTGCCTTCTCTTAGGAGGGCTGGGTGTTGAGAAGGCAGGGACAACCTCTTTTCACTTGTGCCTTGTGATAGGATGAGGGGCAGTGGATCCAAGCTGGAGCACAGGAAGTTCCACCTCAACATGAGGAAGAACTTCTTTCCTGCAAGAGTTGTAGAGCACTGGAACAGACTCACCAGAGAGGCTGTGGAGTCTCCTCCTCTGGACACTTTCAAGCCCTGTCTGGATGCATTTCTGCCTGATCTGCTCTAGTTTTGTCCTGCTCTGGCAGGGGGGTTGGACTTGATGATCTTTGGAGGTCCCTTCCAACCCCTTACCATTCTGTGAGTATAGAAATAGAGAAGGGGAACAAAAGATTAGTCCCAGGCCATCAAAGTACCCTTTACAACATGTGGCTGTGCTGATGTACAGCTCTTTGCCTCTACTTGGCAATACATTCTTTTCTAACTTATAAATTTATAATAAGTGATGTCACTTTCAAGGCTGTTAGTATAGAATTGGCTTTGGAAATCAACGGTTCTTCCTTAGGAATGATGTTGCAGTGCTACAGTTTTGAGGCAGAGTGACTGGAAAGCTGCTCAGAAGAAAAGGACGTGGGGGTGTTGGTCAACAGTAAGATGATGAGCCAGTGTGTGCCCAGGTGGCCAAGAAGGCCACCAGCATCCTGGCTTGTGTCAGCACTAGGGTGGCCAGCAGGAGTAGGGCAGGGATTGTCACCCTGAGCTGGGCACTGGTGGGGCTGAACCTCGAGTCCTGGGCTCAGTTTTGGGCACCTCAATCCCAGCAGGATATTGAGGGGCTGGAGCATGTCTGAGGAAGGGTCTAGAGCACAGGTGTGGTGAAGAGCAGCTGAGGGACCTGGGCTTGTTGAACCTGGAGAAAAGGAGGCTCAGGGGAGACCTTCTGGCTCTGACAGCTCCTGACAGGAGGCTGGAGCAGGTGGGGCTGGGCCTTTCTCTTAGGGAATAAGTGATAAGTCCAGAGGAATTGACCTCAAGCTCTACCAGGGGAGGTTTAGGTTGGGCATGAGGAAAAATGTCTTCCCTGCAAGGGTTGTCCAGGGCTGCCCAGGGCAGTGGTGGAGCCCCCAAGACCCCTGGAGGTGTTTCAGAGCTGTGGAGATGAAGTGGGTTAGTAGTACCCTGGCACTGCTGGGTTAACGGTTGGACTTGATTGATAGTCTTGAAGTTCTCTTCCAACCAAAGCAATTCTATGATTCTGCTCTCCTCCTCAAAACTACTGCTTAATTCAAACCTTTTTTTTCCCTTCCTCTGAAGGCAACATGAAACAGTTATACCCAGTGAGCTCCCCTTGATTCAGGAGGTGACCACAACGCTGCGGGAATGGTCTATAATATGGCGACAATTATATGTTGTAAGTATCAACTGAAGAAAACATTTACCACAGTATATGGCTTGTGACATGAGTGGTGCCATGAAAAGGGCAGTGAGAAGTATGAAGGGAACTATTGATGAAATTCCACTTCCGTTAACTATTCTGAACTTGAGATGCTGAAAAGCTGTTCAGCATCCTCTATGGTAAGGCTTAAATCTCAGTACTGTTTCTTTGGAGGGTTTTCTCAGACACCGTGTACTTCTTGTGCAGAATCAGGTTTTTTAGAGAGTGTTATCTGTGATCTAGCAACAACTTGTTGAGCAATTGCAACTCCTTTTTCATGGGGGCCTATTTCACAGAATACTTTGGATTTTAGAGATGTTAGATTTTTCCAAACCTGTAGACAGTTGTGTTGAAGAAATAAAGGAAATGTTTTTGAGGGCACTTCTTAAATTGAATAGTTGATGTGAAATTCATAGGTATAAACTTAAACTTTTGAAAAATTCATTGGTGTAAACCTTTCACCCCTCAATATTCTTGTACTTGAAGTTGATTGTTCCCAAGTTATCCTACATCGGATAACTACTTTTAATATGCTTACGTTCCAAGAGCATAAGATGATATTCTTAGAAATGTATATTAATAAACACTTGCACTGATAGTCTCTTTTATGGGATAAGAGAAAGATACTTATGAGCCCTTTCATATGTGTAGTTTCTTGGCTATTTTATCTAAATAGGTCTTAAAAATTGTCCAAATGTAGACTGTAAAGTGCAGTGCAGATACATCTTGTGGCATGTTGCTGCTTTACAAGGTAGCCCAGCTCTGGCTGCTCGTGCTGTCTTGTTGTCACTAACAAGATAATAGGAACATGAGTCATGTATTTAAAGAAGGGTTTAATGCAAAGTCTCTGTTTCTTCTAAATACATTTGAACTCTTCTGTCATAAAAGCATGAGCTGTGTAATAAAGAGACTAATTAGAAATGAAGACGTTTGCCCCGACTGATGTGGTTTTGAATCGCACACGTGGAAACGACGATTAAAAATATAGTATGCTGGAAGTGATCAGAGAATCCTAGATGGGTTTGGGTTGGAAGGGACCTTCCCAGGTCCCCTAGTCCATTCCCTCTCCCAAGAAGCAAGGCCATCTGCACCTAGAGCAGGGTGCTCAGAGCCCTGGCCAACTTCCCCTGGGATGGTTCCAGGGATGGGGCAGCCCCACCTCTCTGGGCAGCCTGAGCCAGGCTCTCACCACCCTCATTGCAATGTCTTGTGGTGTTGCAGTAGATGAGATGAAGGATAATATCTTAATACAAACAGGTTACGTATTAGAGAGCTTTAACTTGAGGTAATACTAGAGAGGTCATACGTTGAGGAGCAAGGAAGAAGCAAACTAGGAGGAGCAGAATCTATAGAGGGCACTGGGAACAGCTTTGCTCTTGGTTCCGCTGCTGTGCTGCTGAGCACAGCAAGGATTATGTTTTGATGCTGATGTCTTTTTTGGGGGGGAGGGGATTATCCAGAGTAAGAAACCTGTTATTGCTTAGTGTCAGAGAATCAGCACTCATGGAACTGCCCAAGACTTGGTCTCAGTGTGCTTCCAATGAGGAGTTTTCTCACCAGAACTTGTGTGCACTTGTTGTAGCAGCAACTTTCAGGAAACTACAAAATCCTGCTGGTGTGGGAAATTGCTTATTCGAACTGTGAACATCTCATTTGTCATGTTTTATTTCCACGAAGGCATAGGAACAGCTTAACCATACTTCAGTCCTTTGCTGTTAACTGTGAAAAGGTCTGATGTGACCGATGGCCTCCGTTTGGTAGCAGAAAGGGTCCCAGTCCCTGCTACATCTTTACTCTGAGTAGGCAGATTACTGAATGAGTTTGTTGATAGTTTGTATTTTAAGGATATCTACTGGGTTAATTGCACGTGGTCAACCACCAAAAAGCTTTGGTGCACTGGGATTGCCTTTTCCAAGGTATCATCTGGTTTCAACCGGGTCAGTCTGCAGACTAGAGATATCTTTGGTGTTGGCCACTTCTTGCTTATCAAAAGTCATCAAGTGACCACATGATACCTTTCTTCAGTTGATAATTTGTGTTTGAATATTGACTAGGTGTTTAGCGTTGATTTGCAGACAGTGTGGCATGTTCTTCATCTCTCTCATTTCTGCTAGCCTGCAGCATCGAAAATCATGACCCTCTTTCCCATTTAGATTTGTATTTAGCTTCCAGCCCTATGTGCCTGTTGTGTCTTTCCCTGCTACATTAAAGAGCTTTTAATAACGGATATTTTCTCTCTGTGAAGGTTCTCAAGCTATAATCAAGTCAGCTTTTTGATAATCTGAACAGACTGGAGTCTTTAAGTTTCACAGTTAGATACTTTTCTATTTTTATTTTTTCCCCTGAGCCTTTGAGCTATTGCATTGTACAGTTTATCATTGTCTTTATATATATATAGTGGAGAATTTTATTTTAGTTATTTAATTAGTCCATTTAATTAGTTATCAGTTGAAAAAGGCCTATGTGTGTTCTGAACGAAAGATAGCTACGTGTAGCCTGAAGAAGTTCAGGACATTTTTGCTGATTCTGTTGGGTTTGTGCTGTCCACAGATGAAGCCAACAGGTCAAATTTTCTTTGGTGGTTACAGATGTGATAGTTTCTCTGAGTGTGTGTATGTGTGTTTATGGGCACACATATAGAAAAGAGGCTTTGTCTATTGTAAGCCTGGGACTTCTTCACTGTGAGGGTAACAGAGCCGTGGAACAGGCTGCTCAAAGAAGGTGTGGAATCTCCATCCCTGGAGACCTTCAAAAGCTGCTTTGACTTTTTCCTGTGTCATCTACTCTGGATGAGCCTGCTGGAGCCAAGGGGTTGGACTAGATGATCTTTAGAGGTCCCTTCCAACCTCTATCATTCTGTGTAACTTTATAGTCCCATGTCCTTGCTTAGCTGGGTGGCAAGGAAAGATTGTGTGTGTTGCGCTATTTAATATCCATAGTATATCACTTCTAAACAATGAAGGTATTTTAACTTCCCCTAAGGTTTAGTGCTTCCCTGGTTTTTTTCCTTTCATAGAATCAGAATTGTCAGGGTTGGAAGGGACCTGAAAGCTCACCCAGTCCCAACCCCCCTGCCATGGGCAGGGACCCCTCCCACTAGAGCAGGTTGCTCACAGCCCCATCCAGCCTGGGCTGAAACACTTCCAAGGATGGGGCTTCCACCACCTCTCTGGGCAGCCTGGTCCAGGGTCTCACCACCCTCATGGGGAAGAAATTCTTCCTACTGTCCAACCTGAATCGACCTGTCTCTAGTTTTAATCCATTCCCTCCAGTCCTGTCACTGCCCCACAGCCTAAAAAGCCCCTCCCCAGCTTTCTTGTAGCCCCCTTCATATGCTGGAAGGCCACAATAAGGTCTCCCCGGAGCCTTCTCTTCTCCAGACTGAACAACCCCAACTCTTTGTCTGTCCTCATTACCTCTTTCCTTCAGATGGTGCCTGTGGAGACTGATGCACACTGAGAAATTCTAAAGTGTTTTTCTGTTTCAACTAGGGGTAGGAAAAAGGCTTCGGTAATGTTGCAGATGGGGTATTGTAGAACTTGAGCCTCTCTGTGAGGGTCTTGAGCCTCTGCTGGGAGGATGATGGAGCACTGCAGCAGGCTTCCCAGAGAGGCTGTGGAGTCACCTTCTCTAGAGACTTGCAAATCCCATCTGGATCTGTTCCTGTGCAACATGCCCTGGGTGACCCTGCTTTGGCCAGGAGGGTTGGACTCGATCTCTGGAGGTCCCTTCCAACCCCTACCATGGTGATTCTCTCCCTGTCAAAATGCACCACTTTCAGCCCTGATTGACTCAGTGTAGAGGGTCATTGAACAAAGTCACTCTGTGAACTACAAAAAGGCTCTCTTTCCGTTGGTTGCCTGGTCTGAACACAGCATGACCTGGGATTTAAGGTAACGTAAACACAAGTGTTTATTTAGGTACCTAAAGCAGAGGGTAAGACTCTTTGTACTCGGTGTTCAGTGCTGTAGGAAGTTAGGCTCTTATTTTGGAGCTGTTTGTAGACTCGTACTCTCTGGAATTTGTATTTTATAATTGCAGTTCATTGTATGTACTTAAAAGACACTCAGTAGACTTCACAACTAACTTCTACCCCTCTTTTTTCCTCCAAACAGCAAGATAACAGAGAAATGTTCCGCAGCGTACGGCACATGATATATGATCTTATTGAGTGGAGATCTCAAATACTGTCTGGGACCCTCCCCCAAGACGAGCTCAAAGAGCTGAAAAAGAAAGTGACTGCCAAAATTGATTATGGCAACAGGTTTGTGAAGGATGTTTTCCCAGGGTTTCTGCTTGAAATGAAATCAGCTTGTGTGATGTCAACGACTTCCCGCAGGGCTCTTTCTCCTGTGCTTATGGAGATGTAAGAGTAGTGCATTAACAGTCCTGTTACAGCCAGGTGAAGAATGAAGTTGATAGAGCATCTGTAGAGCACGAATTATAATATGTACAGTGGAATCCATACGTAACTGTCTGGCTTGATGATACTATCAATTTGATACTGGTAGAAAGCTGGAATTTTTAAGGTCAGTTGAAAAGTGCAAGTATTGTCTCGGTTCAAAATACAAATTAAGCTGCCCTTGCTTCTGCAGCACAAATGCTTGTCCCCTTCCCAGCATCACCAGCTGCCTGTGCCCTCAAGTCACTTAGCTGTAATGTGATGTTGAAGGATTTGGCTCAGAAGCCTCGTTTAGCTCCTCATTCCTCTCCTCCTATAGTATCTGGATTGTACCAGAAGATTAACAGACAGGTTTAATAAAAGGAAGTATCTGTTTAACAGAAGAGAGTGGAAATAGTGAAGGAAATAGTCACACACCCCCAAAAAAGACAATATAAGTTGCATACTATTAGATATGTTATTAATTCACATGTATTAATTCTCCAAACAGTGGTCTGGATTGAAGCAAAAATATTTTTTTAAATACAAATTTCATGTTCCAAGTTGTCTATATGGTTATGACTTCTGATTTTGATTGAAATGAGAAACCTTACCTTATTCTTTAATCAGGAAATTCCTCAAAGCAGTGTTTGGAATACTGAGAGACATTGTTGTAGCACTGTACACCTGGAGACTGAAAAAGTTTTCAGCAAACCAGGCTGTAAATCCCTTGTGATGTAAAGAACTCCTCAGATTTCAGTGATCTGTGTTTTATTCCTTAAGAGCTGCCAGATTTGCAGTATTTCTGCTCAGGCACTTTTATCAGCTGTTATTAAAAATAAAAACCATAAAAAAACCCATCCTCCCTCCCCCACAAAAAAAACCAAAGTAAAAATAAAAACCAAAACAGTAACTGCATTCAGTGAATAGCATTTATAATTCAAGATATGGACTGTTGTACCTCAGTAGACAATTAACCAGATGTTGTTGATATTATTTGTTTGGCTACTGTATTTTACCATCTGGCTAAGGAGTTGGTTAAAGTTACTCTGAATAACCTCCAGATGCTCGGCGTTCAGATACAATGGAACATCTTGTGCTGTGCTTTATACTCATAATGTTCTGATGGACTAATTAAGTGATCAGAACATTCTCTGTGGACTGCAGGAGGGAAGTGAATTTGAACTTCTGAGTAAATACTCACAACTGAAGGATGCCATATGTTTCTAATACAGTCATACATCCACTTTTGTCTGCAGTAAGCAGGAATGATGATTTGAATATCCAGAGTGAATGAATTCATTATGCCTTTTCTAAATGTGTTCTGATCATATCTTAACTTGTCCTGTTTTGTGAAATGCTGACTTGTAAATAAGATTTTTCCTGTAAATGAAGACTACAGTTGTGCTGCTTGTTGACAAAATAACCAAGGCAGTCGTGTTCTTTTGAATCTGGGTTTTTAATATCTTGCAGAAACGGGGTCAGGTAATTGTGTTGTGCAAATACCTTTCTGTTCAGTTGCAAGAAATCTAACTAGGACACTTAGGAAAAACTTCCAATACTTTTCCAAGCGAGTTAAAGGGTAGAACAAAGACACTAAATCAAACAAGTGCTTGCTTCTCTTTAATTGACAGCCTAGGCAAATGTTCTTGCCCTCTTGGTGTGTAGTAGGCTGAGGGATTAGTTTTTCCTCTGAGTTTGAGTTACCTTTCTCTCTGGTCCAGGGGGCTGTCTCCTGTGGAAAGACTCTGCTTTTGTTCTTCCAGGGCTGATAGTTATGATACAAGTGGTCAGTGGGTGTATCTCCTGCTCTGGCTGCTCTCCACAAACAGTAGTAGGGAGGAGCAAGATGAGTTTTCCTGCTTTTTTAGGGAGGAGCAAGACAATTTTGGCTGATTTTTCTGTTTGGTTTCAGTGATGAAACTGTTTTCTCAACGGAAAGTTTACCTGGGAGCTTGGTGTTCCAAGGATGCTTGGATGAGTTTTGTGATGGCTAGGTCCAGGTACAGAGTAGATCTTAGGAGGTGTTTCTGGATAAGCTGCTGGCTGCACTCTGCAACCCGAGTGATGATCCTCCTCCTTTGAATTAATTCACTGCAATTAATTGGAGGGGTTTGTGTGTGGACCCTGCTCAAGGCTTGTTTTTTAACACCTTCGGGTTTCCCTTTTGTCAGGGAGGGGCAAGGAGTGATCCTCTAAGTGCACGAAACACATCTTAGTCTGCCATGGTTCCTGTTTCTCTCAAGTCACTGTGGGTCATGTCCAAAGGGGACTTGATCGCAGATAAATCCTGAACCTCTACGTGGCTTATTAGATGCTGCAAGTTTGATTTAAGCTCATTGATCAAACCTATTTCAAAGAAAAAGTTACAGCAGCTCCATCATGAGAGGAAGCTACAGAGTTAGAAGAAAATAGGGACTATATGTATTGGAACAGAAGTGATGAGGTCAGCCTGAGGGAAGATAGGGGAGAAATGGGGGTCAGTCTAGATCTGGCTCTCTTTAATCCTTGCTTCTGCTGCCAGCACTGTACTAACATGGAAAAATGTGAAAGGTCTGTCCTAAAACTGGCTTTAATTATGTTAGAAACCTTCCTCTCTGCAGAAGGTAATTGTGGATGTTAACACCCTGCTGACAGAAATCTGGCTTCTGCTTTAAATAAAGGGAAACAACTTGTGCTGCCTTGTATCTCCTAGGCTTTTGCTGAGACATGAGCACTCCTGTTTCGGTGGAGAATGTGGACTGGGATGAAATGGACTGACCAGTGTGGGTGTGCTGTGGCTGTAGTGGGTGGTTGTTCAAACTGTCAGAAGAATGGGAGGAGGAGACCAGATCTGTTGCAAATGAAGTTGTTTAAGAAATTACTTCCCCAGCTGTTCCGCTGTTTCATTTACATTGATTCTTTCTGTGCTGTGGGAAAAAGCAACTTCCAGGCAGGGATGATTATCTCTGGGGTTGGTGACATGTTCAATTGTTTTATCATGTAATAATAAATTTTTTTTCCTATCTTATGTCAGGTGTTCATGACTTCAGTGTTAAAATGCTTGGCAGGTGTTATTTTTTTAAGCATTTATTTGAGCACTGTTAATTCACAAACACTTTGTTGGTCTTTTTTGTTTGTTTTGTTTAGAATTCTAGATTTAGATCTGGTCGTTAGAGATGAAGATGGCAATATTTTGGACCCGGAGCAGACCAGCACGATCAGCCTTTTCAGAGCACATGAAATAGCTTCCAAACAAGTGGAAGAGAGGCTGCAGGAGGAAAAAGTAAGATGTACTGTGCACTTGTTGCTTTTCCCTTGGAAACATGACCATAAACTAACTAGGTGACTGTGATTGGTAAGGAATTCAGTACATTTTTGAGGAGCTGTCAGGCTTCAACACTTTGTAGGAACTTGTGATGTCTTGGGCTGTTTAGTTGTCTCCATCTTTTAAAGTGCTTAGAACTCATGGTTAGGATCTGTATCAATAACTTGACCTCCCTTGTAGGTTAATATCAGAGATGCCCATGTAGCAGGTTTGTATGTTAGGCTGTCGTGAGTTTATTTTTGAGAATTGTATTTATATGATTTATTTTTTGCATGCCAGTCCTGAAAATCTGCTTGCTGAAACACAAGGGGCAAATCAAAAGACATTCTCAGACTTGCATTGTCAGCTTCTTTGCTATTTAAACCCTTATTTTTTAAGAGGAAGAAGGCTTCTGGTGGGAGGACTCCTGGTCCATGTCAGCAGGAGCTCGTGGAGTGTGGCCTTCCTGAGGAGTTGCTCATGAGTTCAGTAGTGCAGCATGACGAGTTCCTGTGTCCTGTTGAGTTGTGGGCAGTACACACACTTGCAGCCCTTACCAAGCCTGGTGTGAAAATACACCAGTTTAAACGGCACTTAAACTGTGAAATCTTTTATATCCAAAGCTCTTTCTTTGTCCCTGCCTCAGCCAGTTTCCTTTTTGTCCCATATGCATTCCTTCTTTCTCCCTAGGTGAAGTAGTTTGAGGAAAGTTCATGGGCACTGAAGTCCAAGGGGGGGTAGCCTGTAGAAATGGCACTATTTTCTCTCCTGTCTTGCTTTAGCACTCTGTACCTGTCAGTAAAACATCAAAGTGTGGAACAAACTTCCTTTTTTTTTTTGGTGAGGTATATTCAAGTCTCTATTTTTATCCTCCTTTTGTTTAGCTCTCTTTTGAGAGCTGGCTTGAAAGGGTTTGAAGGAAGTTTTATAGCAGTTGGTGATTCATTAGGCTAAATTAAGCTTAAGTTTCTTCTGCTCTTGAATTGCAGTCTCAGAAACAAAACATCGATATCAACAGACAAGCCAAGTTTGCTGCCACTCCTTCGTTTGCTTTGTTTGTAAACTTAAAAAATGTAGTCTGTAAAATAGGAGAAGATGCTGAAGTCCTGATGTCTCTGTATGATCCACTGGAATCAAAGTTTATCAGGTTAGTGAACTCCTGAGTGTACTCCCTAATCTCTGCTTACTTGGGTATAGTAGTGAGGTAGTTTTGCAGGATGAGGGGTTAGGAAAGTCAGATTTCTGTGTAAGGCCTAGGACAGGGTCATCTGTGGAAGCAGCAGAGCAGTGACACTTTGCTCCCGTGTTCAGCACAGCATCAGGCAAAGCCCCTTCACCTTGGGGAGGTTTTGGGGTCGTGCTGTTCCTCATCATGCTGTGCCTGGGGTTAGAGATGTGAACAAACGTGCAAGGCTCTGGACCCTGCATAGCAGCAGCCTGGGCAGTAACCTGCTAACCTAAGAGTTTGATTTCTACATCCCCTGCTTCCTTAAAGGGATTTTTGCACTTTGTTGCTGAGGAGTTGCGTTCTTTTTCTAAATGATGTACACAGAGGGAAATGCCAGCACTTTGCTAAGTAAATATTTATTTAGGATAAGTAGATTTGATTTACAATAGTCTTCTGTAAATTCTGAAGTTGATCTTATGCTTGTATTAAAAGAAGCCATTGAAACAGTCCTCAAAATATTGTTCTTTCAGTGAAAACTACTTGGTGAGGTGGTCAAGCTGTGGACTCCCCAAAGATATAGACAGATTGCACAACCTTCGAGCAGTATTCACCGTAAGTGTGTGCCCTCCCTTCTGCTGGCCCTTTTCCAACCCCCTGTTTCATAGCTCGTGAACAACCGAGGAACGTAATCACCTGGATGTGAACAGTGGGGAGTTACCTCTGCAGGTAATGATCCCGGTGAAAGTTCACGAGGTGTTTGTAAGTGGCTGCTAAAAATTCTCTACACCTGGCTGAAACCAAAGTTGCCTTTTGAAGTTTTCACTTCCTAGAAATGATTTGGCCTCATAAGCAAATAATTTACATAGAATCCAGATAAAGTGTTGCTCCAAAAGGTCCTTCACTCTGAGAAGAGTATACTCTTAGGTTAGAGGCTTTTGTGACAAAGTCTGAGCAGCAAACCTTCTGCTGACCCACCTGGAACTTGAAGTTCAATTGGTATTAAATAATCTAAGAAGTGACTATCTCTAGGACCTGGGAAGCAAAGACCTCAAGAGAGAGAAAATCAGTTTTGTCTGTCAGATCGTGCGAGTGGGCAGAATGGAGCTGAGGGACAACAACACAAGAAAGCTGACCTCGGGGCTACGGCGACCTTTTGGAGTAGCAGGTAACTGTGTGTGCTATACCCACCTGTATCATCATCTATATTTCCATAGAAAGTTGGGAGTGTGAAAATCACGTGTGTAATCTTGAGTCCTGCCTTCAGTTTTGGGCACCTCAATTCAAGAAGGACATTGAGGTGCTGGAGTGGATAGAGAGAAGGGCAAGAAAGCTGGTGAAGCTTGTGAGGGAGGGGCTGAGGGACCTGGGGTTGTTCAGCCTGGAGAAAAGGAGGTTCAGGGGAGACCTCCTCCCTCTCTGCAACTCCCTGAGGAGATTGGAGCCACGTGGGGTGGTCTCTTCTACATTTGTTCTTGTAGTAGAACAAGAACAAATGGCCTCAAGTTGCACCAGGGGAGGTTTAGTTGGATAGTAGGAACAATTCCTTCTCTTCAAGGGTTGTCAAAGGCTGCCCAGGGCAGTGGTGGGAGTCCCTGTGATCCCTGGAGGGGTTTCAAAGCCATGGAGCTGTGCTGCTGTGGGACATGGTTTAGTGGTGGAGTGGATAGTGTTAGGTCAGCAGTTGGTCTCAGTGATGTTGAAGATCTCTTCCAGCCTTAACACTTCTATGATTCTAAACTCAAAATTGTTCCAGATTTCATCAGACTGCTTGTGTTGCAGGGTTTACTGTAGGTGCTCAGACTTGTGTTAGCTGGAGATGCCAAAGGCTATTTACTGCCTGATCTTATGCTGTAGGGGAACTCTGAAATGGTGCAGTTGATAACCCCATCCCTCTTCTGTCACTACTGCTTCCAGTCCTCCAGGCTGTTCCCTCAGCACCTTTCTTCTTGCCTTGCTCACTTAATTCAGGACACTCTGGTTTTGTTTGCAGTAATGGACGTTACTGACATAATTAATGGCAAAGTTGATGATGAGGACAAGCAGCACTTCATACCATTTCAACCGTAAGTAGGGAATAGTTTAAAGAGTAAGCAGAAGTGAAAGAATTAAGATTTTAATGTAAATTTAAAATTATATTTATTTTTTATTCTTACAATTAATTTTTTATTACTATAATTCAATAATTAAGATTTGATTTAATTTAAAACAAAAGCCCAAGCACTTTAAACTTTTGATAGGATGATGTGTTGTGTAAATACTTTGAAGTTAATTTATCTCAGTGGGTTATTTTATCTTAGTTTTACTTACTAATATTTCTTATAATTTTCCCAGTTAAAATAGCGATGGCCTCAGAAACTTGTATTTCTTTTGAAAGTCTTGGGTTTCAAGCATGCATTCCCAGTCCTGCAGTCTGGTTTTTGGTTAGAGATGTCGGTGATAACATGTAAAAAGTGAAATGCTTCAAATAAGTATGGTGCTGGTTTAGCCCTGCCTGAGCTGGATAAAGACCAGCAGTGTTACCAGCAGCCCCTGCAGATGACTTCTGTGAAATTAAGTAAACAATACATTTTATCTTTTTCTTGGTAGCAGATGTGATTTCATAGTAGGGGCCATGGTAATTGGAGTATGTACAAAAGCTGAGAACATGAAGGATGTCTTGATAGACCTCCTGCAATATCGTTTCCTAATTCAACTTTATCGTGTGAGAATTTGAACAGAAACCTGAAGTATTTTGCTTAGGTGGTAGGGGAGAGGATGTGTCTGTGCAGAGCTGTGATATCTGGCTGACAGAACCAATCTGCTTAGAAAGGCTGGGAGAGCTGGGGGGGTTCAGCCTGGAGAAGAGAAGGCTCCAGGTAGACCTTCTGGTGGCCTTGCAGGACTTACAGGGACCTGTCAGAAAGATGGAGACAGACGTTTAGCAGCGCCTGTTGGGACAGGACAAGGGATGCTGGATTTAAACTAAACCAGGGAGATTTAGACTTAGATATAAAGGAGAAATTTTTGACATAGGTTGCCCAGAGAGAAGGTTGATTCCTCATCCCTGGAACCATTCCAGGGGAGGTTGGCCAGGGCTCTGAGCACCCTGCTCTAGTTGCAGATGGCCCTGCAGGGGGGTTGGACTGGATGACCTTTAAGGTCCTTCCAACCCAAAACACTCTGTGATTCTGTTCTGTGGTTCTCCTAGTCATCTCAAATTGCAAACCTTTCCAGAGTGTCTCTAAGGTTGCTGCTGTGGAGTTTACTATTTTACAGTAATTCATAGCAGGATTTGGCATCCTTTAAAGCTCAGACATTTATGAATTTAATGTAATATCAAAGATCAGTTTTGACTTCAACCCACAGTCATATTAAGAAACGGTTTTCATAGCCTGAATATATAAATGAGTGCTGAAAAAGTGCTTTTAGAAGTAAAAGCTGATTAACAAGAGAGAACGTGTGACAAACTCTGTATCCCTTCCATAGTTCAGAGGCTTTTTCTTATTCCACGAAGAGGGGAAGATAGAAAGAATAAGTCAAATCAATGGGCATAAAATATGAATGCTGAGTTTTCCCATTGTGGGAAATGTTAGGTGGCCATCTGTTCAAAAAGGCAAAGCTGAGCTACGTCAGCTAATTCCCTCGATTAAATTACTAATGAATATTCAGAGGGTTTTTAATAATATTAAAAAAAACCAAAACAGGCTTGAAGTCATGTAATCTCAAATTAACTTTATTTTGGAGAATAGATTTAGTTTGGGAAGCCTTTGAGGTTTGCAGTGTAGGGCTGCTGGGAGGATTGTGGGGTCTGGGGGCCGAGCTGGTACACACCTCATGGCTGAAAGGCTTTCATATCACTGGAGAGTGTTGGGGGCAGGAATGGGGAAAATCAGAGGTACAGTTCCACTTTTCAAGGAAAACAGGGAGTATTTTAGAGAAGAGTGCATTTGTGATATATTTATTGTGTGGTAAACAATAGCAAGCTTATTTTTTAGCGAGCGTGGAAGTCTGCAGTGAAAATGAATCTTTATGTATCGAAGTGGATGCTAATGGAACATCTAGTTTTCTGCTCCATTAACACTGATTTATTTTTTTTCTGTACATAGAAATCAGCTTTTTGAAAAGATGTACAATGTGATTTATTTGTTTCACTTACCAAATTAAAAGGTTCTTCTGAAAAAGTATATTCCAAAGAACGTGAATAATACGAGAACACGTGATCAATGCTCCTGTCGTTATTTCCAATGTAGATTTAGGCTGTATATATGAGAGACACTTTTTTTCCTTCTCATTCCACTCTTTGCTTCTGTTGCACCACATGCAATTCTGTTTTCATATCTTTGTTTCTTTGTAGTCATTCACTAGCCACCGACTCGATGGCTGCCAAAAGCGTTTGGCGAGATGACTTAAATGACACACTGCTGCTGTTTATTTATAGGTCCCATCTTTTCATTTATTGATCAAGTTTAACAAGTTGTTTGGATTATCTGCTTTTTTTTCTCCTGTGCTGTTTCTGTGAGGGTCACGGGAGCTTTTCCTTCAGACCACATGCACTGCTGCTTAACCTATAGACTGACAGAGGTGACCCTAGAGGTGTTGCAGGGCCCATCTGTATTAAAGAGAAAACTTGCCTGTCTTGGGTGTTTAGTGCTTTGTAGGGGATGATCAGGTGGGAACCATCCCTCCTGCCCTCCCAGTGTGTTACTGGGGCCTGTGCATGTCCCTGAAGGGAGAAGTAACAATGCGAGTGTGCTGGACTTCTCTGCGGTAGATCAGCAGTCTTCTGATTAATGATCTTCCTGTCTTTCTTGTTACCTTTCCTGTCCTTTGTCTTGCGTTGACTAATAAATACTCTTTGTCACGACTATGATATGATCTTTTGTGTTCCCTTGTTACTGTGACTTCTGGTTTTCTGTGACCCTTTGTTTCCTGGTGTTGGTCGTCATGTGCATCCTCCAGGCTAGCGTTGGATGACGCCATTCGACACAAGCAGCTGAACATATCATCCCGTTTTTCACCCAGGGTGGCAGGGGAGAATGATTTCCTTCAGACTGTTATAAACAAAGTGATTGCTGCTAAAGAAGTTAACCACAAGGGGCAGGGTATGTACCGCTCTTTATCTACACCTAAAAACTATAGATACACCTGAAAACTATAGGTACGCCTACAACTGCTCGTCGCTTCCTTCGCGAGGTGTGCTGATGTTCATGCTGGAACCCGAGGGGGCCATAACATCACCTGCATTTGCTCACTGCTGTTTGACAGGGGAAAATGCTTTCTTGTGGTTTGTTCCCTCCTTCCCCATCCTCTGGGGCTTGTTCTGCTGTTCCCCCCCCCCAGCCCCTTGTTAACTCTACACGTGTTTCTCTGCGTTGTGCATCGTTGGGACATCTGTAGAGTTCCGTCCTGGAAATGATGGCTCGGGGGAGTCAGCTCTCACACCCTTGAGCTGTGGGCTTTGGCCTCATCATGTTGAAGGAAGGAATATTCTCTCCCTCCCCTTCCTTCGCTGCCTTTTTCCACTTGGCTCCCTCTGAAGAAGACCAGGGCGTTGCTCCCGGCAGCACCATACCCGCCGGAGCTCGGAGGTGGTGAGGACAGAGGCAGAGCAAGGCAGCCCAGCTCATCCCTTCTCTTGGGGGCTGCTCCCGTCACCGCTCGTAACTCGGCATGGACTCTGCTGAGGTGAAACCGAGTTAGCTTCCAAAGGCTGAATTGGTTTTGAGCTTGATTTGCTGTGTGGGTAAACACGTGGTGCTCATAATATGCCTGCCAGTTAAAAAGGGAGGTGTGCGATGGCTCAGTTGTTGCACTGGCTTTGGTGTTTTTTTGGGGGAGTCTGGATTAATATGATGTTACGAGGGCAGTGTGGAGTTTTTATTACCTGAGTATCTATATCCCTAATAGGGATATAGCTGAACAATACCCACAAGGAAAATGATATTTTTTTCTGCTATTTTTTACTAATTAATATCAAATAAAACCCTAAATAATCACTTGTAAAAAAACGATTCACTCTCTAAAGAGAAAAACTGAAATCTGCTTTTCCCCACCATTTCCACCCGTGGCCAGTGTGTATCAGAAAGGAAGAAACTTTTCAGCTGCTTTGGTTCATTTCAGATCCTTCCCCTGAGGAAGGCACCCAAGCAAACAGGAAAGGATTGAGTTGGTGATTAGCCAGTTAGTGTAGGTGCAGTTACTGGTGGATTAAATGGTTGCTGCTAGAACCATCCCTGGCAAAAAGTCAGCATTCAGCCTTCTAGAAGAGGTTCTAATAGAAAAGAAAGCTAGCTGCCAAATATATAAAAGATGAATGTATAGTTAATTGTGTGTGTAACAGGAGAGAACCCACAGTTTGGGTCACAGATCAATGGTTTTTTGGGGGTATTGGCCATAGATTTTAATTTTAGGATTTTCTTCCACAAATTGCTGCTGGAATTATTTCATGCTTAAACTTGAACTTGATTGCCACTTTACCAAGTGTAAGACTGCTTTGGGGCGATTCTTTTTCTTATTATTTTTTTTTGGTATCTATCTTTTTCATGTAACATATGTGCCTGATGTTAGTTGGCAGGCAGTGGCTCTTCAGTTGTTTCTTCTGCTGCTGAAGAGAAAAATATCAACTGTGTAAAGCTGATGCTGTAGATTTCTTTGTCCTTGGTGCAGTAAAACCAGATTATGGGGGGGTTGGTGCTGATGAATCAATTCAGGGTAGGTATCTGCTGTTGGTGCTGTCTTTGTTGGCATCCAGATATTGGTTGGTTGTAATCCTTAAGTTTTTACATTCAAATCAGTGTCGTTGCTGCTTTTTCTTCCCGGGGAAGATAAAATTATTAGAAGGGCCATGAGAGTTCAAAGGACAGATGCTAATGCCTTCATACCTGTATTTCCACAAGACCCTTTGTGGAAGTCTTGAGTGATAAGCTCAGTTCTGTGAGGAGGAGTAGGTCCTGCTGATAACCAAGTGTTTCCTTCTTCCCATCTGCTGGATGGTCTTGCTAGCCTGTTTTTCTTCTGAATGGAGACCTCTTGTATTCAAACTTGTCGACCACAAATAATATTTTGGGCTTTAAGCCCCTGTAAGGGAAGCTAATGCATCTGGTTTTGAACACCTGCCTAACTCCTCCCTACCAAGACCACCTTCTAGATAGTATTGCTGCAAAGTGCATGGTGCAAAGGCTTCAGTCCTTGCTTTGCACAGAATTCTAGTTTCCCAAGTTTTTTTATTAGTCATCCCCCAGGTGAAGATTTTATATATATTTTTTTTTTCCCTAGGAAGTCTGATATAATCAGACTTTGCTTAGATGTGCTGTACTCATGTTTCTGCTTGAAGCAAGGGGACTTTTTTGAGTTTTAAAATACTTTGTGAAGCAAATGCAAATGAAAAGCAGTTACCTTAGTGTATGTTCTTTTCAGAATGTATGAAAAGAAGTCCTTAGTAACTAGAAGAACTAAAACCCTGCTAATTTAGTAATTTGTGGTTTTTACGCAACAGGTTTGTGGGTGACTTTGAAACTTCTTCCAGGAGATATTCATCAGATAAGGAAAGAGTTTCCACACTTGGTGGATAGATCAACAGCTGTGGCTCGAAAAATGGGTTTTCCTGAGATTATTATGCCTGGTAAGCCATTGTGTCAATTAATTCTGCTTTGATATATTGTAATCTTCTCTAAATATTGGCATGTATGGAATCTTTGGGGGGAGGGGAAGAAAAAGAGATGAATTTGAGGTATGGTAAACCTTTGAAATCATGGATCATGAGAGGTTTTTTGTCTCATGAAAAAGAAATGTGAAATAATTTGGTAATCCAAAATTTTTCTGCACAAACTAGAACACAGGAAGTTCCACCTCAAGAGGAGGAAAAACTTCTTCCCTGTGAGAGTGCCAGAGCCTGGCTCAGGCTGCTCAGAGGGGCTGTGGAATCTTCTTCTCTAGAGACTTCCCAGACCCTCTGGATCTGTTCCTGTGTGGGCTGCCCTGGGTGTTCCTGCTCTGGCAGGGGGGTTGGACTCGATCTCCAGAGGTCCCTTCCAACCCCTACCATGCTATGATACTATGAATACCACCCACGTGTGCTGCATCAATTAAAAAAAAACTCCCCCCAAAAGATTTGGTATTACAGTGGAAATTTTTCTCATTTTTTAGTGATTCCAAACCAGAAGGATTTTTTCTTTTTCAGAGAAACAGGCTTAGACTGAGTTTAGAGCTATGCAAGTCTTGGAGGGTTTGTACTAGTTTTGGGTAATGCATTTGAAATAAAGCCATACTGCCTTTTCTTAATACATCTGTTCTGTGGATGTTCAATTCTGGTGTTTACAAAATATCCCTGTAATGTGGTGCTTCTCAAAGTAAAATCTTCCATAAGCAACAGCCTATAGGAAAGAAAACCCCTGCGTTGTCCTTATCAGATAGATGGGCTTCAGAGAGCCCATTAGGTATCTTCAAACCCCATCCCAGTTGTAGCTCTCCCAGTGGTTTCTGACTGTGTTTGTCAGATGTTTTACTGTATATCCAGCGTGGTGTAATTGCCTCTGCTTGTTATGATCCTGTGTTGGCACGCAAACCATCTGCCTCATGAAATTACTGGCAATCCCCTGTTTCCCCAATTCGTTTGCAAAATTTCGATTGATTTGGAGTGCAGTTGAAGAGCATTTGAAGACAAAGCAAAATACAACCCTCCTCTGCAACCTCCCAAGCCAGGAAAAACATCAAACCTCTTCCCGATGCAACAGCTTAAACACACCTCTGAGGCTATTAAAGTAGTTTTTAAATTGCAAAATATCGGTCTGTGAGAGAAATTAGGGGCTGTGAGTCATCCTTTCAAAATAATTAATAATGAAAGAAGTTGTGTAAATAAAAAAACCCAACAAAATAAACCAAACAAAACAAAACCCAACCCCCCAAAAAACCCACCAGAAACCAAAAGTGGAACTGAGGTGTTTTTTAAATGATATGGTAATTGATACAAAGAGGACATTGAGGTGCTGGACTGTGTCCAGAGAAGGGCAACAAAGCTGGGGAAGGGTCTAGAGCACAGATCTGCTGAGGAGCAGCTGAGAGACCTGGGCTTGTTCAGCCTGGAGAAAAGGAGGCTGAGGGGAGAACTTCTGGCTCTGGACAACTCCATGACAGGAGGATGGAGCAGGTGGGGTCGGGCTCTTCTCTTAGGGAACAAGTGGTAGGTCCAGAGGAACTGACCGAGTTATACCAGGGTTGGACATGAAGAAAAATGTCTTCCCTGCAAAGGTTGTCCAGGGCTGTCCCAGGCTGCCCGGGGCAGTGGTGGAGTCCTCATGACCCCTGGAGAGGTTTCCAAGCCGTGGAGCTGTGGTGCTGAGGGACAGAGGTCAGTGGTGCCCTGGCAGTGCTGGGGGAACGGTTGGACTTGATGGTCTTGAAGGGCTCTTCCAACCAAAACGATTCCCTGATTTGCTATTCTTTCAGTCCAGGAGTAATGTGGTGTTGGTTTTTTTTCTGTGAGATGCAACTTGCCCTGAGCTGATAGTTCAGCCTTTGGAAGCCTTAGCAGAATTTTAGCTGAACAGCTGTTTTCAGCACTAGTAGTTTTTGAATGTTCAAGACACCGTGGCTTTTGAATGTGTTGCCCTGCATATCTATGGCTGCTGTTACTCAGGAGTGTGGTGGTTGTTTCTACGTATCATTGGTTTCACAAATCAATGGGTGAAAATTGCTGAGATGTTTGTGCTTTGCTTTTTCTTTCAGGTGATGTTCGTAATGACATCTACGTGACGTTGGTTCAGGGAGATTTTGACAAAGGCAGTAAAACGACGGCCAAAAACGTTGAAGTTACAGTATCTGTGTATGATGAAGATGGCAAAAGATTAGAGGTAGTAAAACACTTAACGTCTGGGGTTGATTTGATTTTGATATGTATCTGTTTAAGCCTTTTTCATGTCTTTGTAGTTGTCAGCTTAAGCTGCTCTCAGTTTTCCGTGTACCAAAAGTTTCTCCTGTGTCATAACTATCTACTCGTCATGTCAGCGCGTGCGTTTTGGTGCTAATTTAATCAGGAGCTCTGAGCATGAGCCATCCTGGCTTATTTTGATCTACCTCACTGATTAGTGTTGGGTTTTTTGTTGTTGTGTATTTGAAGGGGGGAAAAAAGACATAAACATCTTGTCTTTTGTTTGTGTTTTCAAGAGCGTTATTTTTCCTGGTGCTGGTGATGAAGCCATCTCGGAGTACAAGTCTGTGATATACTACCAAGTAAAGCAGCCTCGCTGGTTTGAGACTGTGAAGGTAACTTCCTCTGGGGGAGTTAATGGGCAATTCCTGCTGGGTTCACTGGGAAGCCTTGTTGCATCTCTAGGCAGAAAGTGGCTGCTGGGGAGCCTGAATGTAGGTGTGATTAAGAAAGTGTGATGGCTCTCGCAAAAATCCTGGGGGAGAAGAGTATATGGGTTCCATCTCTGCCCATTGCTAACGTGGGGATCAGAGCCACGCTAACAGTGTACGTAGTAAAAGTGCTGCACAGATGACACATTAACAATTTTTTTCCTTTGTTGTTGAGAATCAAGTTCACCTCTACCAGCCCAGCTCAAGAGGGGTTAATTCCTGAGCTGGGGGAAGTGGCAGGGGAGATGTTAAGGTTACAGCTCAACATTTGAAGTTGCAGGTCTTGTCGGGTAACTCGAAAGGCTTCGTTCTTTCTTGATGCAAGAATTGGCACTTCCATCTCGGCCCAAGATTTTCTGGGGGACTCTGTGCCCTTTCAAGGTCTCTTATGGTAAAATGAAGCTGGCAATTAACATTAATTGTTTTGAAAGCACTAAGAATGTCGTTGCAAGATGTCTAGATGAGCTTTGGTAGTGGTAACGTATGAAGATACTGTGCTGACTGCTTTCTCCCTCCGTTCTTTCCCCATGTGCAAAGGTCGCGATCCCCATCGAAGATGTGAACCGCAGTCATTTAAGGTTCACGTTTCGTCACAGATCATCCCAGGACTGTGAGTAATTCAGCTTTTTCACCACGGTTCTTGTCGGTGACTGCTGCCAAAATCTGCTGAAAACAGGAGTAACGTTCCTAATCTTCAGTAGACTGTTGTAATCGCTTTTAGTGCTGGGATAATTTTTTCCTTGCCTGTTTTACCTTAGCACCTCAGCTTCTTTTTCCCTTTACATCTTCTCTTACCTGTTGCCATCAAGTTTTTTCTTTTCCTGCTCCGTTATTTCTTCAAGTCAAATCGAGGCACTGAATAAAGCTTTCAGTTAGCAACTGAAGGGGTTGTGGTGTTGTACATCTTGGAGGGGTAGGGAGTATAGAATTGTAGTATGGTTTGGGTTGGAAGAGACCTTAAAGATCATGTAGTCCCACCACCATGCTGTGGGCAGGGTCACCTCCCACCAGAAAAGGCTGCCCAGAGAGGGGTTGTGGAGTCTCCTCTGGAGACATGTAAAACCCACCTGGCCATGCTCCTAGGTGACCTACTCTAGGTGGTCTTGCTCTGGCAGGGGGGTTGACCTAGATTATCTTTTGAGGTCCCTTCCAACCAACTTTGTGATGCTGTGACCCAGGTAGTAAAGATATTTAACAACTCCACATGTGAAATGGGAATGTGGAAGAGTTTGCTGTAGGTTTAGCACCTGTACTTGAAGATGTAACTATTAAGAAACTTGTTTTCTGCTTCTCAGACTGACTTGTGGGGTTTTTTCAGTAATTTTGCTCTAGAAGACACACTTGAGAGCTTGTGATTTTCCTCAGCTTTTCTGTAACGTTGCTGAGATGCTTTGAGCCATTGAGGATCAGATGGAGACAGCTGCACATCTTCTGTTTGTCAACAGTTGTTTCATAGTGAACTTTGGGGATTTGCCTTGGCCGTGATGACGTTCATTCCACGTAGTGGTTACAGGGGCTTTCCTGGCAGGAGACCTTTTCTAAACTTGCAGAAAATTTTCTTGCTGTGGAATAAATGTGTAGACAAAAGCATTATTCAAGTAGTGTCCACTTGATGGGTTTCAAGACTCCTCATGTATGTGAATTTGTCTCGCACATAGTACATTACCCCAGAGCCCTTTTTTAATTGAAGCTCTAGATTTTGCCAATTAATCAATAATAAAAGATTTACTTAGAGTGATACCTGCTAATGTAAACAGTGTGCTGAAAAATCAATGTCATTAGTGTCAGAATGATGATTGTGCACTACAGATGACTAGAGTCAGAAATATTTGTACGATGACTCTAAAATTTAGGTTGGCCGTGGTTTAAGTATTAGAGGCTGTGCCTTAGGGCTGCAGGGCTTACTCAGAGGCTCCTTGAGCTATCTCCAGTTGGTTGCACTTCTCTTCTTGTTTTACTTATTTTGTGATTTCTACTTGCCCTGTTGCTTTGTTTTTAGTTAACCTTTAATAATAGTTTTTGAACAGTGAGAGCGAACTGAATGCATGTTCTAGTTCTTGTTGGGTGTAGATTGGGTCAGTTCTCAGAAACTTGGGCACTTCATCTGTGGTTATGGATCCAGTTCCTGGTTTGGTTCTAGTGTTCCCCATCCAAATGACAGAGCCCTGATGAGATCCTCAATGATTTAAATCATTATTCTAGGTACAAGCACTGCTTTTCTTCTAATGCCTCAGATAAATGCCTCAGATTTTTGAGTTGGTTTTTAAAAAGTTGCTTTAATCCAGCTTTCTAAAAGAGCAAACAGCATATAGAAATATTAAGCATCTAGTTACTGTTGGTGTGGTCAGACTCTCATTTATTTTGCACTTTTTTGTTCTGTTTTGGGTTTGGAAGACTCTCCTGATTTCTTGTACACTTTCTCCATGGTCACTCATTTGCAGGTTACCCCTGTTATTTGAGATTTAGGTGGACAGTCTATATAAAAATCGAATACTTAATTTTGTGGTGGTGTTTGGGTTTTTTTGTTACAGCCAAAGATAAATCTGAGAAAATATTTGCCCTGGCATTTGTGAAGCTCATGAGATATGATGGAACAACTCTGAGAGATGGGGAACATGACCTTATAGTTTACAAGGTAGAATTTTGAGATACTTCAGTCTCTCCATAGCACCTTGCTCAGCTGATTGATTTTTAGGGAATTACTGTTACAGAATTGCACAGGAAAATGTCTTATGGACTATTCTGTTTGATCAAGTGACTAAATAGCAGGTACTGTGCAATTTGTGTATTTGGCAGATTGATTGTTAAACCTCGGATATGTTTTGCTGGGGATGTTTTAATTTCAAAGGCATGTATTATTGAGTTGTATGTGGGTTTTCATGTCTGGGAAAAGTTACTTGTGTGACTCTTTAAATATCACGTCTTGGTTTTAATCTGTAGGCAGCTTAGCGCTAAATTACTGTTGTTAAAGAGCCATTGCATCAGGAAACCTGAGAAAATCTGGTGTAAATACTAAAATTTTATTACTGCCAAGGTTTTTTTACTAGATAATTTCAAATTGTTTCATGTTGTATTTAAATACTGCTCTAGGCAGAAGCAAAGAAGCTGGAAGATGCCTCGACGTATTTAAGTCTGCCTTCTACTAAAATAGAGCTGGAGGAAAAGGGACACTCTGCCACAGGGAAGAGCATGCAGAACCTTGGAAGCTGCACCATCAGCAAAGACTCTTTCCAGATTTCTACTCTAGTTTGTTCAACAAAACTTACCCAGAATGGTAAGTTCATGGAAATGCTGGAGTTTCTCCTCCCTGCAGCTGCAGTGGGGTTGAATGTCCTGACTTTCCCACTTCATCCATCCCCCTTCCTATGTGAGTGGGCATTGGGTTGTTGGCCACACAGCCTAGGATTAAATTGTCTGCTTGCAGCAACAGCATCTACTGAGGGCGTGTTTTATCCAGCCTTTTCTCTACCCATGGGCTTTGCTTTAGAGCAGTTTGTGTTCCTAAGAAAACAGAAGCATCTCAAGTTAAATGGAAACGGGAACGTTGTTTGCCATATAGCTGAGACTTTTACGCTGAAGTACCCTGAAAACAGGCTCTGTGGCATTTTACTTCTCTGTGGGTATGAATAATAGCACTAAGAAAGATGAGTTTGCTTTTGAGAGTAGGTAATATCACGGCTCTGCTCCCAAATAAGCTGTTTTTATGTTATTTCCAAGGTGCAATATCTATATCTTAGAACCAAAGAAAGCTCTGCTATTTCCTTGTGCCGGGCAGAAGGGATGCGAGCACGAGAACGCGTTGCGTGGAGGTCACTCGTGTTCACACACTCGGGTACCACAAATGGAGTTGGTATATTTTGCTCCTTTTAAAACCTGCCTTATATCCATTTTTCATGTGTATTTGTCAGCTGGCTGACTGCATCCGAAGGCTGTGGAAAGTAGAGCTGATGGCAGCCACCAAAGCAGATATTTCACATTTCCAGACTGTGCCCTCTCTGTAATTTCTGTGCCTCGTTGCCATGGAGCGGTCCCTTGTTCTCTTTGCTGCACCAGGAGTAGGCTCAGGAGTGTGGGTGGGTCATTGAGATGTGAGTGAGTCATGCCAGGGAAAGGGATCCTTCCTTTGTGACTCAGGAGAAGGGGGGCTCAGTTGGATGGATCCGTCGGGAGCCCAGGTTGGGGCTGAGGAGAGCTTGGGATGAGGGGTGGGTGGGAATAACGATGAGATGGTCATGGAATGAGTTGTTCTCTGTCCAGGGGAGAAGTCACTGCTCTGGTCCGGTTTCATAATCGCCTCTTATTGCGGTGTTTTTCAGTGGCATCTCTGTTACTGCACATCCTCGGTGTTTCCTATTCTGAGCACATCAGATTCGCTGCAGTCTGGCAGTCTTGTAGCCTAAGAGGGTATTCAGCAGCACATTTGGAAACGATTTTGGCATCTCGGAGCAAAGATGGGAGCGTAGCTGGGCAGTGGGTTTGGCCTTCTGCAGAATACAGAACCCAATATGTGCAATTGAGACGCTGTTTCTTTCTGATATTAGTTGCTTGTTTGGGGTTTTTTTCCCCTCAAATCTTTCCTGGTTCTTGTTAATAGTCAGAATTATCACACAGTGACCAATATAGTGACGTTGCTTTTTCAGAACTATTACTAAAATTAAGACCGAGTGTTGATTCTGGCTTAATTTACATATAATTTGCTCTTAACTTTTGATCTCTGTTAATGACATTGTTGGCAAAACTTTTGCTAAAAGTCTCCAAAGCCTTTTTCTTCTCCTGCAAAGAGTTGGGATGTTACTGAACAAGATCACTGTGGATCCTTAAGCAACTGAGAAAAGAAACAAAACAATTGGATCATGAAATTCCTCCCTCCAGTCTAATTTCTCACCTAAATATTGACAGCACTGTTCAGGTTATAGCTTCTGAAACTGCTTTGAGCTTGTGTAAAGTTGTTGGTTAATATTCTTCCTTTAACTATCTTAAGTTAAAATCCATGATTATCTTCCCTTACCACAATGTTGAGTCAAAACATGGTTTTCTCCCTTCTTGGTCATCTATGATAGTTAGTTCTTCCCTGTCCATGAGTATCTTAGAATTGGCTTTAAGACCTATTTTTAGTAATTCTGAACGTATGCGAAGAAATCATATGGCTCTTTCTGCATTATATTTGAAGTTGCAGACTATCTTTTTTGTATTTAAGCTCTTTGAACACTCACTTGACTTGAGTTCTCTGTGAACTGTAAGTTATTAATGTTGCTTTTCCGTTTGTAATGTATGTCCCTAGCATCTGAAAAGTCTCCAAAATTGCAAACTTGGCCTCTGGTCAGACTTCAGCTATTTCCTTTAAGAGAAAATGATAGTATGAAGTATCTATTTAGTTAGCTTTGGGCAGTTGTTAGTGATTTGTGGTAGAATAAATTAAAGCAACGCCTTTCTTGGCCTTTTTCTTAGATCATAGAATCAGAGAATCATTTTGGTTGGAAAAAACCTTCAAGTTCATAGAGTCAAATGCTAATCCCATCACTAAACCGTGTTGCTAAGCATCTCTTCTCTGTCTTTTAAATATCTGTAGGGTATATAAATACCTCCTAGATTTTGAATTTAAGATAAAGTGTAGGTCTGTCTGGAGAAGAAAAGGCAAAAAAACCCCAAACCCCCGCCTCCTCAGGAATCAATGAGAAGATCAGCTCTTGGAGGCAGCAGAAGTTGCTGCTCATCATGCAGTGTGGCACTGGGTTTCCACCTTCTTGAGGGAGTTGTTGACTCCAATACCTCAGAACTGCTTTGCTGCTGGTTACCTGTTGTGGAGAACTGCAGTAAGCCAACCAGAGAGGTTGTGGAGTCACCTTCTCTAGAGACTTTCAAAACCTGTCTAGATGAGTTTGTGTGATGTGCCCTAGGGGATCCTGCTTTGGCAGGGGGGTTGGACTCGAGCTCTAGAAGTCCCTTCCAACCCCTACCATTCTATGATTCTATGAATGCATCAGCAGTCACCCCAGGTTTGTGGGTGTTTTGGTTTATTTTGGGGTTTTATTGGTTTCCTTTGGTTTTGTTTTGGGATTTTTGAGGTCAGAAGTGAGACATTTGGTCCCCTGTGCTACAGGATATACGATTGCAGTTGATAACATCTCAGTAGCAACATCTGTTTTGCAATCTATTCATGATGTCATGTCCAAGTCAGGCTTGTGTGTTGATTTTATTTTCCTTTCTCTGTGTAGCCTGTTGAGCTATGCCAAGCTGAGGTCTTGTTTTCTCCTGTGTAGGCAAGGCAATTTTGGTATTTGAATCTTTTTCTGTCAAATACAAGTTGGAAGTTTGCTGCCTGAAGGAGAAGGACTCAAGCCTTTAGATAATAGTGACTGTTACTGATCTGGAGTCAAGACTTCGAGGAACCAAGGAGAGGAGGCTTTCAGGAAGGAGCTGAGAAGACTTTTCCGTAGTCGTTCAGCACAATTGATAAATTAAAAAACAAACAAAACAGAAAAACCCAACCCAGAACAAACAACAAAAAACCAAAACCCCAAACAATACATGTAAGAAGACAAAATCAGGTGCCTTGGTGGCATAAAAATCAAGATGGAAATACAGAATTAGACCAAAGAGTGGAAAATCAAATGCTTACAGTGAAGAGGAAAGATTATTTCAAAAAAGACATGGAAATTTAGAGTGGAAATATTATCTAACCTCATTTGAGTGACTGGGCTTTGAGAATCGTAGAATTGTCAGGGTTGGAAGGGACCTGAAAGCTCACCCAGTTCCAGCCTCCCTGCCATGGGCAGGGACACCTCCCACTAGAGCAGGGTGCTCAGAGCCCCAGCCAGCCTGGGCTTAAACATTTCCAAGGATGGGGCTTCCACCACCTCTCTGGGCAGCCTGGTCCAGGGTCTCACCACCCTCATGGGGAAGAAATTCTTCCTACTGTCCAACCTGAATCGACCTATCTCTAGTTTTAATCCATTCCCTCCAGTCCTAGCACTGCCCCACAGCCTAAAAAGTCCCTCCCCAGCTTTCTTGTAGCCCCCTTCAGATGCTGGAAGGCCAGAAGTTTGAGTATCTCTCTAGGGAAACCTTTGCATAGATACAGGTCAAGAAAAGTTTATAACCAGGAAGCTGGATCATTTGCTTCCAATTGCTGAATAAGATGTGCAAGCCAGTCTTCCCATGGAGTCAATATAAATGGCATTAACCCAACTAACGTTGCTGTCGGCTACTTGGCAGGCTGGATGCTCCTTCTGACCCTTTGCAATTGAAAATCCTCGTTCTGTCGTGTTCCTCTATTTTCTGATCACATAAATTTCACTTGACCTGGGCTGACTATGGTAATTATCAGTTACTGTAGGCTAAAATACAGTGTTACAGTCTTATTCTACTTAGCATCGTGTTTTATACCTAGACCTCCTAAAGAGAGGCATTAACTGGCCAACTGATGTTTTCCTGGTGTTAATCCTTGCAGGGACAGAGTGAATGCATGTTTTTACTGCACCCTATGACTTCTTTTTCTCTTCTCTTTCTGGACTGCACTGACATTTTCTGTGAAGATGTGTGTATTCCAGTTGCATTTGCTGTGTCATCACGCTGGAAGCACACGTGGGTTTGTTTTCTTGGGGTGCTACACGATGCCGTTCAGCCCTAGTCTGTGGGCTGGCTTTTGTTCAGATCATTTCTTTTGTCAAGCTGCTGCCTCTTTAGAACTCGTACTGAAACCAAATGCAGTGGTGGAAAGTTGATGTAAATGTATTAAAGAAACTCTTCAGAAACTCAGAGTAATCTTTACTTCCAGAAGCTGTTTTTCTGGTGATGTTAAGCTTGTAAGCCTTTGGTTTCAGCCTATAGACATCTTGTAGGGTATAGTAAAAGTATAAAATATAAAAAAAAAAAACCAAAGAGGACTGGAATTGTTCAAAGCTTTAATGTAGTAAAATGCTCTTCTATTCCCAAAGAGGTAAGAAGGCTTGGTTTGAGTGCTGCTCGAGGGGGAATCTATCCCAAGGAGAACCTTTCCTCTAGGAGTAATTTTATTTATTGCTTAGGATTGGAAGATTTGGGGCAAGTAGAGCAGCTCCTCTGTGTCTCTGTGTATAATTCCAGAATATGTTCTGCAGATTCATGTCTTGGTAAACAGTTTTTTGGTTGCTTTGAAAGTTTGAATAAAAGAAGTGAGGGAGTATGGGTTGGGAGAAGTTGTCTGTCCTTATTGTTTTAATTCTGTTGGGTAGAATTCACATAATAACCATCTTGGGGGGGTGGGTAATGTGCAGTGGTGATCCAGTGGCTAAACTGAAGGCAGGCAGTCTGTAAAATCTTCAGTTTGTCTCTCTTCAGGGGCTTCTACTGAGGATGACTTTCAAAGAGTTTGTTTTGTGCTGAAAACTGACTTGGAATAGGACAGGAAGGAATCTTTCCCTGATGCTCTTGTGGCTAGGGCAGGATGAACTTGGGGTTCTGGGCTTGTGGGCAGTTCAGAGTCCCAGAGCTGGAAAGGACCTCAAAAGATCATCTAGTCCAACGCCCCTGCCAGAGCAGGTGGCATCTCAACAAACATTAGGGTGGCTTTAACTTACTGGGCCACCAGTGTGCTTGACTTGAAGTGGAACCACAATCAGTGATGTCCTTGTGAGAGGTTTTCCTTGAAGGAGACTGAAGAATGGTGGTGTGGCTCTTTGTGGTTAATAAAATGCTTTCTGTATTCCCTTAGGGATCAGCAAATGCTGAAGTGACACCATCTGAATAGTGGGCTGTAGAACTTGGGCACGGGGCGATTTGCAGTCGGTTGGTTTCGTGATCTGCTCTGTGCCCTAGCTCTCCATCACTTGGAAGCAGCCAGGCAGTTTGGGCACGATGAGTTATTAAGCAGACAGCTTTCCCCCAAATTAGCTTCGTTTGCAACTGTTTGCCTTGCATTGAGCCTTATTTTCTTTTCAGTTTATGCAGTGAGAGAAAAGAAACTGGAAATGTTAATGCTGCAAGAGTCATGGCCCTGTAGATATGACTCTGTTGGTGGCTGACTAATTTCTTTTTGGCATCTTGTTTTAAACACATAACTGGTGTATACAACAAATTAAAACTGAGGGATCTGACTTTCTTGGCCGAGACTTTAACTCTGCCATTTCAAAAGCAGGCTGCTTCTTTGAAAGCCTTTCAGAATTCTTTCACAGCAAAGGTATTAGACGAGGTCTCCGTGGTGTCAGGGGCGTACCAGATGATGATGTTATCCAGTAAAAATGGCTGACCTAGGAAATAAACCTCTTTGGCCTGAAAGTGGGAGTGAAAGTAAATATCCCCCCCAATTGAATTGTTTTTTCTTATTCCTAGTTGATCTCTTGGGCCTTCTGAAATGGCGATCGAACACGAACCTGTTGCAGCAGAACTTGAAGCAGCTGATGAAAGTTGATGGTGGTGAAGTGGTTAAGGTAACGAGGTCATTTCTTTCCAAATAAACTTGGTATCCTCATTTGGCTGAATCTCCTGTTTGGAGACAGGAATATTATTTTGTTCCCTGCTCCCCAACCTCGCTGCACGCACTTGGGCGTTAAATTGTAACCAGTTATTTCCCAGCCTTCAGGATGCTAATGCCCTTCTCCTTGCTCTCAAAGAAGGTTGCAGGTGTTGGGTACTGGTAAAACAAACAGAAATTGTAAATTTCTGACAACTCAGGGTGTTTTTTTTTAAGCACTTCAGTGTTTTCTTGTACACAGCTACATGAAGGCAAAGGGCGATTTTCTTTGCAAGATTAAAGTGTCTTGGGATTCTTACATGGAGATATTAAATGTATTCTTAATATATAGATGTGGAGTGCAATCCTACTGTGTGCTGCTGTTTGTTAAGAAAAAGAAGTTATTTCTCCTGAAAATATTTAGCTGAGACAAGTGATTTACATTTGCCAAGGCCACAGAGTGATTGTAGAGACCTAGGTAGAGAGATTTAGCTGTGGCAGATAGGCTGGGTCTTCATTGAACATGTTGTAATCAAATTTTTCTAGAAGAGTCAAAAGATGTAATGCCTTGGACAGGTGACCCCGAAGGGCTTGTAGTGTTGTTCCCTTCACTTGATTTTTAACGTGGTTAATAGAAGCATAATGAATGCCTCATCTTGAAGTAACTTAAACCATCCAAGAGTGCTGATGTTACTATTTTCACCACACTCAAAGGTTATCTCATGAGGTTTGTTTTTCAGGAAGGTTCTCCCTGCTGCCATTGGGTTGTTGATCGTAGCTAAAAACCTGCCATGGATACTGGCTTCTGCAAATGTTGTCATAGTTCTGTCACTTTTCATTTCCCCTCTTCTCTGTGCACTGTTGCAGGACTTGTATGAAAACAGGCTCCCTTTCCCTGTTTCACAGGGGTCTGAACAGAACTTGATTTACACATAGGGCAGAAGGGTGAAGGTTTAATTTGCTCTCTTCACCATTTTTCTTGTTTTTAGAAGACCACTGTTTACATTATCCATCTGCTACAGCAGTGTTTGAGATATCTCTGTGCAGACCACTCTGTTGCTTGTCCATAGTATCTAGTTTGTAACTTCTTTCTATCTTTCAGCTTTTTCTGTCCCGTGTTTTTGAGTACGATACATGGTACGGTCTGTGTATGTTTAAAAAAAAAGTACACGTGATAAAACATACTCAAATTTTCTGTTAAACTCTTAATTTTTTTTAAAAAGCTCCAATAAAATGCCTTTGCCTCCAGGTGTTCATTTATCGCTGAGTGGAGATAAGCCAAGACACTCATTCTGTGACTGACTGTTTCAATAGCCTTTGGAAACTGTAAACATTATCTCCTTTTAACAGAGGCTCTGATTCCAATTGTGCTTTAGGTCTGTAGGATATGAGAACATAAATGAATAGTCTAGAAATTATTTGTACAAGTTTCCTACCTGAGAAGTGTTTTCTTGCTGCTTTACATGACAAAAGCATCTATCCTGTGGTGGTCTTGAAGAGTTTTAAGAGTTGAGCTCTACCAACAGAAGCCAATATATGATACCTGCATGTGAAATGAAGACTTGGTCATGACGTGGCCTTCTGACCATCCTTAGTTTTTAAAGAGATATAGCCAGGCTGTGTTTGCAATACTACTTCTAAAGTAGTATTCTAAAATACTACTACTATAAAAGAATACTACTTCTTTTTAAACTAAGACAGAAACTCCTGTAAAAGCTCAAAACTGTCTTTTGCTCTTCCTTTCCTGTCCTCTGCTGGTTAAATGTACTTCATTTGCACGTGTTATCTTTAATTGAACGAGTGGGACCGTGAGAAGGTATCATCCCCCACCTCTGCAAATCCTATAGAGAAATTATGAGCTGGATCTCCCCCAGAACTGAAGTCTAAAATCAGCTGCAAGCATTTTGTCTTTTTCCTTTTTTTTTATCTTCAATTATTAGTGGTATGCTCTGTGGCTCTATCCTCACTTGTTTTGAGTTTGGCGTTCAGCGGTGTTCAGTGAGTTGCTAGGTGGGGGTTAATTCCTGAGATTTCACTCTAGATTTAGGAGATAGTCCAGGTGAGTCATGTTTGGTCTGGGACACTCATTGCATAGGTAAAAATTTGAAAGGGAGGAAGATGGGAGTCAGGCTGTTCTTCCCATTGCTTCTGTGGTGTACATCTCTTTGTAGCTGTAGTCTTGGGAACTGTAGAATTGTTTAGGTTGGAAAAGACCTTAAAGATCAAGTTCAGCTGTTGACCCAGCACTGGCAAGTCCACCACTAAACCATGGCCATCAGCCCCACATAGACATGGCTTTTGTTCAGATGCTCTTCCCTAACTATACCTTGTCTTGTGTGCAAGACAAAAAACATATTTACTTCATTTGAGACAAGCTGGAACAATCCATGTTGAACCCCTTCTTTATCAGACGGAGACCATGATCCATCCTTGTTGTGCCTTGGAGGAGCCCATGTTGGTTTTGGGTCATCTGGTTGAAGAAACTCCTCAGACACAGAATCCCATGATGATAAAACTGACCGTGTTGATGAGTATCTCTGGGCCATGCATGGATTACTGGTTGTCACTGGGAGGAAATACTGTCATTAGACCTGTATAAAAAAGCTTTTATCCCTCTGCTTAACGTGAATCTCCTGACACTAATCTGCTTTTACTTTCGTGTTGCACAGATCAGGGGGTCCAGCCAGCTGGCTAGTGAAGATTGGACCTGTTACAATGGTAGAGGCGTGTAGGTTTTGGGCTGGGGCAGGAGGTTGTGTGCTGGGTTTCCCACACCTTGCATGTGTGTTCTCCTTTGGAAACGGTGGCTCTGGGTTGCCGCAGTCATGGAGAGCGGTAACGCTGTGCACTTCTCATTGCTCAGCTCAAATCTACTGAGGATGACTTGATTTATTTGGCATGAGGCTCAGTTGCTTGTCTGGTTTGTGCTGTGAAACATCGGGTTTCAGAAAATGCATGATCCCGTTGACTGTTGGAAATGAGTTGTGAGATGTTTTTGTTCATTCACTAGAATAGATTAAACTCCTTCAGGTGTACCAAGTGTGATTTATGACTTTTTCCTTCTGAGTGATATGGGTTTATCAATAATCAACCTAACTAAAGAATAATTTGCTGAAAATAGAAATGTTAAATTTCCACCCTTTTTTTTTGCTGTTTTTCTAACTTTTAAACTGCCTTTACATTCTAAAACGTAGAAACGAAAGCAAACGTGTCTGAAGAAACCTGTGTGAAATCTGAATTTCATTTTTCCTGTAAAAACCATGATGACTTGTGTATTTATTTCTAGTTTCTTCAAGATACGTTGGATGCACTTTTTAACATAATGATGGAGAACTCGGAGAGCGAGACATTTGACACGCTAGTGTTTGATGCTTTGGTAAGTTTGCATTGCAAGTGGAATAAAGTGTCGATGCTCTAATGAGGAGTAAATAAAACAAGCAAGGTGTACATGTAGAATGAAGTTTACTAATGAGAAAGATAATTTTGGCTGTTAAAATTTTTAAATTGAATAATAAATTCCTAGAAGATTTGGTTGGATTTGGATCAAAAGAGGGTTGGATTATATCACGTCATCCTCTCAGAAAAGATGGAAGCAATTGGGTGCAGTCATTTCAGTGGATTAACAGCAGAATTTGACAGAAAGGTGAAGCTTGTGTTCAGAACAGAAAACTCTGTTACAAACAGGAGCCTTTCACAGGAAAGGGGAATATGAGTGTTTTGAGAGGATAATCAAAAGCCAAAGTCTATGTGGTTTTAATATTACTGTGTCTTCTCTGAAAATAAATGAGTGAATGTGTAATATTAAAGATTTTTTTCTTTTTGAGGAAGCAAATGCAGTAATCATGGTGGGTTTTTTTCAGGTCTTTATCATTGGACTGATTGCTGACAGAAAATTTCAACATTTTAATCCTGTCTTGGAAACCTACATTAAGAAGCATTTCAGCGCTACGCTAGCCTACACGTAAGTGGTTAAATTTACTTGTTCTGATGTGGCTTACCTAATTTTTCCAGATAACTTCTTTTTTTTTCAATTACCTGTTTCTGTTGGTTAATTAGGACTTTGCCTATCGGGCTTGGGAGGGTGGGAGGTTCTTGAAGAAGCCTTGAAGATATTATGTCTGTCTCTATTGAAATAACAGTAGTAGAACATTCAGTCATTTGCAAGGAAAAAACTTTGATGTTGTTGTATCGAAGGAGATGATTTGACAATTTCAGGAATTATTTTGTAAGGAAGATATTCATAAGCAATTCTCAGTGATACGTGAGAAAGAAATCATGTCCTGTTAAGATACTTCAAAGATGTTGCATTAAATTGATGTTTTACCCTGCATTATCTGGGTTACTCTCACTTTAGGGAGGAACGCAAAACTGAAGGTCCATTATTTTTGCTGTCTTAAGTATTTCTTGACAGTTTGGATCTTTGCTGCTTCTGACTGTTAGTGTTGGGGGAAAATACATATAATGGATATCTTTGCAGCGTAGGGAGGAAAACAAATTCAAACCAGAAAGCCTGCTGTGCACTTTGATGTTGTACAGCCTCTATTATGTTAGCAGAAAATGTTTGAGAAGTATTAATTTAGATTTCAAATAGTGGAGAAGAGTTAGGCCTGCAGTCACAACTTTGATACTAGGAATGCTCTCTGAGTTACAGCCACTGTTGCAGCCTTCATTTGAAATGGGTAAAGGATGAAGCATCTTCCAGCATCTGTTTTTGTTAGAATCATAGACTGGTTTGGATTGGAAGGAACCTTTCAAGGTCATCCAGTCCAATCCCTCTGCAGGGAGCAGGGACATCTGCAACTAGAGCAGGGTGCTCAGAGCCCCAGCCAACCTCATCCTGAACATTTTCAGCAAGAGCTGAAGGTGGCCCTTTGGCTGGTAGGCATGGAGAGCATCCTTCCCTCCCTTAAATGCGGGGAGGCAGAAGCAGGTTTAAGCTTGAGGATGCTGGAGAAGCTGAATTCTGGCTTGACTCGTGCCTGTGGCCATGCCAGATCCCTGCCCTTTTCCCCACCTTTTATTGCACGAGTTTAAGTAAAGAGAGGTTGCACTGACAATATTTAAGTGGTTACTTGAAGTTCTTAGGCAGTTTACTCCTATTTAAATAAAAGCCCGTATTTCAAGTTGACTACTCAGTGTTATTTTCTGTTAGTGGTATATAATGTTGTACTTAGTTTCAGTTGGATGTTGGAATGTACAGTGTTAGGATGATTTAAAATGGAATTGTTTGTACTTACATTAAAATAGTCATTTATATTAAGTAGAAGGGAGGTAGTTGAAATGGTATTAACTTCAAAATTGTTTCACTTTCAAGTTGGATAGTCTTTAAAATGTGGACTGAATTACCTGCTGAGGTTTATATAAAAAATTTAAAAAAAATCACAAATTCTAGCCCCAAATGCATGTGAAAGCTTGGTAAAGGGGAGGCCTTGTTTAATCAAGAAACTCTCATTTTGTGTTTTAATTTTAAAACTGTGCTTGTATTTCATTTAATTATTCTTATGTCATTGTTAGGTGCCTCTTATAATAGCCTGGAGATGAATATCCCTAAATACCTATCAGAAAATAAGTCTTACTGAGATTTGCTGTATTATAAATGGGTTCTCTGGTCTGTGGTTTTTTTATTCCTCAAGAATAGGTTGCAGCTATTCATTAGCAAAAGCAAGAACAGAATGAGTTTTAATTGCATAATTTAGTTTCGTAACTTGGTGGACTCTTCTTAGGCACATAATTCATCTTGTAACTTGTGGGGTTTTTTGTATTTAAACAGAAAACTGACTAAAGTTTTAAAAACGTACGTGGATAGCGCCGAGAAATGTGGCATCACTGATCAGCTCTTTAAAGCTATGAAAGCTCTGGAGTACATCTTCAAGTTCATAGTCCGGTCCAGGATCCTGTTCAATCAGTAAGTAATGTGGATGCTGAAACCTCCTGTAATACCCAAAGACAATATTTCATACAAAAAGTGTCAGATTCCTAACAGCAGACGTTAAAAGCTGCTCGATGTTGCACTGTTGTAGAAATACATGGAGTTGTTGGAACTGATTTCAGGAGACAGCTGTTCCCTAGGAGCAGGCCATATTTTGTGAGAAGATGTATATCTTGAAAATCATGATGTGTTTCATCTCTCTGTAGCTTAGTCCCTGAAGAAATAAAACTTGCCACTATTTTGGAGGCTTTTGTTGATACCTGTCTGGTGCTGGGACTGGAAGGTTGAAGGTTCCCTAGTAGCTGGACTGTCCTGACCCCCACCCAGGCTGAGGCTTTGGCTAGGGGCTTTCTTCAGATGGCTGGAAGTCTGGGCAGACTCAAATAGTCAGAATCTTTCAGCAAAGCAAAGGGGACAGCTTCTCCTGATGGGACATCTGATGATGGTCCCTGTGTGGCTCTTGCAGAGCTCGCGGAGAAGCTGTGGTTGGCAGAGGGCTTTGCTGGTAGGCTGGACATGGAGAGTGAAGAGAGTCAGGGTAGATGGACAGCGAGGGGAGGGGGGAGGAGGATGAAGTGCCCTGCTCTTGACATGCTGCCTTGTTCAAGAAAACAAGTATTGTTGCAGTTAAACCCTCAGCAACTTGGAGCTCCCCAGGCCCCCCTGTCAGAGCAGAAGGAAGCTGTTGGTTGCAGCTTGTAGGGCCCTGCAGCCTCAGTAGGTGTCAGTGAGTGACACAGGAAAGTGGAAAGAAAGAAGAGTGGCATAAATCTTTTCAAGAGCAATAGTATTTTTGACAGGAGTATCATAATTATTCCTGATAGTCCATAATAATTATCCTAGAAATAATTATTCCAAGTTCATTTGGAAGTGAGTGCTGTGGTTTGTATGTGAAATATTAAAAAAAACCAAAACAAAACAAAACCATAAACAGAGTTGATAACATCATGGAATCATTCAGGTTGGAAAAGACCCTTGGGATCATAGAGTCCAACCATTAACCCTGCTCTGCAAAGTTCCCCCCTAAACCATGTCCCCCAACACCACATCTAAATGACCCTTAAACACATCCAGGGCTGGGGACTCAACCCCTCCCTGGGCAGCCTCTTCCAGTCTCTGACTACTCTTGCTGTGAAATTTTTTCCCTAATGTCCCATCTAAACCTGCCCTGTTGCAGCTTGAACCCATTCCCTCTTGGTCTATCTCTAATTACCTGTGAGAAGAGACCAACACCAACCTTTCTATGATGTCCTTATAAGTAGTTGTAGAGGTGTCCACTCAGCCTCCTCTTCCTCAAACTAAACAGACCCAGCCCCTTCAATTGCTCTTCATGAGATTTATTCTCCAGGCCCTTCACCAGCTTTGTTGCCCTCCTCATCTTCGCTTTAGATTCAATTCTCTTGCTACTTGTTAGCACTGATAACAAACTTATTACAGGGGATGTATGTAGAGCTCTCAAGTTGCCAACTCCACCAACCTTGCTCTAATTTAGAGGTTGTAATTTATTTCTGTAGGAACCTGGCTGTGAGATTGGTAAAACACCGAATGTCACTGGTACTTTTGCAGATCCCACAGATCACTTCAAAAAGGGGGTGGGGGGGAACAAAGAAAAAAAAAGAAAAAAGAATTATCTGTTGCTGCAGATTTAAATTTACAGGCCATATGACCATCTAGTATCAGCCCTTGGATTTCCTCCTGCCAAGCAGAAATTCACCACTTTTTAGCGGTGGGAAGACGCAGCTCTTAATGACAAGGGATTAATCAGCAGAGCTGCTGAATGCTGAATGACACCATGATTTGTTCTGCTGTGAAACTTCAATCCTGCCTGAGGTGTGTGATTGGAAGTGATTATAATGCAGGAAAGTGTAGTGGTGTCCTGGAACATCATTAGTGTTTGGCTGAGCAATCGCGAGGAGCAAGCAGAATCTCTTAGTAGAAAATATTACCTGTTTTTAACTTTACTGATGTGGTAGCTGTCTGGATATATGGAGCATTTCTAGTAATGTGATTGCAGGCAAGCTTCAGTTCTGGATAAATCCATAGAAGCCTAGTTTATGTAGTTAAAGCCTGGTGGCAAGCAGTACATCAGGGCTTATAAAGGCAAAATATTACGAAGGGTCTTTACAAATATCTTTATTTGGTTGGCTTGGCAATGATCCCAGGGGTTATGCTGAGTTTACACCAATCTTAAAGTTTTGAAGGTGGTGCTAAAAGGGTCAACTCGGTGTAATTCTGGTTTTCCCATAGCTGCAGTGGTTTTGTGCATTATCAGGCACATTAAATAAATACATGTTAATAACTGACAGTGGAAACAGATTTGTGACTAACTTGTTTATTTTCATTACAGTTTCCTTTTTGAAAGGCAAAGCTTTTTGTTGGAAGCAGGTTGATTTATTGGTCTGTCAAGTTTAGTTACTCTTTCTGCTGGTATTAGTTTCACCTCTCTAATCTGTTCAGGGGGACACTAAAATCCATTATTGAAGTTGGGAGTTACCAAGTAATTTGTCCCGCATAACCCCTAGTTTTAGCCTCAAAGAGAAATAGAAGTTTGCACAGCAACTTAACATAATTTAATATTTTTTTAGTATTTCAATATTTTCTTGGGAGCATTCATATCCCCTGTGTACTGGTTAAACAGCTTTTTTTAATATCTGTGGCTCCCAAGGGTTTATGAACACAGCATTAAAAATGATACACGTGCGTTTCAGTGTAAAGCAAGAAGAATGTTCTGAATTTCCTGTTCATCTTAAGATAAGCCCCTTTCTGTCGGCAGTAGGTGGGCCATCATGGTATCTTCAGACATAAAGAAATCATACTATGACTGCACATAGAAGATTCCTGGGTCTGGTGCTCTTTCTGATCTGCAGACCACATGCAAGAACATCTTTTGGTGTTAAACCTTGGTTTAACCAAACCTTGGTTGGTGTGGTTAAACCTCCTTTTGGAGGTTTAACTCCAAAAAGGAACTGGAGGAAATGAGAGAGGGATTCAACCCTTGCTGGGAGCTGCTCTAATGGGTCTTGGTGCAAAACGTTCAGATGAGCTGAGGGACAGAGCTAGTGGAACCAAGGGGGGCTTTGGAGACCCAGTTGCTGTTGGGTGAGGCTCTTGGAGTCAGTTGAAGCCAACTGGGTAAGCATGGGGGTTTAGTTGGGGGGAAGAAGCTCCATCTGATGTTTCTGAACAGCACCATTTAGATTTGACCTGGATGCTAGATTCTCCTGGGCTTCTTTTGAACACTGGTGTATTTTTTTTTGCGTCATGTGAAGTCTGTGTAGCTGAGGTTCAAGAAGCGTATTTGCAATAGTCCTTATGTAGGCAACTCATACATTGCCAAGAGGGTGGGATGAGATTTAGAGGATTTATTTAGAGGTAATTGTCTTCTCTCCATCCCTTTACATTTTGTAGTGAGAATTATTTCACCCTACACCTGCATTCTGCATTTAAAACATTCAGGAAAGTTTCAAGAGCATTCATTCCTGTGCTGTATTGAACCAGTGGACCAAATTCTTCAGCTTGGCTGTATATTTTTTTTTTCCCTTGGGTGTTGCTCAGGTGTCTCAGGGCAGTTTTTATCCCTCTGGTAGAGAGAGGGAGAGAGAAGAGGGGTCCTTGTGTGCAGATGGACTCTGACATATCCCACCTGAAGTCACAGGGACCTGTCTTGAGAACTTCAGCTGTGGGTTAGTTGTTCTTCTGCAACAGCTATTCTGACTGTATGGGAAACAGAGCCTTAACAGGTTTAGTGTCAGGGAGCCAGAAATTAGAGGTGAAATATATTTTAACTTCAGTGCTCCTTTTTTGTTTTGTTTCTTTTTTTAGCAAATAGTGTGTTTATAGGTTTTTTCCTCCTTCCTTTGCCCCCCTTTTTTTTCCCCCCCTCCTTCCTTTGCCTCTTTTTTCCCCCCCTTTTCCAGGGTTTAAGGTCATTCACTAGGCCACTGGTAGATTTTAATGATTGCTGGCTAGGTGTCTTCATGCTTTCTGGCTTCCTCATCAGAGAACTGCTTGGCATTGGTCCTCCCAGACATCTGTGAGCTCTTGTGCAAAGTGAAGAGACTCCATCCCACTGCTTGCGTGGGCACGTGGAATTGGGTCACGGCTGAGGGATTCACCATGACTTGAAGGCATAGACAGTAGTCAGTGTGGCATTCTATGTAGGAGGCTTTAAAATAAGTTTAGTGTTCCTGCTGGCCCATCCTGGTCAGTCTGGCTTGTCTTTAATTTTTTTGTGAAAGAGAATTCTTGGTTCAGTGAAGAATCTTGTAGAAATTCTTGAACTTAAAGTAACGCAACGAGTTATCTGTCACTTGAACAGTTTTTTTAATGCATTTACATTTTTAGTTGGTTCGTGCTTCTGAAACCTAATTATTTTTCAGACTTTATGAAAACAAGGGAGAAGCAGACTTCAGGGAGTCTCTGCTGCAGCTCTTCAAGTCCATCAACGAGATGATGAGCAGCATCTCTGATCAAACTGTCATAGTGAAGGTGGGTTCTTCACCTTGTCTCCATCTTGTACTTACTTCTGCATCCCAAACTGCAGCCAGGCAGTCGATGAAGGGTGTGCTCGTGTCTGTCCCCAAAAGCATATTTAATCTCAAATGTGGTTAGTACTTAGTGCTCCTAATGAAGAATTTGTGACTGTATAAAGAATGTCCTCTGAACAACTAAGTTAACTTAAATTGCTTCAAATGCTTTGCTTTAATTTTTGAAAGATAACTTAGGGGTTAAATGATGTTTAGCTTATTTATCTTGTATAACCCCAAGTTATAACTTCAATATAGTATCTTAAAACACAATACATGTTTTTACTGGCAAATCAGTAGTGAGTCAGTCTGCAAACTCTACCCCATACACATCTTCTGTTGTCCCTTGAAGATGGTAACTACTTTTGGTAGCATTTGCTGGCTCCTGGAACTGAGATTGTGGCCTCTGACCTCAGGTGAACATGGGTGTTGATACCACAGAGCAGAAGCACTGAGTTATAGGACTGGTAGATCTTTGTATCTGGAGGAGACTGAGGTCATTGGTGCTAGTCCTGCTGGCATGTTCTGTTAGTGAACCTCCTTCACGACGGAAGAGTAGAGACTGTCATAAACATGCATTGCATGAGCTACACCTTGAAGTTCCCCTTGTTTTCCTATAGAATTGATAAAAAGATGTAAGTCTTGATGTAGCCATGCTGAATCGGTTGAAAGATGATGATGGTCAGAAAGGGGCTAAGAATTGAGATTGAATTTGGGGAGAGATTGACAGTGACTCCTCCTGCTCAGGCGTGCAGTGGTTGTGCATTAGAAGGGTCTTTTTAGAGTGAAGGACAGTGGTGAAGCATGGAGCTGGTGCAAGAACTTCCTCTTGATGCGAGCTGGGGAGTGTGCAGCAAGAAGACACCTAAGCCAAAGACCCTGGTCTTTTGTTGCAGAGTGCATCAAGGTCTTGAAGTTTTACCCGATACCATGCTGAGCACACAGCCAAAATAGACAGTGGGGAGAAAGCTGGCGAGTTCAAATATTTCAGACCTGGAGTCTGAGACCGTATCATCTGATAAATTAGGGGTATTAGGTGTTTGAAGAAAGCTGTGTTTTCATTCCCCTGGCAAGGCATTGATCCTGAATGGAAATGGGTAAGTTGGAGGCAGTGACTCAGTGTGTGCTGTCGGGTGTTTTATGAGGAGGATGTTTTCTGATGATGGGGACTGAATATAAGATTTATTTCCCTGCCATTTGTTTGTGAAGCCTGCTTCTGGAAGGCAGATGAACATGGTCTCATTTTTTCCTGTTTCAACATATTATGCCTCAATAAAAAAAAACCCAACCCCAAAATAGATTTGGTCATCTTCACCTGAGATGTAGGAAAAGATGAACAACCTAGCAGAGGCTAGAGAGCTCTCACTACAGCAGTGTCTGTCCTGGTCTGTGGGTTGTCACGTTCAGGTCTCTGCTAACGTGTGTAGAGCACATCTCCTGTCTGCAGAGCACATCTACGGTCGTCTGCATTTGGCCATGTGCAGTGTGCTGGTAGAGGAAGCCTTGGCAGATGCGCCGGTGTGGTTGTGGATGCCTTTCAGAAGCCCTGACAACCTTTCATTCATTATTCGATTTCATCTCCTTTGGACTCTAATTACTTAGCTCTTAGAACACATAATTGTTAGTGTTGGCTTTTTTGCAGCTTGTGAGATTGCTTTATTATGTTCAAATATCCAGTGAAGTGCTGCAGTTTCTTCAGTAACTGGAATGTGTGGTTCTGTTACAAAGAATAAAATTATTGAATAGATGGATAAAAGGTGGTTTTTTTTTTCTGAGAGAGAGACATTGTCTGCCAAAGCTGTCTGTGTCCAGGGAGGGTGTTGGGAACCACAAAGTAGGTATGACTAGGTGGTAGTAGTATTCGTAGATGGTAGATAGGCTTCATTCAGCATCTTTATCAGTGACCTGGAGTTTGTGGTTAGAGTGCTGTGGTAGTGGTGAGGAATGTCAGAAGGACCTGCCCAAAACTGAGGGGCTTGAAATGTGAGCTGCAAGGTAGACAGATGCAAGGCAGTGCATCTTGGGAACAATAAATGAATCCCTGTGTGCTCCTCTACTTAAAGCTGGCAGTTCCAGTTTGGGAAAGACACCTTAGTCCTAACTGACAGCTCTCCAGTCACTGCTTCCATGGGCAGCAGCAGGGTGTTGAGTGTCAGACAGATCATGAGAACACTGTGGGGCTGTCATTTTGTTGGTAGGTAGACTTGGTGCATCCTCATCTTGCATGTACCTCAGGAGATAGAGGTGTGAAGGGACCAGCATTAGGAATGGTCCACTTTTCTGGTGGGTGAGCAGTCTGAAACTCTTCTGCACCAAATGCCCCAGTACAAGAAATAGGTTGTGCTCACTGACGTTAATTAAAAACAAGGAAAAGCAACGTTTTCACTTCCTGAAGCTTGCTGTCACAGGGCATTATGAAGACAAATGGTGTCAGCAGGCCCAGAAAGAGGTTATGCAGACTTACAGACCATGGATCCATAGATGTTCTGAAAGGATGGGTGGAGATGCAGCTTCTAAAGGACGCTGTGGTCCATGGCCCTTGGAGTGAACCACAGAAAAATTGTAAATGGCATCTCCTGTGGCCTGTATTGGAGACCCAAGTGCTGGGCTGTAGAAACCCTTGGTGTGATGCAGTGAGTGTTTCCTGTGGTGTTGGATACTCTGATGAAGTTTAGTAGAAAACTAAGGAAGATCATAGTCGTAGAAAGGTTTGAGTTGGAAGGGACCTTAAAGTTCATCTAGTTCCAACCCCCCTGCCATGGGCAGGGACACCTCCCTCTAGACCAGGTTGCAGAAGACCTTGTCCAGCCTGGCCTTGAACACTTCCAGGGATGGGGCATCCACAGCTTCCCTGGGCAACCCGTGCCAGTGTCTCACCACCTTCAGAGGAAAGAACTTCTTCCTAATTTCTCATCTGCATCTCCCCTCTTAGTTTGAGGCCATTCCCCCTGATCCTGTCACTTCAAGGCTGTGTAAAACTTCCATCCCCAGCTTTCTTGTAGACCCCTTTCAGATACTGCAGGGCTGTAAGAAGGTCTCCCTGGAGCCCCCTCTAAGCTGAAGATAAGCAGGTAAGTTGCTAGGTCCCTGTGTTGTGCAGTTAAGATCAGCAGATCTAGCTGTAGCAGTTTGACACTTTATTTTAACTGGTTTTTAAGATATTTTAGGCTTTTTTTGGTACTGTTTTTAATATATATTGGGGAAGCCAAATAAGTATACAAAATAAGTCTGTCTGGAGAGATAAGAAGTTGAAAAGACCTACGTAGAAAATTAAGGTGCATCACATTAGAAGAAACAGATGCTCAATTCACATATTTAAACATTCCTATTTCTCCTTGTAAAACTTGTGATCTCTCTTGATAGTTTATCAACACGAAGCAGAACTGCCACTGAAAAGTTGTGCTTTCTGAAATGTTTGCAGCTTTTTGGGCTGGTTACACTGAAATTGCTTGTGTTTTGTTGGGTTTTTCCCCCCCCAGCCTGTCTGTTAAGAGAGTAGCCTTCAAGCTGACACCGTGTTGGGGAGAATGAATGACTTGCAGTCTTCTGTTCTTAGCAGGAATTACACTTTATTCAAATATTTGTGTCCTTGTGGAAGCTGAGCTGTTTCTGACCATGGCTCAGGTCTTCAGTTACTTAATATTTTGCATTTATATTGCCCCTTTATTTTTTCAGTTTGATTTTTTCAAGGCTTTGGGTACATTTAAAACCCCAGAGTTTCCTCCAAAGAAAACCGTATGAATTTTACAAGGATTTATGGTTGTAGAGCCATATGGTTGTTGGAGTTTGTTTAATATGTTTAATATTTGTTGAATACGTTTATGGTCGTTGGAATTTGTACCTCTTTTAGCATTATGGCAATTCCAAATGTCATAGGCTGGGGGAGAATTTGTACGTGTGTGTTTTGCTTTGCAAACCTGGCTTCAGTTTCAGCCTTTAAAGGAAAGAAAAGCAAGACTTATTTTCCGTGGAGGGTGTGTTAACAGTGGTACGTGGTGGGTTGTTTTCTGCCTGTAAGTAGGTGGAATTGTACATAGCACTGAGTCAAGGTTCCTCAAGATGTAAAAGGGGGGGAAAAATAAAAAGGGAAAAACAAAACAAGGAAAAAAGCATAAGCCTTATGTGCAAATTCCTCTACAGCACCAAAACGATGCTTTGTGTTTCGGAGGAGATTGACTCCCAGTCTCCTGGCTGGGAAGAACAATGACCTGATCTTCTGTACAGCATTCTCCAAGAATCCTTGCCTGGCCTGGACTTAGAGGCATGTCTGTGTCAGCTGTCTGTCCATCCTTCACTGCTGCTGATGTGGTGTCAGTCTGAGGAGAGGGCTCTGAGCACCCCTGATGCCAGCTCCAGTCTGCTGCCTGCTGTGTTGGTGCAGTTCCTGCTCACTTGGTGGCTGAAGATCTGGTCACCTCATGCCTTAGGATGTGGGTTTGTGTGAATGCCTTAGCCTGGCCAGGGAAACATCTGTATTGGGGTTTTTTCCCCCAGCATGTTTCCTTTTGTGAGCTTTTTGGTATTGTAAATAACAATTTAAAGAGGTTATTAAAAGGTTACTGTAGATGGGAGTTGCAGTGCTTGAGCTGTGTGTTTTTACAATAAATAGGTAAAAAATCCATATATTCTTGGAGTGGAGCTTTGCTAACACTTTTACCTCTTAGTGGACTCAAATGTTGCAACTGAAACATTAAAGTGCCGGAAAGAAGAAAACCCACTTTGATCCCAGGCTAGAAAGAGGCATCAAGTGTCAATCCTGTAGGCTTGCACTGGAGAAGTCAGTATGGTGTAAATCAGTGTTTTTACACTTTAAGGTATCCAAACTGGAGAGGGAAATTCAACCAGTGGTTTGAGCTGACAGATCTTTCAGTCATCCTCTCACTGCACGATGAGCAGTGGTCGGCTGCTGTAACAGGCTGAGAAGTGGAGAGATTAAACTGTATTGGTTGTGGGTTTTTTTCTGAGTATCAGTCTGCTGTGAAGAATTCCTTGCTGAATTAAGTTGTGCAGTGTTGGGTTACGTGCACAGGAAGTTCCACCTCACTGTGAGGCTGGTGAGACCCTGGACCAGGCTGCCCAGAGAGGTGGTGGAAGCCCCATCCTTGGAAGTGCTTCAGCCCAGGCTGGCTGGGGCTGTGAGCAACCTGCTCTAGTGGGAGGGGTCCCTGCCCATGGCAGGGGAGTTGGAACTGGGTGAGCTTTCAGGTCCCTTCCAACCCTGACCATTCTATGAGGAACTTCTCTCCTGTAAGGCTTGCAGAGCACTGGAACAGACTCCCCAGAGAGGTTCCAGAGTCGTCTCCTCTGGAGATGTTCACGACCTGTCTGGATGCATTTGAGTGATCTGCCCTAGTTCTGGTCCTGCTTTGGCAGGGGAGTTGGACTTGATGATGGTCAGAGGTCCCTTCCAACCCCTAGCATTCTGTGATCTTTTTAATGGCTCCAGGTGTAATGAGCTTTCCTGCTTTTATTTTTATTTCCCTCTAATTGGTGCGTGCTGATTATTTCCTTAACCTCGTACTGTTGTAAGTGTGAGCTCAGCTGAAGCCTAGCGTGATGTTTCAAGGTGAGATAAAAATGCAGGTGTTTCCTGGCAATTTATTCTTGCATCTTTTTGAAGTGAGGGCAGTGGAGGCAGCTGCATCCGAGCGCTGAGGACTGTCTGCTTCGGGCTGGGTTGCTGCAAAGGAGCTCAACTATTCTCAGCAGGGTTCTTAGCCTTTTGCTCTCATGTTCACTGTTAAGTTTGACTTTGTGCTGCTGTTCAGGGTGACTGAAAGAACAAAAAAAACCTCCCCAAAACACAAGTTCCCAGTTAATTCTCTGTGCTTTCAAATTGAGTAGGCGTGTAGAGAACATTATCCAGTGATGTGACTGCGGAGAGCTGGGGTGGAAGGTAACGTTTCACTCCTATGAATTCTCTTGTGTGTGGTTTTTATTATTATATCACTATTATTTATTACAATGCCTGTCTCTTAACACGTGCTGTGTATTTCTTGGTACCCTTACCCTACTTTTTCCCACTCTAGTATTAAGCAGTTATTGCTAAAGCCAAGGAAGTGTCTTCAAACGAAGACAGGGAACTACATAAGAAGCTGCTGAGGTACCTAGGAAGGAAACCAAACCTGCAGGGCTTCTTTTTAACCATCATTTAAAATGAAGTTAAATACCAAACTGCAACCCCAGACTGAGGTGTCTGTCTCTTAGAACCTATATGGGAAAGTGTGGGGTATTTTTTATCCTGGCAACAAACACAATCATCTCTGGAAGAGCTCAACTCCACGTTACTGGTGTTACTTCACACCAGGATTTGTGCCAGAGGTGCTGGTTGGTTGGTGATTTGAAAGAATGCCTGCTGTGGGCGGGGGCAACTCAAAAATAGCGTTTCATCCAGTTGCTTACTGGGTTGATGAGTTCAATGCAGCCGCATCCGGGATAATGCTTGTGGAGAAGGTGGGTGCTTTGTGCTGAACGACACAAAAGATTGCAATTAACATTAAAATCATGTACAAATTGAGTCAGGTGAAACAACTTTATTGCGTTGTCAAACAAAGGAATTAATAAGAATGTACTATATTTGGCACAGACTTTATGCTTAATTTTGAGGCGAGGCGTGCGGCTTGCCATGAGTGACTTCAGAAAATGGCATTGAGAAATTAAGTGTTTTTGCTGTTACGTAGTACAAAAAGATGAACTTACCTTCTAGACATTTGGTATTAAACACAATTTCTTCAATCTAATGACAATCTTAAATTAGTGTTGCAGCTTTCTTAACCGGCTACTGTCAAGAAGCTTTTGTTACTTTATTTTCTACGTTCCCTGTCAGGATAAACCCAAGAATGGGATAAAAACTAGAATTTTCTGCTGTCCTGAGGTAGCTTTGCTGTACACTATGCTGATGTGGTTTTGTTTGCCAGTGACCACTGTTACTATCACAGAAATAATTTCTGCTTTGTATTAATGAGGAGATGGCTCAATCTTCTTAGCCGAATACTGTACATCAGTAAAGCTCCCCGTGTTTATATCTGTTAGAATTATATCAGAAGTGTCTTTAAGCTACTTACCTTAGAGTGCTTTCATATGACAAAGAGGTTGTGCAGACAGTTTGTCTTCTACTGAGTGCTGGAAGGATGCTGGGGAGCAGTATTACACCTTAGGTTTGGTCCCCTTCTAGTGTAGCTCTGTTTGTGCATCAGGGGGTTAGTTCAGGTGTGGGAAAAGAAAATTTTCTTGTGCCAAAGGAATGGGGATGCTCACAGAGGGTGC
>JANVCC010000077.1:13119819-13154312 GCA_025345505.1 Todiramphus chloris collaris
CTTAAGAGACCTTTCCAAACAGCACATATGCTGGAGTTGTACTAACCTTCTAATGCTTCTTGAACGTGTTTCTGAGCAGATGTGCTCTGTGTAGGTATGTTCTTCATGGCTTGCTATCATAGAATCTGGTTGGAAAAGGCCTTTAAGATCATCGAGTTCAAATATTAACCCAGCACTGCCAGGGCACCACTGACCCATGTCCCTCAGCACCACAGCTCCATGGCTTGGAAACCCCTCCAGGGATCACGGGGACTCCACCCCTGCCCTGGGCAGCCTGGGACAGCCCTGGAGGGGAAGAAGTTGTTTGTAATGTGCAACCTAAACCTCCCCTGGTGCAACTTGAGGCCATTTCCTCTTGTCCTGTCGCTCATTCCTTGGGAGCAGAGCCCGAACCCTCCTGGCTCCAGCCTCCTGCCAGGAGCTGTCAGAGCCAGAAGGTCTCCCCTGAGCCTCCTTCTCTCCAGGCTGAACAAGCCCAGGTCCCTCAGCTTCTCCTCACCACCCTTGTGCTCCAGCCCCTTCCCCAGCTCTGTTGCCCTTCTCTGGCCACGCTCCAGCCCCTCACTGTCCTGCTGGGAGTGAGGGACCAAACTGCACCCAGGACTGGAGATGCAGCCTCCCCAGTGCCCAGTCTAGGGGGACAATCCCTGCCCTAGTCGTCCTGGCCACACCAGTGCTGATAGATGCTTGTATCTGTCATCCCCTCTCTTTCTGGGAGGACTGCTGGTGTGTGCCTCTTTTCATGAAGACATGAGAAACTCAAATTTTCTGGTAAGGTGCCTCCTCCAGGTAGTATTAGCAGTTGAGGTTTTCAGGATTCTTTTTCTTGTTCCAAAAAATAAATGAAGCTTACTCTTATTTTTCACGGTTTATATATGCAAATGTCAAAGTGCTCCAGCAGGCTTTGGGGGGTTTGAGGCTTCTTCTTCTCCACCACAGAAAAAAATCCTTTGAAACTAATGTGACTGTTTTGCTGACTGTGTTTTCTAAGTTGCTGGCTTGGGATCAATTTTTTCTCATAGAAGCTCCTTGAACCTTTGGATCTGAAGAATGTGCTGTTTTTTTTTTTCTCTTGGTAGATCCTGTTCTTGTCTCATTAACGGTGTCTGGAAATGAAGCATTGGTCAAAAAAGTCGTGGCAGCATGGACACTGCTGTGGACCCTTCACTGATGTTCAGGGGGACCACTTAAAAACATCATGTCCATTGCACTTGAATTATTTATTCTGCTTTCTTACAGTGTCTGAAGGTCCCCCCCTCCCCCCAACTAATCCTTTGATCTAGGCCACCACTGAATTTTTCTTCAACATGAGAGGAAACCCCCATGTTTTGACAAATAGCTCTGAAGAAGTTTAAGAAAATGCAATTAGCTGGTAGGTCGTTACAAGCACATCAATGAATTTATCTCGAAGGTTGCAAAGGCTGATCAATGAGTTTATCTTAAAGGTTGCACAGGATGACTGCTCTCGCCAGAGAGGTTGATTTGAGTGAGAAGTTGTTACCCTGTCGAACACAAAACCAGAGATTTCATCCTCTGCGTTGGCTGTGCGAAGTGTGACCATCAGTTATTGCTGAGTTTATTCTATTTAAGGCAGAGCTTTGACTTTTCTGGCCCTTATTATTTTCACTTAGTGAATTTAGTTCCTTGGCATACTTAATTGCCTTTCCTTTTTATCGTTTAGAAGGGTATCCTTGAAGCGCTGCGCTCGTTGACTCAGCAGCTCAGTGGGTTTTATTGGCAGCTAGTTCAGGGAATGAGTGTCAGTTAATGGGTCTTTTCACACGTCTGTACTTTGGCTGTGATTTCCTACCTTCTGAACCTAGAGAGGATACCCCTGAAGGGGAAGGGAACAACTGTGTAAGTGCACAGCATCTGCGTGGTGCTCTGGGGCAGCTCGTGGGCTGACGTGCAGTGCTTGATGCCGTGTCGATCACAGAATGGCAGGGGTTGGAAGGCACCTCTGGAGATGATGGAGTCCAAGCCCCTTGCCAGAGCAGGGTCACCCAGGGCAGCCCACACAGGAACAGAGCCGGGGGGGCTGGGAAGTCTCCAGAGCAGGAGACTCCACAGCCTCTCTGGGCAGCCTGGGCCAGGCTCTGGCACTCTCACGGGGAAGAAGTTTCTCCTCCTGTTGAGGTGGAATTTCCTGTGTTTCTCCTTGCTACCATCACCTCTCATCCTATCCCAGGGCACCACTGGAAAGAGCCTGGCCCCTTCTGCTTGACCCCCACCCTGCAGAGATTTGTAATCATTCCTAAGATCCCCTCTCAGGCTTCTCTTCTCCAGGCTGAACAGCCTCAGGGCTCTCAGCCTTTCCTCAGCAGAGATGTTCCAGTCCCTTCAGCATCTCTGTAGCCTCCGTTGGACTCTCTCCAGTATTTCCCTGTCCCTTTTGAACTGGGGAGCCCAGAACTGAACACAATACTCCAAATGTGGTCTCACTAGGGCAAAGTGGAGTGGAAGGAGAACCTCCCTCAACCTGCTGGACACACTCTTCTTTATCCTTGACTCACATGTGAATCCAATCCCAAGGAAAAAAACCAATAAAATTCAGATATTATCCTGACAGTTGATACAACAGCGAATGTACACGAAGTTTAACTCAGTGACAGGGAAAACAAATCCATTATTCATGTGATGCACTGATTTGTTGCTGCTTTTTCTCCTTTTTATTCTTCCCCTTTGCTGGTTTCTTTGTCTGCTTTGTAGTACTTAAAATAAATGACTTTTCTTTTTTTTTAACTTGATGAGGACAGTAATAATTTGTCACTTGTTTTCCACAAAGAGAGAAGCCCCTTTGGGCAATAAAATCTTTTTTGCAGCCCAGCTTGAAACTATGTATAATTATTAACTAAGTATGTGAGACTGCTATTTCCAGCTCTATCTAATGGGATCACATGGCAATTATTACAACAACTTGTTTGATGGAAAAAGAAGAAAAAGAAATCAAAGAATTAAGGTTCTTCAGTACTGTGTTTTCTCTGGTTTGAATTTTCGAGTGTCTTAGGCATCACCGTGTGACTATGAAATTAAGAATTTGATTTTCTTTGCCATGTACTTCTTAAAGAAATGAGGAATTTGCACCTTTGACCAGTGCTGATCAAGAGTGGAAAGTAATCTGATTTCATGTCATTCAATGGAAAAAAAAAAACAAAGCAGACTGCTTATTTGTTTTCTCCTGATGTTATATGAAAAGATGAGAACAGGGTTTTTTTATCTGCTGAATTTAATATTCTTCACTTATGTATTCCAGTATCCTGGGAATAGGCAGCATTGCAACTGTGCTACTGCTAACAAAAGATCTACTTTCAGCTGCAGCTTCTAACAGAGTCAAATCTACAGTGAGAGCTGCTCTTTTACAAGACTTAATATCAAGAGAAAGTTATTTTTCCGTCGAAGGATCTGGATTTCATCAGGGGGTTGCAGAGCTCACTGGTCTGACCATACTGTCTGTCACATAATTGAATCAACTGAGATTGGGAAATACACTTCCCCAGTTTTCTTGAGATTTCAAGATCTCAAACTCTAATTGCTTTGTTCATGAAGTCGACCTGAAGTTGCTGATGGTTGTAGTAACTACAGGCTTTAAATGGACGTTGTAAATGGTTTTACCTGGTAGCACTTCAGTTAAAGTGTTAATTTTAATGATTGTGCCAGTGCAGTGTGAAATTTTAATTCAGGATATAAAATGCAAGCTATTTCTTTTTTTTTAGTACATGTTACTAAACATTTACAGCTACATGCATTTGAATGATAAGCAAATAAAAACACAGCGATAGCTGCGGTTTCTAACTGGTCATTAGAGCCCTCATCTATCAAAATGCATAAGCGTGTACATAATGGGACCATTTGCATAATTACAGTTATGAGCTTGATTTCTGAGCATTTAAGTAGTCCTTTAAGCATACGTGGGAATGTTTGATGATCGAGCTTGACGGTTTAAATGGACCATGAATAACAACTGGAACACGCTGAAATTTCCATCTAACCTATTGACATGTTTGGGGGGTTTTGTTCTGTGTGAGGTTTTTTCCTTTTTTTTTTTATTTTTTTTAATTTTACTACTATTATTTTTTTCCTTTTCTAAAAGTGGTCACCAAGCATTGGCAAACTTCCCTTGCTGGCTCCTTGGAGCTGTCGTTGTGACCATAGTCAAGCAGTTGATGTCGTGCAGTCAAGAAGGGTGGAATTTGGTTCAGAGTTACTAGGGTTGTGGTGGAAAAGTGTAGTTTGCAAACAGATGAGTGGTTTCAGGTGTAGCCATGAGGGTATGTACTCCTGGAGTGTTTCCCTGTGGTTCTTCCTACTATTAACTACTGCTAAATAAAATTCTTCTGCTTCTTGAAGTTGGCTGTCCGTAGAGTTGTACAATATAATTGCTTGTCACAGTGAACAGCCCCAGGGCTCTCAGCCTGTCCTGGCACAGAGATGCTCCAGCCCCTCAGCATCTCTGCAGCCTCTGCTGGAATCTCCCCAGTCACATCACGGACTTTAGACTAGAAGAGAAGTGAATTAAAAAAAAAAGTTGAAGAGCTTGCTTTCCTTGTAGTTCAGAAGGGTAGAGAGCACATGGTGCTCTCCTTGATGGAAACTGCAGATGCTCAGCCTTGATCCCCCAACCAGAAATGCCTTGTACGGGGAATGAATCATTTCCCCTTTTTCAGGCAAAACTACATCTGTGATCAAACCATTTGATGTTGTCAATAAAATGCAGTGGTAAGGGAAAAACATCTGGCCCTTGTGGTTTACATTTGAATTACTGTGGAGTTTCTTGTTTTCTAGTCTGGTGCTCAGTGGACACCTCAGTAAAAATAGTGCATGTGTATGAGCTAATAAGATCAAACCAAAAGCCTTTTGCCTTAGGTAGAAGAGTTTCTCATCTATTATTTGAAATGGGGGTTAAATTCATTTGTGAATGAAGAAAAAAATAAAAGCCCCCAAGTTTATCTGACTTACTGTGTAGACTAAATGATTCTTTTTTGTCTGCGATGTTCCTGGAGGTCCCTTGGCTGTTGTCTAACCCTAAGTGTATTCAGGGCATGACTGCCTTAAATTGCTGGGGGGTAAGTTTTAATTGATGGATTTTTTTTTTTGCTCTTGATGCTTGTGAGGAATGTTTCCTGTAGACTGAATAAGGACTGGTTGTTATTAAGAAATGGAAGGATAAAATGAGTTAAAATTACTACAGATAATTAAAATCTTCAACATCTGTCTGTGTCTTCTGCCTCCTTTCCTTGTGTGCTGTGAAATGGAGTGACAGCTGCCAAGTTCAAGGGGAATTGGAAAGAACAGCAGATTTGTTAGAAACAGTGGAGGGAAAATGAAACCCCAATTACTCTAGTGTGGCAGATGAGGAGGATGAGGAGAAGGTGCTTCTTCAGCACTACAGAAGATGGGGAAAAAGTGATTAGGAGAACCGAACTTAGTACTGTGTGGTGTAGTGATGCTCCAAGAGGATTGTGTAATGTTTGGAGGAGCTCATAAGTCTCTAGTTTTGATGCAAGCAGTAAGCTGGGAAAGCTGTCAGATCTTCCATGCCCCTTTCATTTTTTTTAGTTCTGTAAAATGGGAAAGTTTCATTTTCTCTGAGTTTCAGTTTAGGTGATTTACCCCCAAAAGAACGTCCTAAAGAGCAAGGCACAGCAGCCCTGGAGAGCAGTGACACCAAAGCAACCTACTCTTGTGTGATTCTCTTCTTGCATCACTTCTACAGACACATGAATTTCAGTCTTGATTATTTATTGTCTTTATTCCTTTTTTTTTAGGGGGCAGCACTTAAATACCTGCCAGCTATTGTCAATGATGTGAAATTAGTGTTTGATCCGAAAGAACTTAGGTGAGTAGAGTTAACATGTAGAGTGAACTTTACCTAGGTCTTTGTTTTGCATATATAACACAGGCATAGAAAAATATGTACAGAGGCAGTGAAATGCGATTACTCGAGATGATTTATCCCTTTGGGTTTATTAATATCTTTTTTCCTTGCAGATATTTTTAGTGCTACACAAATAGCCTTTTGCTGTTAAAAGTAACACACTAAAAAAGTGTAAAGTATGGTAATAGGACAAAGTTTTTAAACAAAACAAATGGGGAAACTAAATCAAAATTAGTATTTCAGGAAAAATAAAAGAGAAAAAAATCATTTTTTCACAGTATTATTACAAGGTGTTGAAGTTGAGAAAACCACAATTTAAATAATATGATTGCACATACCCTTCTCTCAATTGTCTAGATTCAGGTGTGTCAAAAGGAAGAAAAGAAAGATGAAGTAGAAATAAAATAAGTATAACCTTAGTCTAACGTTCTGATGGCCTGAAGAACAGGCATTGAGCTTCTGCGTGCCTGGCCTGTAAGCTTTGTGTGCATTCCTGCCTCCTGTTACATCTTCCTGAATTAAATCATCATTTTAATATCTGATATCATTTGCTATATTTTCCTGGTAGTTTTGCTAAATATGGGGATTTGTTTTACTCCCAGCACAACAGTTTTTCTGTCACTTCAAGTATTAAAATTGAGGTTGAATCATGCTTAGAAGTGAAGGCTGAATATGAAAGCTGAAAACAACAGAAAATTTTTTAGAAAGCAATGCAAAATTATTGCAAGGTCTTGTAAAAATCTGCATTGTCTGGGAGCTCAGCTGATAGAATCATAGGATTGTTCTGGTTGGCAGAGACCTTTCAGAGCAAGTCTTAAGCATTAACCCAGCACTGCCAGGGCACCACTGACCCATGTCCCTCAGCACCACATTTCCATGGCTTGGAAACTCCTCCAGGGGTCATGGGGACTGCACCCCTGCCCTGGGCAGCCTGGGACAGCCCTGGACAGCCCTGCAGGGGAAGAGATCTCTCCTAATATCCACTCTAACCCCCTCCTGGTGTGAGTGTGATGGTACCTTATCCTAAAGTTACTATAGTTCTTTTTTTGTTGATTTTGTGGGTTTTATTTATTTGTTTTTTTCCTTTTTTTGTTTGTTTCCTTTGATGAAAGGTGGTAATGTGAATGGTCTCTTGTTCCATTTTATTTTATTAAATTTTATTTTACTTATCTTTTGTGTTTCATATGGTCACATACTATTCCATTAGCGGTACGTGATGATAAAATTAGAGACCACAGTACAGAGAACTGCATCTTAAAATCTAAAACCTTAAATGAAGCAGGATTTAAGAATTTAAAACTAGAAAAGGAGAGAGCAAAAGAAATGACATGAACTAGACACATGTATTAAAGAAAACTCACATTTCTCTGAAATTCCTGTCTGAATCTTTTACTTTTGGAAAAAAGAAAATGACTTTGGTCTAAAAATGTCTAATTAGTTATTTTGTTCTGTGCTATTGGGTGTTTCTTAGGTATTTTGGAGAGAGATTAATACATTTTTTTTACTTTGCATGTAGCAAACTCTTCACTGAATTCATCCTCAATGTTCCCGTGAGCCGGCTCACAATCCAGAAGCTGTACTGCTTGATAGAAATCGTTCACAGTGACCTCTTCACGCAGCACGGTAAGGGGGGGACCTTTGCAACCCTTCCATGGTCACATTGGTCACCATTCAGCATCTCCGGGGCTCTGCTCGTGCAAGGTTTGGCCTTCCTGCCCAACGCTGGGGAACCGATTGAGGCTGTTCCTTTAGAAGGAGGAGGAGATGTGAAATAAATGGGGGAACTTTTTAATTGACACTTGGGGGTTATAGACCATAAAGGCATGAAAGCAAAAGCTTGTAATGTTTAATTTCTAAGGGCACTAAGCATCCAGTGTTATTGGCCAGTGTTAAGACTTCAACAGTGATAAATTTTATATCAGAAACTATTAATTCCGCTCCCGTGCTCGGTGAAGTTCTACGGAGAAAATGGAAGTTTTTGGTGTACTTCCTTTCCAAAGTGTCCTTCTCTCCCTTTAAGCTGTTCTCTAGTCCCCAGCCCGGGATGTGTTTAAGGGTCGTTTAGATTTGGTGTGGGGGAACATGGTTTAGGGGGGAACTTTGCAGAGTAGGGTTAATGGTTGGACTCAGTGATCCCAAGGGTCTTCTCCAGCCTGAATGGTTCTATGCAGGAAAACAGCATAGAAACCTTTTAGGGTTTGCTGTTCATACTTCCTTATTTTCTCCTTTTTTCCATTAGTGGGCCAGTGAGGGGTCAGTTCAAGCACTTGTCTTACAGGTATCTTCACTGGAGGTGGAACATCTTATTCTTTCTCTAGATGACTGCGAGTTAAACTCGGCTAATCTAAGTCTTTCTGTGCTGTCAGAAGAAGCTAATGAGGGAGCAAATAGGCAAGGGTTCAATGATCAAAGAAATTTGAAAGGAGTCTTCCGTCAGATCAAAAATGCTGGGACCATGTGATGCCAAGTGCTGAGAAAACAAACTTTTCTGGTTGCAATTCAACGTGTTCTTGGTGGATTCGCGTTGTCCTGGCAGATCAGGTAGTTTCTAACCACAGCAATGTCATTTCTTCTGCCTCTGGGAACTTCCATTTCCTTCCAGTTAAAGTTTCACAAAGCCAACACCATCTATGCTGCAAACTGTTAACTTTCCTTACTTTCCCAAAGCTATTAGATTGCCAGTGATGAGGTATTGTGTGGAGCTGGTACTGACGAGGGTGGAATTAATTGCAGTTTCTCATTCCACGTGAAGTCTTCCTTCCGTTTTTGCACGAGTAGCAGTGCAGAATGATGTTCAAACAGTGAGCTCTAGGTTTTGATGGCACTTTCTATTTAGACTGAATTTTCAGTAAGGTTATTCTTCGAGTTTATGATTTATAACATGTACTTGTAAAGCTGAGTCTACCTGATGGGTGTTACATGCAAGTTTAAGCCTAAAGCTTGGGGTGGAAAAACATAAGTCTAATGAGAATTAAGACTGAAAGACAGAGATCCTGGAGCCTCTGAACCTTTCAAGAGGTAGAACTTTTCCATAAGAAAGCCTTCAGTACAGCTACAGTCCCCTTGGAGCAGCAAAGCATAACACAGGCTGTAAATTTACTTCCTGCAGTTATGGATGATGAAGTAAGAATGAAGCTCTGAAAAACAAAAGTCTATGAGCTGTGTCACCACGTCCTGCACCAGCAACTCCAAATGCAGTTCAGCTTGATTTTTGCTTTCAAGATCTTCCTTTGAAATGATTCAGCCCTTACGAACCACATCAAATGATTTTCTTTGGAATTGCAGGGTTGGAAAGAGTATAAAGGAGGAATGTGGATGGAGTCGCTGGTGTCGGGGCTTGGGTGAAATGGTGCTGGTGTCTCTGGGACCATTTCAGTCTTTGCTCTTTCAGATACGTACATCAATTTTACTCCTTCCTTCTCAGCTTGCTGTATGTGTAGTAACTTTCCCCTTTCCTGGTCACTGTTTGTTTGCATGGTCTTGGGGCAGAAGTCAGTAATCCAAGGTATTATGCATGGGTAACGTGGAATTTTCTCCTTGGGTAGGAGGAAATTGAGAGCTCAGATAAAACAAATTCTGACTATAAAAAGCACTTCTAAGGAAGGCTACAGGGGGCACATCATGTATTTACTGTATTAATAGGCTCATGGAATCAGTCTCATTGGAGGAGACCTTTCAGATCAAATCCAACCACTAACCCAGCACTGCCAGGGCACCACTGACCCCTGTCCCTCAGCACCACAGCTCCACGGCTTGGAAACCCCTCCAGGGATCACGGGGACTCCACCACCGCCCTGGGCCAGCTCTTGACAACCCTTTTGGGGAAGAAATCTTCCCTAATATCCAACCTAAACCTCTCCTGGTTCAAATTGAAGCCGTTTGCTCTTGTCTTACCCCTTCTTCCTTGGGAGAAGAGACTGACCCCCACTACACTACAACCACCTTCTGACTTCCCTTATTCAACCAATTTCATTTGCAGAAGGGGAAGGAGAAATTGTTTGTGGTTTGTTTCTTGAACCCAACTCTCAAACTCATCCATTTAAGGTGCAGCCCAACATTGTTGAGCTCTTGAGACATTTAAATGACTTTATTTTAATAGCAGGGTCTTGTTGACAGAACAAGGCTACTTAATGGCTCTTGGATCTTATCAGGAGGCTCCTAACTAGGGGTTTTCATGTCACTCTGATTGAATTGTGTTCAATCTAACTTGCTGCAGTGGAGATTCAAGGCACGTAGGCTGCTCGTGCTGCCCAGCTTGGCACGTCGGAGTGCATGGGACTCTTGTTTCACCCCATCCCAGCTCAGCTGTACTGGAGCAGTGCTATGCCCTCCTTTCTGTATGGTCATATATGACCTCATGTATATATGTATGTATTTTGTGTCAATAAGCAACAAATTCTATTTAAAAGCTTGGCTTGCCACTAGTAATTCTGTATGAAGCTTGTGTCTGGAGAGGCAGTTGTGCTGGGAACCTTTCATAAACATTAAAATTCACTGGAAAATAAATTAAACTTGGAGCCACAGCCTTTGTGAAGTTTAAATAATTTTGTTTTTTTCCCTTGCTCTGTGGGTTTGAGTTCTTATTATTAAAACATAGTTTGACTGACTCTCCTCCTCCTTATTGATTCAGTAATTTTTGACTGATAGGCAATACTTTCATATAAATATCCAACTAATCCTGTATCCTATTGCAGAAATGAAGTGTTTTTTTCTTTTCTGAAAGCAATATGAGGTGCCTGATTGTGGAGTTGATGGAAAGCTGTAAAGTGTGCAGAAAACCAAACAGCATTTCATCAGTGCCTCTCTGTTGCAGGAAAGTACTCTTAATTCTGTGCTTTGAGAGGTAAAGGAACGTTTATTCGTACCTCCAGAGGAATTAAAATTCAAAATAGGTGAATTTGTGAAGCTGGAAGGGTTTTGGAGTGGGAGGGGTGGGTGTGTAAAGTGGTTTGCTAAAGCATTGTGCTTGCAGAATGATGTGAAGTGATGGATGCTTCAGCTGTCTTCATGAAACCAGAAGATTTCGGGGCTTTAGGTGAGGATGCAGGATGGTGCTGTGGTTTGTACACCTTTAAAAAAGGATATCAAATAGAGTTTTACAACTTGTTCTCTGCTTTTCTGCTTCTGTCATGAGCCATTTATGCATTTCCTTCTGAAAGGGAAGGTAACTTCTCTTCTTTGCAGAACTTGTACATATTTTCAGTGAGATTTCTTCAGCCCTGTCAGGAAGACAATGCATATTCCTTAGGTTTTGGTGCTTTGGTCCTAATAGTGGCTTATAATTGAACCCTGGAACCAAAGAGAAAAGGTCTAGTCAGTCGAAGCAGTAGGAAGCAGCACGTGTGTTTGTTTGCATGTATATATTTGCTAGGAGAATAATAGGTAGGTGACTTAATGAGTGTGTTTTTTCCAAGCCTGTGCTTACAGCATGTAGAAATTCTCTCTCTGTACAGACTAAACCTCTACCAGATCTTCATGCTTCTAGTTCCTGTCCTGGAAACAACTATTCCAGTATGACTAAGGTGGCAGCAACAACCTTCCTGGTGATTCCCGTAACGCAAAGGCAACTCTTTCTGCCCATGTTTAGGGGTTTTATTCCTACAGTTTGAGGCCCATGTTTAGGGGTTTTATTCCTACAGTTTGAGGCCCATTTTGTACATTTTGGATGCTTTTTGTACGTTTTAGGTGTACAAATGAAAATGTACATTTGAGATGCTTTTTGCTCCGTGTTTTGTATCGATAACTTATTATGGCTTTGGCCAAATAAATGTGAATGTTCTACTGGAAAATCAGGAAGCTGCCTTTTTTTTACCTCAAGAATGGAAAATAATCCCTAAGGTGATGATGCTCAGTTGCTCTGTCTCTTCCCACAGTAGACCCATGTTGCACATGACTTGTTGTTCACTTGTGTGAAGAAATGCCTCCTGGAAGAGTTGCAAATGGGGAGATTGGCAGTCTGGGCTTTGGAGGAGTTCTTCTGACTCATTTTCTCCGTTGTGTAGGGTCTGGATGCTTCTGTAGGGTCTTTGAACACCCCAGTGTTCATCTTTGCTAACTGGGACACAGCTTTTTGGCGTGCAGTGAAACTTCTGAATTTGTGAGGAGCATCCTGATTCAGCAAGGCATTTGATTTTGGGACTTGGATACAAATCTGTATGACCATAGAGTAGTAAAGGTATAAAGTAGCAGCACTTCCCACCCCTACCACAATAATTCACATAGATTGGCTTAAAAATCAGCCTGGAGCAGCTTTATAACAACCTCGTGCACGAGTTTGGTTCTCAGTGTGCAAGTAGTTGTGGTTGGTAGTTAAATGAAGCATCTCTCCCTGGCAAACTCCAGAATCCTGGCTTTGTGTAAATAATGACAGTTCTGACTTGTTTTGTCCCGTAGAGCTGTTTGTCTTCTCTCTTGCTTTGTTTTAGGAATGACTTCCAGCTAATTGCTGAGCGAGCTGTGTGGTTAAATAGTGAGGAAATCCAGGGATTTCTCTGTTAGGAAGTTGTTAGGCTATTAAATATTAGCATATAGCATTTGTAAGAGTTCTTACTGTTCAATTACCACTAAAATAACAATCCTCGTCTCCACGCTGCATGACGTTACTAAGCATGAGGCTTATTTTTATTTCTTTTTTTTTTTTTTGGCCACATGAGCTAAATGAACCATAAACTAAAGCAATGCATTTCTCAGGGCCCCTCCGAACGAAACGTTTTTAAACTGACAGGAATTTATTGCGTGTGTTTAACTTTAGCAGAGCTCCTGTGCCAGTGTTTCATTTGAAGTCTTTGCTTGGATGCTCGTAAGTTGCTAATGCCTCCTGAGCATCCTTTTTATAAAGATTAATATTTGATTCTCCCTGCACGTCGCTGTGACATTAATCATCGTGGGCTGGGCTTGCGCGGTAGAGAACAGATGTCGAATTGTTGTTGCCTGTAATCATTGTGCATCATACTCCTGAGCTATCTTCAGAGCTGGCTTTTGAGCAGGAGACTAATGTGATAGACTATGGATTTATCAAGGCTGCCCATTAATCAGGGCCGGGAGGTGTTGGTGACAGGCGGGCTGATGAAGGTTAACCTTTCCTCTTCTGTACTTGGAAGTAATCAAGATACAGTTCATCAACCCAGTGTTTTTCAAAATACTTTATAGCAGAGGGTGCACTTAAAATCTTATCTCTCTGTAGAGCATATTACCAAAGTACTAGGCAGATTTAAAGACCTACATATACAGGTATTTGTGTGCGATGGTGGGTTCTGTCTTGGGATTTTGTTGCCTTCCAGCTGTTGTATTTTAACAGAAGTAACTGGAAAACCTTAAAGTGACAGAGTTGTTTCAGTAGCTGTTCCTGCTTCAGTTCAGTGTGAAGCTGGGATCTGTTGGGTGACTAGCAACTAATGGGGCAGAGATACCTGTCTGCAGGGTGGGGTTTGCAGAATCCAGTCTGGCAGTGTGATTTTATTACCTGCCAGAGGCTGGGCGTTATGAAGTACTCTTGACTTTGGGCATAGAATTGTACAATCACTGAATGGTTTGTGTTGGAAGGAACCTTAAAGATCATCTCATTCCCACCCCCCTGCCATGGGCAGGGACATCTCCCATAAAACCCGGTTGCTCAGTGCCCTGTCCAGTGTGGTCTTGAACACTTCCAGGGATGGGGCAACCAACCACAGCATCTCTGGGAAACCTGGGCCAGTGTCTCACTGTGCTCACAGTGAAGAACTTCTGCCTCATTTCTAATCTAAATCTCCCCTTTTCCAGTTTGAAGCCATTACCCTTCTTTCCGTCACTACAAGGCCTTGTAAAAAGTCCCAAACTTTCCTGTGGACCTCCTTCAGATACTGGAAGGTCCCAAGAAGGTCTCCCCGGAGCCTTCTCCTCTGCAGGCTGCACTCTCCCAGCCTGGCTCCCAGCAGAGGGGTTCCAGCCCTCCCAGCATTGCTGGGGCTCCTCTGGCCCCGCTCCACCAGGTCCCTGTCTCTGCTGTGCTGAGCACTCCCGAGCTGCCCCAGCACTGCAGGGGGGTCTCTCTCTCTGCCCAGAGCCCTGGGAGCAGAGGGGCAGGATCCCCCCCTCCCCTGCTGCCCACACTGCTGGGGTGCAGCCCAGGGTGGCACTGGCTGCTGGGGCTGCACTCGCTCATCGTTGTCTCCCGTTGAGGTCTCCCTCTGCCAGCACCCCCAGGTCCTTCTCTGCAGGGCTGCTCTCGGTCCAGACCTCCACCAGCTTGCAATTGCCCTTCCCCAGGTTCAGGACCTTACTTTCATCTGTCCCATTGGCAATATTTATTTCTTTTTACCCACTCCGAAATAAGCTCTAGGTTGATGTTTCTTCCCTAGCATAAACATCCCCCTGGCTATTTGAGGGCCAAGTAATCTTTGGGAAGGTTTCCCCGTGTTGGTGCTTGCCCAGTTCTCTCAGGTGGGGGTGTTTGGGTTTAGTGGTGTTTGTAGCTTCTGGGCTCGCTTGTTTTGAACCATCCGGGTTGGGATCTTTTGCTCCAGTACCCAGCACACCTTGCCACGTGGTCTCATCCTCTCGTGTGGATAACCTGCAGCAGCCACAAACCAAAAGGGCACGTGGTCCAGACTGGATGCCGAGGAAGGTGGTGACTGAGGAGCACTGTCAAATCTACCTCGGGGAACTCAGTCCTTTGCTTAGGTTGTGTTAATTCCAAATGAAGTAGTGTGACAAATCAATTAGTTTTTCCTTTCTCAGAAACTCAGCTGGAAAGCCTCCCCCCTCGATGGGAGCGTACTCTCGACAACCCAACTCAGAGGAGACATCACGGCCGCTTGTCCCCTTCTGCGTGCTTGCAGATATTAAATTGATCTCTGACTGTTCTCTGCTAGCAGGGCTGAATAAGGACACAAAACATTTTCAAACCTCTCATTAGAAGCCTTCCTAAGTTATTAAAGATTGATTCACCTCGCCAGCTTCCCAAAGGCACGTCCAGATGGCTTTGCTGGAGCGCTCCGGAGCTGGGTGTCGGGCTTCTTTCTCTCCCCTGGATTGGTGAAAGGAGGATGTTGCACCACTGGGTTGTGCTTTTTTCTTTCTTTTTCTTTTTTTTCTTCTTAATCTGTCCTTTTCTTTCCACGTTAGTCAAAACCTGAGGTAATGACAGGCTGAGGTGTCCCCAGAGCGGAGGCACGAGGCTGCCATCGCAAAGCATCTCTGGGGCAAACAGCCCAGGCTGTTCATTGGCTTGAAATGTATATCACTTAATAGAAAAAAACCCTCATATTTTTATAATATATATAATTAATAGATATCCATCTGTATCCATCTGGTGCCTCCTGGCCTGTAAGAACATTCCAAGTACTTGAGCAAGGAAGAGAATGTTTAGGGTATTTTTTTGGGAGGGGGGACAGGTTAAGGGCTGGAGCAGTTCAGTTTAAAGTGAATAGAAAGTGGTGATCAGACAAAATACACCATGGGTCAGTACCAGGAAAACCTTCTTTGTGTAATGACTGCACCTTCACTCAATTTCTTGTGGTTTTTTTTTTTTTCCTCTTCACAAGGGTACTGTCTTTAGTCAGAGCTATGCATTTGAAATATGCCAGCAGACTAATACTTGAAATGCACATATATCATTGTCTATAGCATGAGGACAGTTTGGAGACTTCATTTTCATATAAATAGCTTTATATCATTTAATGAGCATCCTGGTAAATAAGTGCTTTCAGCAAGGTCAGTTCTGTTTAGCCATTGCTGGGGTTTTTTTTTTTTTCAGAGATCACCACCTTTCAGTTTTAATATCTGTCTAGATTTAGGGATCATCTAGTTGTGGGGAAAAAAAAAAATGGGAATTTAGGATGAAGATGTTTCTCTGATACTCAAATCTTGATCTTTTATAATCCCTTTCTCTGTTACCTGATGGAAATGAGTATGAAGGCATGTGATGAAGTCATGGCAAGGTGTGTTTCCCCTTGTCAACACATTGCAGGGTCTGATGTCTCTTGAGGCAGAAGTTCAACGCACGCACCATGATTTTTCCTCCTTTTTAAGCCATAAAGCTGGAGGTTAAATGACCAAGAAACCTTTAAATACAAGTCTACGTTGAAAGAAAAACCAACCTAACTCTTCCGAGTGCTATCCTTGAACAAGAGCCCACTTCTGCATTCCTAGTGAACATGCACTTACGGGAGTCACTTGAGGCTGAAGAATATTTCTCTTGAACTACTAGAAATTGGATGTGCTTATACACTGCTGTTTCTCCTCCTCTCTGTGTGAGCTTACAAGGCAGGCTGAGGATGCTGCCATTTCAGTCCCCCTCTAGCATCTTGTTGAGATGGAGTGCTCTCTGCTGCATCATCTCATGGGTTTTCTGGATTACTTTTTGCCTCGGTGACTGTATTATTGTTTTTCCCCCATTCTGCAGTTTGTGAGAGCAGGATTCTAACTGTTGTGCTGGGTATCTTGCCACAGGGATGAGTTTGTGGAGCTGCTCCTCCTGTGAGGCCAAATATGCCATACATGGGATGGAATCCCTCGTTGGTCAGCTGAGGGTCACGGGTCATGGAAGCTTCTCTCTGCAGATCTTGGTCTCCCTAGGAGCAAGTAGAAGCAAGAGCCTTTCTGCCCATCAGTAGCAACTCTGAACGCGGAGTGTCACAGACGCACACTGTGAACTTCAGAAAGTGCCATCACTGAGAGACTGAGCTGAGAAGTGAAACCCTTGACAAGAATTAGTTCTGTTCTAGCTCAAACCAGGATGCAGTGTTTTTAAGCAGTTGCCATCGTCAAGACCACTCAAGCAGTTTGCTGAGCTGGGGCTGGTGGGAGGGTAGTGCTTGTCCAGGCATTCTTAACCAAAGGATTTCATTTGCACTGGGCTTGTACCTTCTTCAGGTTTTTATGGTTTTGGCTGAAAAGCAGGTGACTGGAAATCTGAAAATAACCTTCTTTTTCCTGATTTCTTTTTCTTTTTAAATCTTAACATCAGCGCTGAAGCAGACTGGCTATTTAGGCAGTGCTATGAAGTTATTTAAAGCTGTGTACGTAACCTTATGTTTTGTGTGCAGACTGCAGGGAAATCTTGCTGCCAACAATGACAGATCAACTGAAGTATCACTTGGAACGACAAGAAGATTTGGAGGCTTGCTGCCAGTTGCTGAGTAACATCCTGGAAGTGCTTTACAAGAAAGATGTGGTTAGTATTGTACAGTTCTGTGTTGGTTAGAAATGGATCTTAATAGAATGAATTAAGCAGGTAATTCTGACTTAGATTTATTTTTCTTTTCTCCTTAACCAGTTTCTTTTGAGTCTTCTTTTTTAGGTGTCCAGTGATGGGGATGTGTTGTGTGACATCTCAGGGTGTTTCTTACCTGTTCTGAGGGACAGCCAGCACAGCCCTGTTACCCAATAACACTTTTCCAGACATTGGTTAGACAGTAAATAGTTACTCTGAGGAGTTCAACCATTCTCTTACGTGGTGTCTGTTCTCTGCCAGGTGGAAAACATTTGGTTTGCATTTTGTTTTATTCTTCGAGCATTTAGGGAAATGCACATTTGGGTTGTATTGATACTGGTTTGCTAGGCCAGCCTGAAGCAGAGTGTATATGTGTGTATATATACACACACATATATATATGTACTTTGCTTGTATATATATATATATATGTACTTTGCTTGTATATATATATATGGACATATACTTTTTATTGACACAGCCAACTTGTTTAGCTTTTTGAAGTGTTTAAAGTTAGCTGGTGGAGCTCTCCACCTCGGTACAGACAGCACCTGAAGTGGAAAGCAGGCTGCTTCTGCATGAATATTGCAACTGGAGAGTTGCCTTACGCATTCCAAACGTGAACGTGTGAGAAGGTTGCGTGTGAGAAGCTCTGCAGTGCCCCAAGCTGGTGTGCAGATGGGTACCTTGCATAATTGTCCCCTTTTTGTCTCCTCTCGACTTCAAATTCACACAAATACGCAAACGTTGGTGCTTTGCCAGAGAGCCCCAGTGATTTGATGCTCTCTTAAAGACGTTTGGGCCGATGAAGCTGCTGCCTGAACCTTCAGTCCTGTGCAGAATCATGCTCTAATTTAGCTGGAAAGGACCTCAGGGATCAGCTACTCACATCATATCTGCCATCCTCGTTGACTGGGGGTTTTGGGTTTTTCTGATTTTTGTTTCTTTTTAGAAGTATTTCTGTGTTACAGCTTCAGAGGGTGGGTTGCTTTCAAGAAAGGATGTTTGGTTTTGACAGCTTGGCTGCTTCCTGTCACTCTGGCTCCATTTCTTTCCGTGGTAGCAACTCGCACGCAGGTCCACCATCTGCTGGGCCAGGCCCAGCTGGAGTGGAGCTGCAGGAGCTGAGAGCTGCCCTGGACCACTGCATGTTACTGACTGCAGCAAATAGATACTGATTTGCTGGTGCAAACAGCGCAGAATCCCACCATGGTGGGGGTTGGCAGGGCCCTCTGGAGATGCTCTGGTGCCACCCCCTGCTCCATCCAGCAGGGGCACCCAGAGCAGGGGCCCAGCAGCGCAGGGTCCAGCCGGGGTGGGAATCTCTCCAGAGAAGGAGACTCCACAGCCTCTCTGGGCAGCCTGGCACAGCCTCCCACACCCTCACACCGAACAACTTTCTATTCCTGCTCCCCTGGAACCTCCTGAGTTCCAGTTTGTGCCTGTTGTCCCTTGTCCTGTCCCTGGGCACCACTGACAAGAGTCTGGCCCCATCCTCTTGACCCCTGCCCTTTAGCTATTTATAAAGTGCCAGGAATGCAGAGAGGAGGAAAGTCTTGGAGAGAACTGAAAGGGGACAAAGCAAGGAGAGGAGCAGGGTGCTGAGCAGGTTCTTCCCTGCAGATGTGCTGTCAGGGTTATCCCAAAGACAGATCTGTCAGCAGAGGGAGGGAGGAAAGTCTGTGCTGGAGCACTAGCTGTGTATCTGTGTTCTGATGGTGGTTTGTTCTTCAAATATGCAAATGCATTTTTCACATATGCAAGTCTGCCTTTGGCAATTAAGCATAATCCAAAGATAATAATAGAATCCCAGGCTGGTTTGGGTGGGAAGGGACCTTTCAAGGTGATCCAGTCCAACCCCCCTGCAGGGAGCAGGGCCATCTGCAGCTAGAGCAGGGTGCTCAGAGGCCTGGCCAACCTCCCCTGCAATGGTGCCAGGGATGGGGCAGCCACCACCTCTCTGGGCAGCCTGGCACAGGGGCTCACCACTCTCAGCATCAACAATTTCTTCCTTATATCCAGTTTGAATCTGCCCCTTATTTCCTGTGCCCCTTTGATGTCGGAAAACTGACTTAAGAAAATAAAATTATTAGCTGACTAAATGTCATAGGGTTTGCTGTGTTTCCAGGGGCTTGCTTTTAATGTAAAGAATTGTAACAGTACCTGTTAATTTATTGGGAACATGCATTAATGAAACAGACTCTTGCGTGGCGTTTGCTAACGTAGGGGCTCATTCTCTGCTTTTGATGAAGAGCAGCGAGCGATGTTTTATGTAACATTCACAAACGGGGCAGATTTCAGGGCAAGCCTGAAGAGTTTAACTGGTTTGGTGCCTATTACATCGAGTTACCACGAATTTATTCCTTGTCCTTAGGGGCCGACGCAACGCCACGTCCAGGTCATCATGGAGAAGCTGTTGAGGACAGTCAACAGAACAGTCATTTCCATGGGGCGCGATTCGGAGCTCATTGTAAGTGAAGTGAACTTAAATACCTCTGCCACATCTCTCTGAACCTGGCTGCAACAGGGTTGAAACCCCTGGTGACCCGAAACAATCAAACCCTCCTGGCTTTGGGTTCAGTAAGCTGTGGTGTAGCACTGAGTTTAAAGACTGACATGGCATTTTTTTGAATTGTCTCACTAATATTGGTCTAAATAATGTAAAATTTTTCAACTGTCTCACTAATATTGGTCTAAATAATGAGAGGAGGAAAAAAAAGTGAGGCCTGTGGACATGTAAAATAGGGATAGATTGTAATGTGGGTTTGGGAGCCTCACTCTGTTTACTTTTAGCTTATATTCTTCCTTGGGTAACTTCATACGGCGACTGAGATAGAGGAAACTGGTTAACGTGGACCACATTTCTTCTGTGCCTGAGTAGCTGAACTTCTATTCCACATTCCTTTGGCTCAGGTTTTGGTTTGATATGCCCATTTCTTCCTTAAAGGTTTTATTTATTAGTCAGATATACCTGAGTCCATTAGCACTTTCCTCTTTGGATCTCCCCTTTCTTTTCCACTTTCATTTCTCTGTTAATTGCACATGGTGGTACTTGATGTGTTGGGAGAAGCACGTCTCCTTATCTTCTGCTGTCCCATTGACTTGGCATATGATGGTGCTTGCATCAGCAAACATGCTACAAGTTTAGATTTGTCTCTAGTGCCTTGTCCAGTAACATTTTTTTTGCCTTTCACTCTTATCTCCTTGATTCACACTAGTAGCTTTTGTCCGAAGGAAGTGATAGTGGATCAGCAGATCCACTGTTGGAGCAAGAAATGGTTGTTAGTAGGGAGGTTGTTCTTAATGTCATTGTGCAGGGATGCAGTAATGGTGAAAGGAAGACAGGAGGTTTCTGTGCTGCTACTTTGTGTGTTAGCACGGAAACTCTTAATATGCAGTGTAGATATCTTAATATCTTCAATATTAGTATCAGAACTACTCCCTGTTGCGCAGAAGGTGTAGTCATGTAAGACATACATCCAGGAAACTTCTTCAGTTATGGTTAGGATGTGAATTAATTACTGTTTTGATGAGCATGATTTCGGTGATATTTAAAAATGTTAATTATTCCTTTTGCGTTCATCAAGTTCTATTTGAAAACTTCTCCTGTGTATATTTGAACCTAAGCACAGTTACATTAAAAATATCCACAGTGATCAGGAATGCAGCTTGAAATCACTCCATCCCCACACTCTATAATTAATGTCACAAGTATTAATAGGACCAGGTATTTTCAAGGAGTACTTAATCCTATCTTAAAATCAAGTCTGCTGCAGAAAGATTCCTCCTGTAGTCAACCAGTAGCTGGTCATTTCTGTGGCATCAGCGAAGTAGGAAGAGCAAAATGCGAGCAAAACCTGACTCCTCTTGGATCAGGATCAGGCTGAAATGATGTATGTGGTTGGGTTTTTTTGGTCAGTACTAGTGTTGTTTTGCCTGGAACTTCCATGAGAGAATTAACCATAGAGGATGAGTAGAAGGAAGGCATTTTCAAAAGGAAGGATTTTAGAGACGTAGTTCAAGTAACAGCTTGTTCCAATGAGGTAAACTACAGAACATAGCAATTGGTCTCTGATATAAAGGTAGCTACAGTGATGTGCTAAAGCTGCTGTGTTTTCACCTTGAAGTAGGCAGTGGTGTCATCTCCATCCAAACCTAACTCTGCATAATGCACTTCAAATGTAACAAAAATACCTCTGGTCAAAAGCGCTGAGAAATTGGCACCTCCTCCCATAGACCTGAAGTATATTTCTGTTAAGATTTTTCTGCTGGTAGCTTTATTCCTCCAAGGATCTTGCATTTAACGGCTCGAATAGAAGACGTTGTTCTTCTCATGGGAGACAAGACTTCTTGCCTGGTAGGTAGCTGTATGGAACCACAGATTCCTCATCCCCTCGTGGTGCCAATCAAGTTCATTTCATTCCACGTTCTTTATAAACCTCTCTCATAATCACTGGGCAGCTTCTGTGGCATTTGGCATGCACAAGTAGGGGTAAAGGTTGAAGACAGCTGTAGAAATTGTTGTCCTTTATATTTTAATGATGCTCTTTGTGTACCCCTCTGAGTTTGAGGCTTGAGTGACCCACGTTCCCATTGGTTTGGACTGTGTGGTCAGTCAGTGAGAGCTGGTGCTTCTCAGACGGCAGAGTTGATTGTGATCAGTGGAAGATCGTGAAGAATTTAAGTGGTCAAGTGAAAAAGCCATTTTCTTGGAGCAGAGGTGGTGGAAGGGGAATGATAAATATCATGTGATTTTTCTACTCATGAACAAAACTCTTCAGCAGATGGGGTTGCTGGATGTGCTGCTCTAATAGGGACACGAGAGACAGAATTCAGTGTTTTGGGAGGATGTGTAATTAGAGGCTACTAAAGATTGAAGTCAGTGACTTTCTCTACATTATAGCCTAGGGACAGGGTTTAGTGTGTCTGGTACTGGGTCTGTTTCCTTTGGAAAAAGGTTGATGAAAGATGGATGGGTTGTAGTGACACCCAAGCAAACCCTGCCCTTCAGGGTAAGGCAAGGGACCAGTCTCCAGCAGGGTGATCTCTCAAAGGTGGCTGCTTCACTGGGGAATTTTCAAACATTCCAGCTTCAGCCAGGAAATTGGTAAGGATTTGGTTAACTCTTACCTGCCACCTCCCACACCTCTGTCTAAATAGGAGGGTGTTGTGTATGGCTAACTTTTTTGGTCTTTTGTATTCAAGGCTGGATCCCTACGAGTACAATTGGAACATATTTGGAAGATAACTTCAGTTGTCGGATTTTTGCAACTGTATGATCAGCGTGTGTGATTTTTGTAGAGAATTTTGATTCCTTTATATGGTGGAACAAATCAGATTCCCTTTTGATGGAGAAAACAAAATCTAGCTCATAGAAGAGCATAGAGTGTAGGCAGTGGCTCAGCTCCCAAGAGACTCTGTCCTTAAGAGCAGTGTCTCTGAAAACCACGTCGTGGTCCGTGGTGAATAAAGTCAGTGTGAAGACCTGTTGCAACTGGGGGTAAAAAATGCCGGTTTAGATAATTCTGGGTTGTGTGAGTAGGAAGCAGTGGACAGGAGAGGATTTCATGACTTTATTGATGAGTGGAGTATTTCCCACATGGATTCCCCCCCACTTTAAAACAAGGATGTAGTGAAACCAAAACAGAAACGCTGCAGAAATCATTGGAAAGCAGAGAAAATGATTTGTGGTGTGAGATGTGAAAGGCATCTGAGGTTAATAGAATATATAGAGGTGACCCTTGGTGACAGCGATGGAGAATCTCCGTAGGGTGAAGATGGCACCTGCCAAAGGAAAGAGGAGGAGCTGTGACAGCAGTGGGGGGTGAGGAGTGTGAAGCAGAGCAGAGAATACTGCTGAGTGATCACTGGAATAACTGATTGAGCAAAGACAGTGATGGGTTCACCATCTCTTGTCATCTTCGAGGCAGGATGTCTTTCTGGAAGGCAGTAAAATACAACTTGAAGTAAAAGAGAAGCTATTGAGGGTCTGGGGGGAGAGTTTTGGAGCTGAAGTTATTTAGGAGTTGAAGCTAGAGGTGAATTGCCATGTCAGATTTAGGGTTGATGGGTTCCAAAACGTTGGGGACACGTCGCGCCATGCGGTGTCAGCGCCGCGGGTGGAGCGTGCCCGGCTGCACTGGCACCACCTCACCTAAACAAACAGCAGAGTTCCAACTTGGTGAATTAATTCCCAGTTTAATGAGCCACGGGTGTATTTTCTGGCTGTTGAAATTACACTAAAAATGGTTTAATGCGGTCCGTTTGATTCTGGTAGGACGGAACTGCCCCAGTTCCAGTGGCAATGTGGTAAAATACCAGGAGTAAACTACAACGAGTGTTACTATAGAGAGGCTAAAAGAGCGGTGTAATCTACCAGTGGAACTTGATTGGAAAACGCTGATGAAAAATGAGCCTGTTTGGTTTTGAAAAAGTGATTAACCTTTGAAACATAGAGTGATGTTGCAGGCGTGGACGCTGCTTTGGCATCTTAAGCAAGAAAAAGCAAACAAGGTAGGATTTTTTCAGTTTTAATTGTGATTAATTTTTTTTCAATTTATCCTGATTTTTAAACTATTTCTAGAGTGACTCTTTTTTTTTTCCTTCTTTAAGAAAGCAAGTGATAACTCACAGGAACAGTGTTTCCTAATAGCTCTAAAACAAGGAATGTGACTGTTGCTTCGTGGAAATTAATACGGACTCCAAAAATAGCAAGGAATAGAAAAATCACTGCAGTATTTATTGACTAAAAAGGATTTTTAAGCATGAATGTGGGAGGAGTGCATAGAGCAAATCAGTGTATGAAGGTGCGGGGTCTCGTCAGGGAATTGAGCAAAGCTACCTTATGTGCCATGTCCAGAATGAAGATGCATTTTCTTTGTTGTAGCCTCGTTACCTGCATTTGGTAAGATCTACGGTAGGGTGAAAACAGCTTTGTCAGACACACATTTCCCTAAAAACTCTAAAGAATTATTTGAGTTGTTTTTTTTTCCCCCCTCGGTGTCTGTCTCACCTGAGCCTGAGTGATTCTAAACGTAAATACGATATGATACATTTTTACACACTTGCAAAAACATTTTATTACAAATTACATCGCGTGGTAGGAGAGAGCACGAGGTGGAGTTTGGAAGCAGGGCTAGATGTATGGTAGCTTTTTTTTTCCAGTTCTTAAAAAAATGTAAAAAATTAAAAATTTGCAACTTCTTAAGAAAATAGCCTGGACATGTACAGAACACGCCGGGAGAACTTTCACTTTTAGCTCTTAAATGTTTCACCAGTTGAGTTTTCCTCTGATTTTCAACGATTTACAGAATTCTGGTCTCTGTAGGAGTCGGTAACCGCACGGGGAAAAGGGTTTGGGTTTGGGTCACAGTCCCTGCACACGAGAATATCTGGGATGGGTTCATGGGGAAAAGCTGCTGATTTGGTGCCGTTAACGAGCTGTAATCGATTGGCGCTTGAGAGATGGTTGAATTTTGTGGGGGAAAACCCCAAACCCACAAACAAAACCCCAACACTAGGCCTGTGAGCACGGCTGAGTTAGTTAATTATTGACATTATCTTAAGAATTCTCAATACTGTGGTATTTTTATGTCCATAATTGATATTTCTTTGTGTGGGAGGAATATATTTTATTTTTTAGAGATATTTTGGTTTTGAAAACAGGTTGGGTGGGCTGTCTTGTAAACAGTTCTGTATTTTTGATTAAAAACAATATAAAATAGATGAAACCCATTTACTTTTTTTCCCCCCCCACGTGAAACAATTGCACTTCCTGGTACACAGGATCACTTCTAATCCTTCAGCTTTCACAGAAGTATTTCAGGATACAGTGTTTTGCTTCTGTACAAGAACTCATAGCCCTCTTGAAGGTTTACTGCAAAGGTGACTCTTCTTTTTCCCATTAAATCACGCTGAAATAAATTCTGAGTCGGACAGAGACATCTTCTGCTCCCTCTTTAACTGCCTTTTTATTTTGGGGTGAAAACTGTTATTTTTCCTCAGGTTTTCTTGCAGTAATGGAGTTGATGCTAAGAGAAAAAGCGGTGTAAATGAAATCACTTCCAGTTTTTTTAGCATGTGCAAATTCTTCTGCGGATGATTAAATTTATCCACCTAAAGACTTTGCACCTTACTGATGCTGCAGGATATTCGACTTCCAAACCAGTTCTTAGTAAACCAGTTTGTCACGTGACACCGTGTGACTCAAATTATCTTAAATCCTTAAAAAAACCCCAAAACCAAGACAACAAAGCGATTCCCACTCCCTGGCCACTTCTAGCATGAAAAACCTTTCTGCAAACAGGTCAGTCTGGATGCACGTTTAATGACAGTAGCAAATACTTAAAGGAAAAAGTTGCAGTTTATAATTCAGAACAAAATTTTAAGTGTCATTTAAAAAAAAAACCTCAAACAAAACAACAAAAAAAAAGGGGGGGGGGGGGGGGGAATTGATTTGTGTAGCAAGTACAATTAATAGATTGAGAGCTAAATGATACCAGGTTTGAAGCCCATCTGAGAAGCTTAGTAAATAAAGAGCGTTTAAAATGCCTGCTCCTGTCAAAGAGGTTTCAAAGTGTGGCACCTACTATAAATTTTCCGGTGCCTCCTGCAATAGAGTGGAGCTTTTCCGAAGACTGAGTTACAAAAAGGTGTTAAACTGTGGCAAACGCCAGCAATCCTTACAGCTTTTGATTTGTTCTTTGTGGGGTGGTTTTGTTTTCATTGTGGTTGGGGTTTTTTTTACCCCTTCGTGTCATTTAGACCCTTTGGGTACCAAAAGTGAGATCTAGGAGAGGTGATTGACCCTGCCAGCTTAATGTGGTTAAAGGCTTGGCTTTGGGAGGTGAGCAGCAGCTCACCTGTTGGGAGATGAGCAGCCAGCTGGTTCATCTGGTGGTGAGGACATGGCTGAAGGAGAAAGGAAGGTGTGCTGTGGAAACGTGGTAGCTTGGTGGAGGTCTACGTCGCATGAAGGCAGATACACACACAGTCACGTCTCCGAGACTATCCGCGGTCTTGGACCACGGGAGAAATTGTGCTTTGTCCAGGATATCTGTGCTGAAAACCGCACTCCCCGATCAACATGGATTGGTAAAACTGAAGACCACTGCAAACATAAGGCTTGCTTTTCTTTTATGTTTTCTTCCCCCTCCCTCTCCCCCCCCCCACTGTTGATTAAAGACAATAAACGGAACCCCCAAGAGGCTTTAAAACAAGAGTGATATTGAGCTGTGTACAGGATGACAGCCTACGATTTAACCAGGTTAGAAATGTGACGCTTTCAGATCTAAGGGCCAGGGGGAGGAAACAGTTTTACTTTCCATCTTTGTACAAATTGCAATTCAGGTTTTACATCCCACATTGGTGAACTGCAAGCGCTCGTCGGCGCGCTGCCGTCGACCGCCGTGCTTCTGGCCATCAGTTCCTAGGTACAAAGGCCTTTTTTGGTACGTACGGTGGGAACTGGACGGCTCCACAACGGTCAGAACTACACTGGACCGTAACACTCGTCAGTCCACCAAGATCCCTTTCTAGGTGATTGATAGAACTCCAAATATAGATGAATTTTTTTTATTTTTTCAAAGAAGGCCTTGAACTCCACGTGGAACGGACTTGGGTTAAAGGAACCAGAGTTTCCATCTTCCGTGCTTTTTTGATTCAGTTTTGGATTTTTGCTTGGGAGTGGAGGAGTAGCTCTCCTGAGAATAAGGCAAAGGTGCAACCTGAGTTTCCTCAATAGGATGAAGTTTTCTCAAAACTGGCTGTAGTTTATCTTCTTGCTGTTTAAAATCCAGTTCCACGCTAAAAATGGGAAGAAAATAAAGTGACGAGTTACTGACTATGACGGTAGAAAGAGTTCAGTTAAGTAAACAGCTGACACGATATACAAGTGTTTAATTTATCAACTTAAAATGCAAAATAAATGTTTAAATCAGATCTCCAGAGTTCCTGCACCTAAAATGAAGGGGGGGAGTAAGGTAAAAAAGAACATAGTGCAAAAGAGAAAGGGGGAAGGGGTTGTGCAAGCCTCTCCCTCCTGTCTTAGGGGACCTTGAGGACTGTGGCAGAAGTCCTGTGAAATGACTGAACACTAGAATTACTACTTCCTTAATCTCTGTGGAGAAATGCTTTGTTGGAGGGCTCCAGGAGTAGTTCTCCTTCCTTTGTGCATGGTCCGGGAGGATGCAGCCAGGCCATGCGAGAAGAGAAGATCTGATGGCTTGGCCATAAGCAACAAGACTGTCAAGGGCAGTTTCTTTACCTTAATTATTTCTTGGAAGTTTTACTATGGTTTAGATTAATCTCACCAAACTGCTGGCCCCTCTGTATAGTCATTTACACATCCAGAAAAAAAAATAAATGAATTAAACCCCAGTTCTCTTTGCAGTGCAAACCTTCAGAATATGCTGATGGCATCTAAACTTAGCCCTGTAATGAGGATCACAGCAGTCCTTGCTGTGAGTGACAGCTGAGGCAAAGCCACCTGATGATGTAAATCCTTCCATTATACAGACCAGATCTGTAGGTAAAATGGAAAGGACCTGCTTCAGGAGTAGTTGGTGTGTAAGGACACATTTGTTTCATTGCTACTCAAATTTAAGTGAGTGTTTCTCTAATTTCTATTAAATGGAAGCTTGCAGTCCAAAAAAAATAACACCTTTTGCTTGGTGCTTTAAACCTGACAGCTAACGACTGAGGTGAGGGTTGTGTGGGAATGAGGCTGCTGGGATGCTCGAGACGTTGCTCCTTCACCTCAAATCCTGGGGTCAGTTTTGGTCCCTCACTCCCAGCAGGACAGTGAGGGGCTGGAGCGTGGCCAGAGAAGGGCAACGGAGCTGGGGAAGGGGCTGGAGCAGGAGTCTGGAGAGGAGCAGCTGAGGGCCCTGGGCTTGTTGACGTTTTGAGGGCAGTTTTACCTTTTTCGGGCAGTTGCCTGTGTATCAGTGTTTGCGTGGATGGCATTCCCCTGAAAATTTGGCCAAAGGAAATCAAACAGCAGACCTCTGAGAATTGTATTTTGATGTGCTCATTAAAGGCAGGCGAGAACTTTGTAATTAATCTCTCAGTGAGACATGTCCCATCTAGGATGGATCAAAAAAACTCTCTTTACAGTTGAAACTCTTAAGTTATGTGAGTCTGTGCTGGACTGAGCCCCGAGGGAGGACCCTGAACCCGTTTGGTTTTGGTTGCTTTCTGTCATATTTTCTGCTGGGGACTGATACTGCTGCGCAGGGAACCCAACACGAGCTGGGTTTAAAATGTGTGTTCTTCCCACCTTTCCCAGAGCCCGGTGCTATTTATCACACAGCGCGGAAGGGGCTGAGGGGCCTCTCTGAAACGTGAATCCCAACCCGATTTTGGCCCTCGGCAGAACTGTTGACGTGCTGTGGAAATTGGGTCCGCAGCAAACGAGGCGAAGTGTCGCTGAGAGGTAGAGGGTAACATCTGAATGCTGCCCTGAGAGGTATTTTTATCCACGACTGTTAATTTGGGGAGTGGAAGTCACCAGGAAGCTCTGTGGGGTTTCTCTGTTTTGCTTCGGGCTTTGTGTCCTCCAGGCTTTGCTTTTTGTACCGGTGAAACGGAGTCACTGCGTTGGGAAAACGAGGGGGACTCGTGTGCCTCTTGTGCCCCGGGACAGACTTGGGCCAAAACCATTTTCTGGGCAGAATCTGAGTCGTGTTCAGGAAAGAATGAGAAACCACATCCACTGAATAGCTGTGTCCCTTCTAACCTGCTTCTGATTCTATGCTTCCGTGATCTGCTGGGGACTAGGGATGGCTGTGCTGCATTTTTTGGTCTTGGCTTCGTGTTTATTTTTGAATTATTTTGAGAATATACTGCAATGAGTTTATTTTTTGCCCGCTGGCAGCGGAGTGAACTTTTTCTAATTTTAAAGGGTTGAAAACAGAGTTTGAGGAGTTGTAACCATTTGGTTTGAAGCAGATGGACTGGGGGAGGGTTATCAAGCAATAAGCTTAGAAATAGGGATGGGTTTTCTTCTTTTCTAGCACAGTCACACGTTCCTAACGTGAATCACTTAAAGACTATTCGATGCTAACAATTGGACTTGTTGGTTACTTGTAAGATCCCTGAAGCAGAATAATCCAGGTTCAGGGCTGGGTTTCCAAGGGCTTTGTTCAGTTGTCTTTTGAAACCTCTGGGGATGGAGACTGCACAGGCTCTGGGCAGCCTGTCCCTCTGCTTTCTGCCTCAGGAGAAAACCTTCTCCTTCTACTCAACCTGAGCCATTCCCTTTTCAGCCAACACCCCTTCTGTTTCCCTTTTTATCCCCTACTTTGTAATGTTAAGGCCCAACCCTTGCAAGTATTTGCAGAGTAGCTTAACTCTTTGCATTTAAGTAGGTTAGGTGAAGCAGGAATTAAAGGGTATCAAGAGTGTCTCCTCCTGGGTCATATTAATTGGATGACATGGCATTAGTGCATGCCACATCCTGGAAGAAGGGGATCCAGATAAGCACTGATCACTTGAAAATTAGCTTAATAACACTTTTAAGCAATCTCTGTAAAATTTCCAGTTCCAACCTGAAAATCCACAAAGCATTGTCAGCACTGTCAAAACCATAAAGATCCTTTTTTTTTCTCTACTAAGCATCTTACAGTCTAGAGATCAGATGAGAAAGGATGTAAATTAATGTAAGTAGGAAAGAAAGATTAAAATTGCTACTATTTAAAAACTATTATATAAAATTACTAAACCTATCATTTATTTACCTGTTTTTGCTCTTTTGATGCTGTCTTAGGGATTTCCATCTACTCACGTCTGCTTTTCGCTTTGTAGCACCATATTTATTAAGTTTAATAAATCTATCTAACTTTACAAGTGAATTACTTCCACGTGGGCTCCGTGCTACCTTTGGGCAACCACTGAAAAGAGACTGGCCACTTCTACTTGACACTCTTGAGATATTTGTAAAGACTAATAAGATCTCCTCTTAGTCTTCTCCAGGCTAAACAGCCCCAGGGCTCTCAGCCTTTCCTCATCAGAGATGTTCCAGGCCCTTCATCTTCGTAGCTTCTACTGGACTCTCTCCAGTACTTCCCTGTCCCTCTTGAACTGGGGAGCCCAGAATTGGACAAAATACTCCATATGTGGCCTCACTAGTGCAGAGTAGAGGGGGAAGAGAGCCTCAACCTGCTCTTCTTTATGCCCCCCAGGATATCATTGTCCCTCTTGGCCACAGGGGCCCATTGCTGTCCCATGGAGAACTTACTGGCCACCAGGACTCCAACGTCCTTCTCCATGGAGCTGCTTTCCAGCAGGTTGGAGTTGAATGTGGACCGGTTGGATGGCATCTTAGAATAACCCCAGTATCTAAGATGAAATACTGAAAAGCAGCATATATAAATCCAAAATTTCAAAGGACTAAAATGTAGCCAGATCAACATTCGACACAGCTTTGAGTCGTTTTTTGTTTCCAATGCCTACAACAGCATGGTCTTGATTTGTTTGCTCCATTTCTGCAGCAATTGGCCCGTGGTTTGATCTACTAAAAAGTTTACTTCCAGAAACTAAAGTAGCCTTATGAAAGCCGTGGAGTGCTTCTGACCTTTGTGACCAATTCTTCAAGATGCTCCTTCATGGAAATAATTCACTATAAAGGCCTTAGAATAATGCACAAAATATTCAAGAGAAGACTCATTTTTCTCCTCTTCTGTTCAAGGGTTAAACTGCACAGGGGATAGTACCTGCAGTGGGAGGGGAAAGGGCAGTTCCACTGCAAGATAATCACAGAATAAAGCAGGCTGGGAAGATTTAGGTCACATGGGGTTTGGCTGTTAGAGAATTGGTACAATTTCTGCGTGATCAATGTGATTTCTTTTTAACAGCATGATTTTGCCAGACTTGTGTTAGAAGTGGGCTTTGTCCAGATAATACACCCAAAAGTACCAGGGTAAAGTTTTCCTTGGCCAATCTACAGCAGCTGTAAAAACACAGAAAAGTTTGTCTGCTGGTTGTAAAGTTGCCTTTTTGTTTCTTGAAGATGCTGTTGTTGAAGCTCCTGTGACCTCAGTTCACGAGCTGCTGACGCCAGTTGAAGGGAGGAATGTTTGACACAGATGAACAGTTGATAAAGTGGTGGTTTTATTTTTACCACTTAATCACGTTCCTTTTTTTACTACTGTTTTCAGTACTGCCTGGAAGTTACTATAAAGACATGTTGAGTATTTTTTGGTCTCATTGAGACTGTTGCTATGGAGCTGGGACTTTATACTTAGGTTTTTTTTATCGGGTGTTGCCCAGTAAACATTTTCTGCTGTGTTTGAGCCCAGAGCTCCATAGGATGCAGCAGAACTGATCCTGTCCTGACCAGAATCCCAGTGACTGTAGGCTGGTGAAGCCTTCAGGGTCATGGCTCAAGCCTCACCCCCTCTAAAGTACAGTGGCTAAACTGGTGTTTAATGGGAAGAGGACTCGGTGAAACTGGTGTGTGCCGCAGCGGGGGCGATACGGTTACTGTGGCTCCTCTCCTGCAATGGAAGAAGGTGTCAGTGATGCTGGTGTCAGGAATTTGTCAACTTCGAGAACGTATTTATCATAGCAGAAATAAACAGGACATTGAGGAAAATGAGGAATCCAATTCAGATGTGTTTCTTTCCTTGTTGGTTCCTAGAGCAGCTTAAGTTTTTGGTGCATTGTTTTTTTTTAAGGGTGTTTAATGTTTGATTGGTTTCCCACTTACTAAAAAAAAAGAGAACCTGCTTTTCCTTTTTTCTTGTAATAAAAAGCAGTGTATGCACTTTCCAATATAAAGAAAAAAATAACAAAAATATTGGTGTTGTGGGGAAAAAAAAGACAAGTAAATTTCATCTGCAAAATAACTGTGTTCTGAAAAACCTTTTCTTAATTGTATTGCAGTTTTGATACTAAAAAGCAGCTCAACCCCCTTAAAGTACAACGGGGGGGTGTTTTTTGTGTGCCTTCTGCAGCGTTTTTAGCTCTTAATATTCTAAAAAGTCATCTTGAGGGGGAAGAATTTAATTATGTGGATTGTTTCTGTATTCCAGCATCTCATCTGTGCCGTGCTTGACATTCTGGGATGCAGTTGGGCAACTTCATCATTCCTCTAAAATGCTGTTTCACTGAATTTTAAAGGTTTGAAAGAGCACTGAATATTTTTTGATGTTGTGTTCAAAATTGAATCATATTGGGGGGAAAAAAAACCCCAACCCAAAACACGCACACCAATTATGGAGAACTTAAGGGTTTCTCTTGAAACTGTTGATTTGTCCCATAAGGACACTGGTTGCATGGTTCCAACTTTTTTTAAGTCTGTTGTATTTACTTCTTGGGTGGAAAAGCTTAAGACTCAGGAAGGTCCAAAATAGGAGCCTGTTGTAAAAGCGGTCAGTGGGACATCAGCTACAGTCATCCTCCTGGTCTGACACTTGACATTTCCTGACAGCTTGCTCTCCCAGATATCAAGGTTTTCAGTGTCTTGAAAGGTTTAATCTGGGTTTTAATCCCTGCTCACAAAAGAGTGATTGTTTTCAGGAGAAATCAAGTAACTCTATGCAGCACTTGTCATGCAAAGCCATTGTAAATCACAGCAATGTTCTCATTCAATATCAAGTCCAACCGTTGCCCCAGCACTGCCAGGGCACCACTGACCCATGTCCCTCAGCACCACAGCTCCACGGCTTGGAAACCCCTACAGGGATGGGGATTCCACCCCTGCCCTGGGCACCCTGAGCCAGGTCTGGACAACCCTTTCAGTGAAGACGGTTTAACTCAAACCTAAACGTCTCCTGGCACAACTTGAGGCCATTTCCTCTTGTCCTGTTGCTTGTTTCTTGGGAGAAGAGCCAGACCTACCCCAGCTCCAGCCTCCTGTCAGGAGCTGTCAGAGCCAGAAGGTCTCCCCTGAGCCTCCTTCTCTCCAGGCTGAACAAGCCCAGGGCCCTCAGCCGCTCCTCAGCACCCTTGTGCTCCAGCCCCTTCCCCAGCTCCGTTGCCCTTCTCTGGCCACGCTCCAGCCCCTCACTGTCCTGCTGGGAGTGAGGGGCCAGGGGTGCAGTGTCTATTACTGCATCTAGATTTAAGCACAGCTCTATCACCCTTACTAACAAAATGCTGCACTTCCTTCCGCGGCGCCAGTGCTGTGGTGTCTGAACTGTGGAGCAGCAGAAGCTCCTAGAAAGCGGTCTGCATTTGTGGGAATTTCAGCAGTGACTTTTTCTCTTATCCCTTCTGGCTGCTATCTTCTTGGTAATTCAGTCGTCTTCTAGTTCCCTTGTTTTTCAGTGTCTTCTGGTTTTAGACTTCCAGCCCACGGCATATATTCTTCAGATAAGTCAAAAAGCTGGGCTCATTTTTGCTACAAATGCCCAGCACTGACGGTGTCAGTCCAATTGGTTGTTCTGGTGGGGAATAAGGAGAACTAAGACCTCCCTGCTACACCCTTGGTCTGTCCAGAGGAAAACACCTGAAATCTGCAGTTCTGGAGTCGTTTTATTTGCAGCAAGTGTAAATAAAGTGAGTGCAGGAGTCTCAGTGGGGGTCAGTCTCTTCTCCTAAGGAACAAGTGACAGGATAAAAGCAGATGGCCTCAAGTTGCACCAGGGGAGGTTTAGGTTGGACATGAGGAACAATTTCTTCCCCACAAGGGTTGTCCAGGGCTGTCCCAGGCTGCCCAGGGCAGTGGTGGAGTCCCCATGATCCCTGGAGGGGTTTCCAAGCCATGGAGCTGTGGTGCTGAGGGCCATGGGTCAGTGGTGCCCTGGCAGTGCTGGGGGAACGGTTGGACTTGATGATCTCGAAGGTCTCTTCCAACCAGAACGATTCCAAGAGGTAGAAACTGGAAGGATTTTAAATTATAAATCTGCTGACTAGAAATAAGGGTCTAAAAAAATTTACAATTGGATATTTATTTTTTTTAATCTAATGAAACAGAAATAGGTTCCCTGATAGGAATGTGCTGTTGTACCTTCCTAGCCTGCCCCAAGCAAGAAACTGCACAGGTGAGCTCAGAAAAAAGGGGGCTTTATTTATATGCTTTTAAACACTGCTCCAAAAGATGAATAAATAAATGAATGGGTTTCTTCCTCTGCATGGAACAGCATCATTCCCTTTTCTAGTTAGCTGGTAGGTGGAAATAGTGGAATGGAAGTTCTCTGTCCTTTGTTTTTCCTTCACTTTAAGGCAGCTGGGACATAATGTATAAATAATTCCAGGTTTTCTGCCTAAATCAGAGACTGAGTTAGAGAATTACGGGGTGAAAGGGGAAATCCTTTGCTTTTCAGACCTAGCCAATGTTTGAACCTCCTCTGTTAATGAATAATCTTCTTTATATACCTTTGTACTATTGCCTGATTTTTCTCCAGTACTCTCAATACTGAGATGCGCTCGTTTTCATCTTACCTGCACCACATGACAAGATTCACTTGGTTCTTTTTAAGAGAC